>JARHVA010002770.1:167500-767500 GCA_037957365.1 Torreya grandis
ATACAAATGTTCTCTCATATTCACAATGTCCTCTACTATTCCATTCATCATGTTTTAGATGTTATCTATTTCATTTATGTTTAAATTTATCATAATCAATATGTGGATGTGCAACCTTACCTCTTTGCCATTACTTTCAATGAAGTTATTGATATGGATCAGGGTGTCATAAAACACCTCGGTCAAATTTAAATGTGTCATTAGAATGGCCCAAATTCTTTTAAGTTTCAAAATATCCATCTCTTTCTAATAATCAAAAGACTCGTTATTGCGTCTAATAGAAAGTTTTTTTGCACTTACCAATGCTTTCTTGAGAGAGTGAATGTCATTGTCCGTCTCTTTAATATTATCCAAAATATGACTCCCTCAAATATTCTTGTTGTTATCTCTCAGATGTGAAGTTTCTTTGTTCTCCTATTCCCCAACATATGACAATTCTTTAATTTTATTGGTGCATTATTTTTTGAGAAGTCTGCCATTATCCATGTTGGCTTTTCTTTTCTTTCCATCATTCATCTTATTATTGCTAGAACTGCCCTAAAAATATTCACCGGTTAAATAATTCAAAATATATATTAATGAAATTACCCCTAAAAAACATCTTGTTTCCAACCTCTCCTGACATAGAAAGTTGCCTTCATGTGAGGCATCAACTCATGCATGAGACAATTTGGCTACCACGTCCACCCTGGGAATGGAGGTTTGTTGAAAATGCCTTGTTTAAAATAAATAGTTAAAAAGATGCAGCCAAGTATAGAGGAATAAAAAAGTTCAAAATTTGGGATGTTGCTTAAGTTAAAATGATTATTTAGGAGACTATACATTATTTTTAATAATATCCCTCAATTCTTCAATCTCTTTGTTTGAGATGGCATTTGTCTATTGTGTACTGTTATTTTTAGAGTGGGATTGGAGACTATAATTAGTTAACCAATCTATTGTGTGATTACCTTCTCTCAAAATATGATTGAATTTTACTCCTTTAAATAGATACCAGAGTCTTCTACCCTCTTCAATTATTCTTTGAAATTTTCAATTATGATTTTTTATGGTTTTGATAATTATGAGTTAATCTTTTTTAATGATGATATTCTTAAATTCATTTTCTAGTGCAAGTTTCATCTCCAAAATGAGACCCTTTGCTTCCACAATGTTGTTGGTGTTCTTTTTGGTATAGGTAGAGTTATAAGCGATCATTTGTCCCTTATTGTTCTTAATTATGGTTCTTGCTCTTAATTCTTCAAGGTTATGTTTTGGTACCCCGTCAAAGTTAATTTTTTGTCAAACTTGTTTTGGAGGGGGCCATTTGATGTTTTTTTCTCATCATTTATTTCTTTTGATTATTGCTTGGCTTCATGATTTTGTACTATTTTCTAATCTACCCCCAATTTTGGAGGATTTTAATTTCCTTTAGGTTAGTCTCTTTGTTTTTCATTCCCTGTGAAGAGAGAACAATATTAATTCTGATTTTTATTTCTTTCCAAACTTGTTCTTGATGTTTGTGCCTTCTATTGTTCGTAAATATTATAGTGTTCCTTTCGATCCAGATTTTTAAATTTAATAAGCATGGTCCCATTTCCCATATATTCTTTATGATGTTAAGTCTTTCATTACACTATCATGCTCTGAAGTGGTTGAAAAGGGTTTAGTTCATGGAACAGATCAAGTTATACCTATTGAGGAATGTATTCCATATCCACAAGGCATAGTTACAATAGAGAAGAAAGTGATCCACATTTTATTCACTTTTATAGCATGACACACCTCGAAGGTCCCTAAAAACCTTTCTTTTTTAGGTTTCCCCCTGTTAAAATATTTTCATGCATGGCCATCCAAAAGAAATCTTCATATTTAAGCCATGCTTTTGAGGTCCATATTTTGCTCCAAAAGGACCTTTCAGAAGCATTGGGATGTGGCTCCATTTGGGCTTTATATCATTATTTTATTAAATAAGCCCCCGTGTCACTTATGTTCCAATTCAAAAAATATTTTTTAGAACTCTAGGGAACCCAAAAACCTTGGAGGAGATCGTTTATTATCCTTTGGTATTCATCCTTTGTATTGCCAATGTTTTGGAAAGTGTTACAAGTGAAAGTGTTATGACCTTGCTCAACATTTTCAATACAATAATCCTTCACTTTGTGCCCCCATCGTCTTGTGATTTCCACTCTTATTTTGTTAAACTTAGGTTTTAGTCTCAGGGGTCTATGAGTGATCCATCTATCTTCCTAGAAATTTGTAGTTTCCACATTTTGAAGTTATCGGAATAAGCCTTTCATGAAAATTTCTCTAGCTTCCCTTGTGTTATTCCAAATTACAAATCCAAGTGGAAGTTCCTTCACTGAAGATTCTCTATGGGTTCCCCTCATCAATGTATTTGTCTTTAATAATTTCACTCCATTTTTCTGAGGGTTAGAACCAATTTAGCAACAAGAGCCAAGTTGACCTTTTTGAGGTTTCTTATACCCATTCCCCCCTGAGTAATTGGTTTACAAATTTAATCCCACGCAAGGAGAGGTAATTTAGTTTTATCCTCCATTCCTTGCCAAATAAAATTTTGAAGTATTTTATCCATCTTGGTGTTTATTCCCAAAGAATCCTTCATGAGAAAGAACAAGTATATAGTAGTAGCTTGTATCACTATCTGTATAAAAATGATTTGCCTTGAATAAGTCAAATGTTTACCTTTCCAGCTACTCAGTTTTCTCTACATCTTATCAATATTTTTTTTGTAGAGGTTCTTTTTTCCTTTGCATATAAATATGGGGAAACCCAGATAATTATTTGGAAGAGAGGCCTTTTCAAAACCCAAAATTATACCAAGGAAAGATTGAAGCTTAGGCGTGACATTGATAAATAAAATCTTAGATTTGTTTTTATTGATGTATTGTCCTAAGGATTTTTCATAGTTACATAACGAGTCCCTAATTTACCTAACCTCTTGACAAGTTGGAAGAGCAAATAACATGGTATCATCCATAAATTTTAAGTGAGAGTGATATGTACCTTTAGTAGTAGCTTGTATGCCTTTAATTATGTTTTCTTCTTTTAGCGACTTAATACATCTTCCTAAGGCCTCCACCATGAGGATGAAGATATAATGAAAGAGGGGATCACCTTATCTAAGACCCCTATAGGAAATAAAAAATCCTTTTTGGGATCCATTATTCATCGCCGAGAATTTGGAAGATGAATAACGACTTTAAATCCATCTTCTCCATTCTTTGTTGAATCCAAATGTTTGGAGCACCCCATCTAAGAAGGACCAGTTGAATTTATTATATGTCTTAGAAATGTCCAACATAATTATCATACCCTTTCTCTTGGTATTATTAAGGCAATGAATGATTTCATGAGTGATGATAATGCCATTTGTTATTTGTCTTCCCTTCACAAAGCCTCCATGTTCCTATGAGATAAGTTCATGAAGAATTTTTTGAATCCTATTTTGTAGAGACCCCAAAATCGAGCCTCATTTATTTTTTATTCTTCCCTAATAATTCTACATGCAATGTAAAATTAAAGTCAATTTCAAGCGTTGAATCTTGTTTTACTTCACCTACATGCACACTGTAATGATTTGATTAAGTGTCATAATTGCAAGTACAACACTTGTCAACTTAGTGATAACTAATCAGGTCTAAATTGTAGATGGATCATCTTATGATCAAATGACTAAGATCATAATTGACATCAAATGAGCCCACGTTTTCCCTTAGATTTCTTGTTATTTGTAGGTGATTGTGCTTGTTGGTGCCACAATTTTGACAAGTATTTATTCCATTTTTGGTGCACAACACGAAGGGACCATTGTCGATTTTTATACAAGTACCAGTATGGCATGGGATAACCATGGTGTGGGAGGACCATGGCATAAAGCTAGCAACACGAGACTTGAAGGGCATTGAAGGACAATGGCATGGAAGATCCAGTGCGAGAAGACCCAATCAAGAGGCAATGTGGCATGAGAAATCCAAGAACAAAGAACTTAGAACAAGAAGCAGAAGACTAGGGGAGTGCGAGGAAGGTGAAGCGTGAAGAGCACAGGAGAAGTTACAAAAAATAAATCAAAGAAGACACTTTGTCCCCACCAATCAGAGGCTAGATACCAGCCCACAAGGAATGAAACACCTGGCTACACATATTACATAGAGCAAGCATCTAGGGGCACAGAGGCTTAAGTCCTTAGGAACAAATAGTTGTAATAGCCATGACCCAGCTTGTTGGGAATTCATGTGCCATTTGTCTTGTAGTTTGGAATTTGACATTTGGATAGGGAAAAACAAGTATAAAAACCCTTGCGGTAAGATCTTATAGGTGTGGGTGGAAAAAGGAGGAACCTCTAAGAATATATCATGTCTTGTAATTCAAAAATGTTAAATGAGAACTTAATGTTTATCATACAGTTGACCTTCACCATATGGACTATGATGAACATTAAAAATATAATTAAATAGTTAGTAGTAATAAGATATTTCTTATATAGTTAGCCAATTAATGGTAGCACATTATGTGGAAGATATATTAGTGGAATAGTATATATTTATGGCAAAAAAGAAAGTAATTACTCTATGTTTCAAAAAATTCAAGAACCGATCTTTCGCTGCATGCTTCAGGTAAGCACATGAGACTCAACTCTCACGTGAAAGGGCCAGTGCACTAACCTATTGGGAAGAGGCTTTAGCATCGATGTAAAGAGAAAAACCCAATATTTTGGTTTTGTTACTAGGACCCAAAGTAACTAGAGCACAAGCATGGGAAATGTTTGAGTGCATTACATTAGAAAACATTGAAGAATGAAATTGAAGACAATTTTGCAGTTCCATATCTTGAGCCTGGAATGTATGCACGACAGTGGGAAGAGCACAACCTCTATAGTTCATTATATGAGACATTCTTTTCTGAGGACCCCATTCTTTTAAATTCATGGATCTTAGCATATGCTCAAGGGCGATCTCAAAACTTTAGACAAAGACAGTCGTGGACACCAGAATGACAAAGGAGTTTAGCACAATTGAAAGTTTCCTAGACACAAGTGGTCGATTACTAGTGAAAAGGTGTCCATAACAGTTACATCCTAGAATATGATGTGACCACATATTCATGTCCTAAGGAAACCAAGTTTATTTTTTTATGAGAACCAAGGGGATGATATATTTCACTCTTTCAAACTGAGATTAAAAAGATCATTATTGATATTGGGCTGGAAACATTACCCATTGATGGCTAAAATCTCATTTGCATGAGCTGCATAATTAGAGGGGAGACTATTGGTCGATTCAGGATTGTGGATTCAACATGGTAGCAAGCCAACGAGTGCTACAAAAATGGAACTATGATGAAGCTCGATAGAGGATCATGGGAGTTAATGGCATGGGAAGAGATTGGGAAAACTTAAGAAGCACTGTGAATAGCCACAAGGAGTCAAATGTGCATGAGGAATCCATCACTTATGAGCCACAACTTTTACAACCAATATCATATGGAAAAATGGGCTGGATCATTAGAGATGAACCCAGAACAAGATAACCATGCTCTACCACCATAGTGTGTGTTCATGCCCTCGAGGTAGATAGGGTACATATAAGGAATTGGGATACAGCTAGTATAGATTCAAATGTTAAATAGATACAATAAACTAAGATCAAGCCATTAAGTGATAACTTAGAATCTATGCCTTTTCAAGAGAAGTCCATGGCATAACTTGGAATGTCTGGAGGATCTGGCCAAGGCCAGAATACAGGCCCCAATCTAGGAAATCAACCCTCCACCACACCTTTCCCCACAGGTATTACTACTGGAGGTGCTAGGGGAGGATTAGGAGGAGGTATTAGAGGAAGCAAACCCCCTCCAAGAATAGGAGTTGGAGCTTCTCAGCAATCATTAGTTCAACCTCCTATGGTTTATTATGAAATGACAATGCACCTACCTGAGTACCGAGGGGTAGAAAATGTAGTTGAGCATGTTCATAAGTGTGAACTGATTTAGAGGGCACATGGCATCACATCTTCTAAGTGAAAGGCAACACAGTTCACAACCACCCTCTTATAATGTGCACACAAATGGTATCATAAATTTGACCCTCAGCAAGTAGTGGTCAACTATGACTAGCTCAAAGTAGCATTTCTACAAGAATTTGATATTTTAGAGTTTGAGAAACAGAGTATAACAGCATTGAAGGACATAAAGCAGGGATTGACAAAGAGTGTATAGGAATATGATGCTTGATTAAAGACTTTGTTTTCTAAGCTATATTTTGAAATCAATCCTGCTCAACATGCACAATGGTTTGTAGGAGGATTATTGTTACCTTTTTTATGGACCTTATCATAAAGAACTTTTACCAATGAGCGTGAGGCTCTAGAGGCTGCCCTACATGTTAAAGCAGTTAGAAGTATGGATACTAGGATTAGTCCCTTTATGGAAGCATAAATCACATCCATGGCTTCTCAGCTTGAAAAATTGATGGCAAATAATGCACACGAGACATGTAGTGGCATTTGGTGTACTAATTGTGAAATTGAATGACACACAAGAAACAACAGCCCATGCAAGAACATCTGTGCAGTCCTAAAACAAACTTGTGAGATTTGTCATGATGACCATGATGTTTTTTCTTGTCTAATTTTGCAAAGAGCCATGAATACTAAAGTATCTGTGTATTGTAAAATTTGTGATGCTTAACTCATGACACTAATTATTGTCGACTGATTACTGATATTCATGAGGCTCGAGCGCACAACATGCACCAAGCTTTCATCAATTCCTAAGACAATGGTGGCTATCATGGGCGTGGAAGAGGACAAGGATGAGGTGGTAGGTTTCCACCAAGTACTTGTTATAAGTGTGGTTCTCTATACCACTATCATAGGGATTGCCTAGAGTACCCAACCTACACTTACTGCAAAAAGGATCATTGGCTAGAAGAGTGTCCGGATATATATGCAGTCATTACAAAGGACTAAAATGAAAAAGGTGTAGGTATGATCTGTATAGACAAACCACAATGGCATGCTCAACCAACCATCCTTATTGAATAAAAAGTTAATATTACTATGCGCAGTGGAGACCAGACATAATCTACACCCAATCCAATTGAAAAGGTACATTGGAAAGAACCACACGAAAGGAAATACCCTTATGCACTTTAGCAAAAGGATGTTCTTCAAGATACAATAGCACTTATGTATGAGCTTCAAGGTAGAATTTAATACCTTAAGGACATGGATGTCATATAGCACGTCGCAATGCAAAGGGAAACTGAACCTCTAATAATGCAGGATAGTTTCCAAGAACTATGTAAACATATGCTTGATGAATACATCATCCCCCAGCTTAGCACTTGGTTTAAAGGATAAGCTCACCTACCAAATGAAAAATGTGCTCAACTAAGCCAACAAAGTGAGGATCGATAATTAAACCATGCTCAACATCAAGAAAATTTTAGTTTTACTCCCCCAGAAGATGGAGAAATATTAGTAAATTTTGTTATCAACGGATGGGTAATCTGAGATGTTCTAGTAGATACTAGCACTGAATTAAATGTGCTCACAAAAGATGCCTAGCAAAAAAAATCTAGACCAACTTTGTAACCTTTACCTCATGTCTTGTTTATGGCAAACAAGACTCATGTGCACCCTATTAAAGTCCTTAAAAACACCACTATTGAAATACTTGGGGTTCTCTTCAAAGTAGATTTTGAGGTTTTGGCGTTGTTAAAGGTTGATGACTACCCAACCTTACTCTGAAGGCCTTGGTGTTATGAAAATCATGCAAATTTAAGTTTTAAAAAATGATACATTAGCTTTAAAAATACTTATCAACATGTGATAATAACTTTATATCAAGCACAAGGACCACCCTATATTGAACCCATAAACAATGATGAAGACATCAATAATTTATTTAATGTGACTGCTTGACATGATGACCAACACGATCCAATGTCAGATGGTAATCTTCACTAGACAAACAACTAATCTATCTCAGATACCATAAGCAATGCATGCAACTGTTGGGCCCATGGTGATTATGATCTCTCTGGAAGATTGTACAACACCATCAACAGAGAAAACATCCCACATCGGTTCCTTAAGCATCACAAATTTGTGTGTCTCATGGGTTTAGCAATGAGAGGACCATTGGAGGGACCACCTTTGGAAAGAATTAATGAAGGTCCACGATTCTAAGGACAAATGGAAGTATGTGATTTTGTCCAGTGCCTTGAAGAATCCTATGGTACCAAAAATGAATGGATGAGGTCCTTAGACCACATTTTTTATGGCACCACCGCCAGATGGTGGAAAATGCATAAAGAGCACCTATTATATTGGGATCAAGTGCGAGCTACTCTACATCATAGATTTCACCATGATAATAAGATTAGAGTTACACTCAATTATAGTGGCATAAAATCACCTGAACCTCACCTTGAGGCATGTGAAATAATATGGTGAGTTGAGGAAACATTTTTACTAGAATACCTATGGGTCCACACGTTCTATAGAGCCTTACGCACTTGGACATGCTCATGGTACATACATGAAGAAAGGCACATAAGAACAAGGTTTTGGTAGCTATTAAAGAAAAATATGAAATCTGTGCTTTCTTACTCTTCACCAAGGATGGACCTGTGCTTTTCTCTTCAAACCATATGTGGAGTAATAATTGGAGATCCGAGTCTGGTGGAAGACTGCCTGCATCATATTCATCAATAACCAAAAGAACCCTTGGTTTTATTCAATGAGTGTCATAGATAATCAACTTGTTCACCACCAATAGTCTCCAGTGAAGAGCACCGTGAAGAAATCCACCTAGGAAAACAAAAGCTAATTTTTCAAGTAGACGAAGAAGGATCCACTCCATTTGATCTATTAAGTAACAACTTGCATGTTCCTACAAGTACTGACTCATGAACTATTCAAGACACCAATTCCACCATGGACAATCCTTATCATGAGCCCATTCAAATTGTCCAACTAAACATTGGGAGATAACAAGAAACTGAGGTAACGACCATTGACAATTATTAGATCGAAACAAAAATCTCACAAATTTTTGAGCTATTGAAAGAGTATCAGGATGTGTTTCCAAGAAACTAGAGTGAAATGAAAGGGGTTCACCCTTCTCTCAATAATATGCATATAAAATTGACTGATGGTGTTCATCTGATGACGAAACACTCATACTAAATGAACCCTAACCTCCAATCAAACATGAAAGAATAAATCAACAACATGCTCTGTGTTGGAGTAATTATTCCCATTGATGAATCTAATTGGGTAAGTATTATGGTAATCAGTATCAAAAAGGATGGGTGCATTCGTATCTACGTGGATTATCATGTTTTGAACACATCCTATGTCACTGATCCTTTTCCAACACCTTTCATGGAGGAAGTCCTAGAAGGTGTTACCAGTTGTGAGATATACTCTTTTACCGATGGGTTCTCAAGGTATCACCAAGTCCAAATAACTGAGAAAGACTGCTCTAAGACCACATTTACTATAGAATGGGGCTCTTTTGCCTACACCATCATGCCTTTCGAGTTGAAAAATGCCTCGATAGTGTTTTCACAGGTAGTAATAGAGGCTTTTAAATATTGTATCCATAAGTTTCTCCAAGTCTACTTAGATGACTAGATGATATATGGGTTGATCATGGACCACTTTGCCAATCTGAGGCTCATGCTTGAACACTGTGGAGTATTGAAAATTTCCCTGAATCTAAAGAAATGTCTATTTGTGACACTATTTGGGGTACTCCTTGGGCATATCATTTGTAAAGAGGGACTCTTCGTAGATCCAATCAAGGTCTTTATCATTCTATAACTACTAGTGCCAAAAATCCAATTCGAGGCATATGCATTCTTAGGACACATAGGCTAATACAAGAAGTTCATTTAGGGTTATGCCAGGATTGTAGTGCCCCTAGAAGAACTATTAATGCATAATGAATAATTTATATGAATAAATTCTTACAAAGTAGCTTTTGAAACTTTGAAGGAAAGACTAGTTACTGCTTTTATCTTACAATTTCTAGATTGGATAAAACCATTTCATGTCCATGTTGATGCATTTAGAATTGTAGTTGGTGTAATACTTGTACAACTAGGAGAGGGGAATTTAGACCATCCCATCTATTTGGCCAGTAGGAAGCTCACATCAATCGAAAGAAACTATACCACCACTAAATTTGAAGCCTTATCTATGGTTTACGTGCTACAAAAATTTATAGAGTACCTTCTGGCTATACCATTTATGTTCTATATCGATCATGAGGCCTTAAAGTATCTCATTAACAAGCTTGTTCTCCATGGAAAAATTTATCGTTGGATAGTTCTCTTCTAAGAATTCCAATTTTCCATAGTATTAAAACCTGGAAAAACCAATTATAAACTTGATCATTTATCCCGCATTAAAAATTAAGAACCTCCACGTGCTATAGAAGATGACCTTCTTGGCGTACAACTTTTCCAAGTTGCTAGGGTACCCAGAGAATTGGAGGATATTGCAACATTCCTAAATACTAGTTATGCACCTGATTCTCTTAATTTATAAGAAAAGAAGCAACTTGCCATTTGCACTGCACCATATCAACTCTTAGCAGATGATCTATACAAAATGGATCAGGATGAGGTATTGCACCATTATGTAATGCAACATGAGCGCCTTCAGGTATTACGAGAAGTTCATGAAGGCATTGTCGAAGGACATTATACTGGGGAAGCTACTATGTGTAAGGTGTTACTCGTTGGACTTTGGTGACCAACTTTATTTAAAGATGTAAAAGCATATACAAGGCAATGTGATATCTGCAAGCACGTGGGAAAACCTAATAGGAGAGACACCATGCCCTTATGCCCCATTTCATCTCAAGAATCATTTGAAAAATGGGCTATAGACTTTGTGGGGCCCATCACACCCATAGGACAAAGAATAGGTTTGTGATTCATCATTGCGATAATAGACTACTAACATGTTGGGATGAGGTAGCACCAACCAAAGACTGTACAACAATAATTATCACGTAGTTCATTTGGGAAAACATTATAACACGCTTCGGATGCTCTCTAAGCTTTACTAGTGATTGAGGAACCCATTTCTTGAATGAGACAATGCGAATTTTATTGGTCGAATTTATGATTACATATCATAAGACCACAACATATCATCCACATGCCAATAGAACAACTGAAGCTTTTAATAAGATCCTCGTCATCATGTAGACAAAAATCTACAATACTGGTAGGAATGGTTGGGATGACAGGGTATTTGTGGTACTTTGGGAATACCAAACCACATACAAGCACCTCAACAAAAATACACCATTTAACTTGGTATATGGAAAAGAAGCAATCATGCCAGTTGAGTTCTTAGTTCCATCTCTATAAATAGTGCGTATAATAAATCTTGATGATGACACATCTTTGCAAGCTTGGCTCATTGAACTCATAAAACTAGATAAGACTCAATTCCTCGATCATTGGAATCAAGATGTAGAGAAATGGAAACAAAAAGCATGGCATGATCACCATCTAAAGAATAAAATCTTCATCCTAGGTATAAAAGTTCTACTTTATGACTCTAAGTTTGTGCACCACCTTCGGAAACTCTGCATTCATTGGAATGGACCATTCACAATCCATAGTATCAAATCTACTGGTGCATGCCACTTACAACAAATATATGGTCAATTCCTACTCATACACTATAATGGGAGTTAGCTTCGATCGTTCATGACTCTATTTAAAGTTTATGTTAATTTGTTCGAATAAGGCTTGGAGCCATTAGAATAGGATTTCTTATTTTCAATAAAAAATGCTACCCTTGAGGCACATGATTTGTTTTCTTTTGTGTTTTATTCTCATGGAGGACCCCAACCCCTATTTTGTGTGAGGAAAGATGTGCATATGAATATAAGACACATAAACACGCAAGTGATTAAAGGTACATAAGTTATTTAATACAACATATTCTCACTATTTACATGACAATTGGCTTCCATTACTCCAGAAAAATATGACAGTTGTCACCCACCTCCAAGGAAGGCATGGGAAGGAATGAACCATTAATGTGACAAGGTAGTCATAATAACAAGCATTTGATTGAAATGATGGGACGAGTTTGTTAGGAACACTAAAGGCTCAATGCAAGATTTGATATACGAAAACCATTGGAAGATACACATTTATGGCCAAAAATGACAAGAATAGGAAAGCATTTAATAAGGTAAGTTGGTCGGAGGACTTATAACAATGTTAAAGCCATTTTACATTTTACCTTGCTAAAATCTTTAAGCGATAAATGAACCAGAGCAATATACAAACTAGAAAACTAGAGCCGAGTTCAAACTCAATATGAAAGTATACTAAACAAAGATGCGAATAAGATTTCTAAGCAGAGATAGATAAGTGCAAACCAATTGTAGAATTGGATCGAGGCCATTATTAGTAAAAGTTATTGCAAGTTGTCAGATTTCACCATTATTGAAGTATAACGCTCAAGAGCCGAGGCAAGTTAAATGCCACCACATATTCATTTGGGAATGTGGGATGGCCTAGGGTTAACCTTCGAGCACCTTGATGGTTAATGCAGCCAAAGAGAAAAGCAAAAAGACTTGAAAAATTACCAACCATTCCTGAAGACAAAGAAGTAGGTGGAGAGTGGTTCCCTCTAAGAGAGGAGCCTTTGGAAAACCTACGAGAGACACCAAAGTAAGATTAGTGCATAAGAGTTCAGAATGAGAGCATGGAAGAAGAAATAATGGTGAAAAAAGGAAAGTAGGCATAGGCCTCCTCATCATAGACCACTCCACCATCTTCCCCTCCAACTATTTACATTGAGAGATGCAATACCCAAAGTCAATTTTGCACAACTTGAACTAGGTTTAACTAAGGTGGTAACTGTGACCATTTTTTATTACAACCACTGTCAACTAGGGAATGAAGTATAATTACAAAATGATTATCAGGTCTAGACCACCAACACACAAAACCAAGTGGTTTATGACCTGACTATCAAGAACTAGTTTGACAAAGTTGGCCTCTTCCAACTCTTCAAACTGCCATACTTTAGAAAGCCTACTAAGGTAGTTCAGTTCCTCCTCTCACGCGTTCATGAGGATTATATCCACTTCACAGGGCACAACATGAAGATCAACATAGAGAGGGTAAGCAGGGTCACATTACTCCAAATAACAGGAGTCAATGTACTGGATGACTTGGCAGACACAAAGGAAATCTAGCAAACCACCACTGAACTTATGTATCAAAAGTAGGGACATGTGATGCATATCACAAACCTACAGGATCCTGCTTTAAGAGTAACAACACTGATCATTTCCACCAAGATCAGAGGGATCAATAAATGGAAGGAAGTGGATATGGCCCACCTACACATAACAAACCAAGTAGTACAAGTATAGTACAACTGGGCACTGTATTTTACCTAGAGGATAATCAAAGATGCAGAGAAGGTGCATTTAACACCTAAGTTTCAATTTCCTTGGGGTGTAATTATGTTATTGATGGTGTTTGATGAAATCAACATGCCTGATTATACCACAGGATCCTTGAAGTGGGTGTATCCCCACACTAACAAATCCCTCATCGAGCGCTATAAAGCCAACACTTGCCCTCACCACATCACTCCAACATATAATTTGAAGATGAGACATTGGTTTGATGGAATGAAGGCAAACTTTGGAGATGAATGGAGAATTCCCAAGGATTTGCCCTCTAAAACAAAGGATCAAGTAGAATTCACTGTGAAGCAGGATTTATCCTTGGCATGGATCTACATGATTCCTTCAAGGGAACTCTCTGCATGGCTCAAGCTACCCTATGCTTTCTCTGAGCGCTACTTCATCAATTCTATGAATAAAATTCATGATGCATAACCGGTTAACTTGCAAGCAGAATGGATCGACACAAAGTGCCATACTCTCTAAAAGATGTTTATTTACCTTAACAATAAGGCCTATACGGAAAGAAGATAAATGAGCATAACCATCATTAAAGTGAAGAACATCTTGGTTGGGGAACATGTACATAAATTATTCTATATGTTATGCCCCAACCAACATCCTTAAGATGGGGAACCGAGGGAAAGGGTCCCCGAGATTCCATTATAGAAGAGGATGTTTGAGCTGAGTGTGAGCATAAGTGGGTAGTAAGTCCCCCAAAAGTGGTAGAGGATAGTGGAGGCATAGCCCTTTATACTAGCACCTCATCCCCCACAACCTCCACCCCACCGTTCACTTTCACTTCTTTCTTCATCTCCATCTTCTCACAGTTCACGTTCATCAACCTCAACTTCTCCATCTTGATCTTCTCAACCAACTCCACCTTCTCCTCCACCCCAACCACCTTCACCTCTACCTTCTCCTAGGGCTACCATCGAGTCAACACTACACCCCCTCTAGAATAAGCACCCCAAAAAGACCCCTCCCTAGAGTAGATAAATATAGAGTCTGATCTAGAGAAGACTCCATCCCCAGGGTAGGAAGTCTCGGCTGGTGATCAGGTTCATCATGTAGAATTGGAAATAGATAGGATGGCTATAGGGAGCCAACTTGATAGAAACCCCTAAAAGGGGAAGGGACCAATTGAAGGGGAACTAGAATAGAAAAAGATTTATAATCTATGCGAATGATATCAGTTCGGCATAGAGGACCATAAACTCTATCTTTGAAACCATTTCCACCCTAATGATGCTACCCAAGAAACCAATATATAATTGTCCTTCCTACCAGAAATGTATAATGACAAACATTAATTTGACACCCCCTTAGATTGCATTAATTATGGCCCATATGCCATAGGTCTTCTAGACCTAATGCAATGTGATCCACACTGGCTCACCCCATTGATGACTAGCACCGCATTTTTTAAACTTACCATGGAAATGATGCACCTGAATATTTTATCTAATTCAGACATGTGCATGATTGAAAGAAAACATGGTAAGGTTGTGGAGATGTACAATAAAGCCTATGCTGAAAAACATGTGTTAGCCGTGGAAGTAGCCTCTTTGAAACAATAACTTCAAGAGACCACTGAGGTGAAGATAAGGGTATTAACCCTTTGTAAAATAATTTTAAAATAAGAGCCAACACTAGCAGATGGCATAGATCTATATGGGGATGCCTTCGAAAAATTGGATACATTGGTTGAGTTATTGCTCAAAAAGAATAGGGAGTGTTTCGCACCTAAAGATGAGTCCAAGGAACTCTTGGAATAATTCAACACTACAATAGATATATGTCGCAACACTTTAGGGAGAGTCAGAGAAGTAATACCAATTTGAGATGAGATTTTTGCATACATGGCACACCCTAATAAAATCATAAAGGCTCAAATCAATGATGAAGAAGTCTTGAGGCAACAAGCAGTCGATGCATGGTGCCACAATTTTGACAAGTATTTATTCCATTTTTGGTGCACAGTGCAGAGGGACCATTGTCCATTTTTATACAAGTACCAACATGGTACGGGAGAACCATGACATGGGAGGACCATAGCGTGAAGCTAGCATTACAAGACTTGAAGGGTGTTGAAGGAATGTGGCATGAAAGATCTAGTGCGAGAAGACCCTGTTAAGAGGTGACATGGCATGAGGAATCCAAAAACAAAGAACTCAAAATAAGAAGCATAAGACTAGGGGAGTGCGAGGAAGGTGGAGTGCGAAGAACGTAGGAGAAGTTAGAAAGAATAAATCAAATAAGACCCCTTTTCCCCACTGATCAGAGGCTAGATACCAACTTGCAAGGAACAAAACACCTGAATATGTGTATTACATAGATCAAGCATCTAGGGGCACAGAGGCATGAGTCCTTAGGAATGAATAGTTGTAATAGCCATAATCCAACTTGTTGGGAATTCGTGTGCCATTTGTCTTGTAGTTAGGAATTTGACACTTGGATAGGGAAAAACAAGTATAAAAACCCATGTGGTAATATTTTGTAGTTGTGGGTGGAAAAAGGAGGAACCTCTCAGAATATATCATGTCTTGTAATTTAAAAATGTTAAATGAGAACTCAATGTTTATCATACAGTTGATCTTCACCAATGGATTGTGGACTATGATGAATGTTAAAAATATAATTAAATAGTTAGTAGTAATGAGCTCTTTCTTATATAGTTAGCCAATTAATGGTATCACATTATGTAGAAGAGATATTAGTGGAATAGTTTATATTTATGGCAAAAAAGCAAGTAATTACTCTGTGTTTCAAAAACTTCAGGAACCAGTCTTCCGTTGCACGCTTCGGGTGTGCACGTGAGATTCAACTCTCGCATGAAAGGGCCAGTGCACTAGCCTGTTGGGAAGAGGCTTTAGCGATGATGTAAAGAGAAAAATCCAACAGTGCTTTGGTTCATTTATACAATCATGAGGTTGCACCTCACCCAATCAAGGCATGAGTTAATAATTGCTCTCGAATATGTTGAAGCTCTTTGAGTCATTAACTTCTCCCATTACGGAAGTTATCCCATAACTTGTGTTCAAGTACCTACAATTTCAATGTCTTACAAGATGTGAAACAGGCACAATGATCATTGCCTTACTAATGCTTTCATTAGTTTAATTAATTGAGGTTACCAATATATTTAACTAATTATGTAGGTTGTTTTCAAATGTTGGTTTGTTTATTTACTTTAGGTTATTAGTCATTGTGCTATTTTTAATAATATGCATTTCATAATTTGGACCTGTAGAACTTTATGTTCTATGAAAATGCACCCTAATTTAATATATGATATGATTTATGATTATTAATCTTCTTAATCATTTTATTTCATTAAGCACTTTCAATTTAGATAAACAACACTAAGATGTCAATTCATTTCTTAGCTATATTGCTCAGTGATATCATTAATTCATATCTATTTTCCTTTGGTTTGCAATTCAAAACATGTCATTGATTACTCATTAACTACTTAGCAGTTCATTTAAACCATTTGTTAATCAACATTTAAAACAACCTTAACATTTAGGATCATAATGTCAAAATAATAGCTTTACTAAAATTTTGATACATATCCACATTCATT
Organism: Torreya grandis; assembly: GCA_037957365.1. Lineage (NCBI taxonomy): Eukaryota > Viridiplantae > Streptophyta > Pinopsida > Cupressales > Taxaceae > Torreya > Torreya grandis. Next base: position 184,554 of record JARHVA010002770.1, read on the forward strand.
ATTAAGTTCCAAAGTTACATATAAGTTTTTACAATACAATACCCTTTTTGGGTCATATCCATGATACATCAGTTTAAAATAATGTACTTTACCAATACTATTTCACATGTAGTAAAATAGAGATCAATTATATTGTGTACTCAAGTTCCAATGAACTCATGGTTATGCAGAATGAGGCATAAGGATTAACCTTCAACGAAGAAACCTTTGTTTGAACCTCACGACCCCCATACATACTCGTAACCATGATCAAGGCCCAATGTAGTTATGTGGCACAAAAGTAAATTGAAGTTTGAGAATGAAATTCCTTTCTTTTGTGTCCCTTTGCCTCGATAAATGTGTTGACAACTCGTTAAGTAATGTTTTTCTAAATATTTTACGTGCTCTCATCGCCTGGCTAGATGAAAAGAATCGAAACAAAGAGGTCAAATTCTCACAATCTAACCTCAAAATCATATGTATAAAACTCTTGCATAAATTACAATAATGAAATAATTTTCAATAAATGCAACATACATAAAAATTACATTAATTGCAACAATAGTTCAATTCAACAATTAAATGATCCAAGTCTCTGTAGATCTCAATTTACATTAGTCATCACACCAACGAGGTGACACGAAGTAACATATTAGTTATTGTTTCCCACTCAGTTATTTCACATACCACAAGTACTTTCCATATTTACAGATGATGGTACAAATCAATTGATACAGTCTCCATTAAAACATGAGCCAATCCTTTCTCAATGTAACTCTTATCACTCATGATCCACATTAGAGAATAATCATTATGTAGTACCCATTTAAGAGAACACAAGGAAATGATCAAATTAAGATTAGATGGATAATAATAACATAACTAATACTTAATTAGAGTTACACTTAAACAATTTTTTTCCAGACACACAAGAAATAACCAAGTCATTAGAATAATGTTGAAATCAGAAGTAAGCCACATGCATTAAAATTTACCATCATAACAATAATGCACCCAATTTTACACAAGCATTACAGGCACAATTTTAATCATACTATACAAGAATATATCAAATCAACACAACCTGATAAACCTTTTTTTAATGCCAACCATACTTAACAAACATTTAATTAACAATTTTTTTTCCAAACATGTTAATATGCATATGTTGTAAGTTTTTTCACACCAATCATTAAACCACATAGCGATCAAGTGCTAATTCACATAATGGTATAATGTTATTTATGCTTAAGCACTTGCAATGAGAAATATAACTAGGACAAATTGAACATCAACATAGAAATGACTGCTACAACCATAGTAATTTATGAGATAATGCTACATATTATGTAAATTACATACAATCCTCTAGCATTTTGTATCATAAATTGCATTATGCATAATAAAACCTTCAATTTGAATAAAGGCAAGAAGTCATCAATTGTTCATAACCTCGAATTAACAACTTATTATTTCAAATTAAAACCATGCTTTTAAATACAACTACTTCAACACAAATGGCATTTCAAACAGTTATATTGATCAATGGAGTCAAGCTCTGAAAAGAAAGGAATGAACAATTATAAAGTTATATGTAGTGGATTAACCTTTAACGAAGCCAAATTGCATCAAGGAAACCAAAAAATCAAAATCATTTTCCAAGTCAACTTAGCTCACAGTCAACAACCAAGTTCCTCTTATGCATATGAATGCGTAGTTACAGTGATAAAAGTAAAACTAAATTTTGTTATGCATATGAATGTGTAGTTATAGCCATACTAAGCAAAACCAAATTCTCTCTATGCATATGGATGTGAAGTTACAACCATACTAAGCAAAACCAAACTCTCTTTATGTATGTGAATGTATAGTTACAACCATACTAAGCAAAAACAAATTCTCTTTATGCATATGAATGTGAAGATACAACCATACTAAGGAAAATTCTATTCTCTTATGCATATGAATGTATATTTACAACCATACTAAGTAAAACCAAATTCTCTTTGTGCATATGAACGTATAGTTACAACCATACTAAGTAAAACTAAATTCTCTTTATGCATGTGAGTGTGAAATTAAAGCCACACTAAGCAAAACTGAATTCTCTTATGCATATGAATGTATAGTTACAACCATACTAAGCAAACAAAATTATCCTTATGTATATGAATGTGAAGTTACAAGCATGCTAAGCAAAACTGGATACTTGTATGCTTATGAATGTATAGTTACAGCCATACTAATCAAAACCAAATTCTGTTTATGCATATGAATGTATAGTTACAACCATGCTAAGCTAAGTGAAACTCAATCGTATATGCTATCATTGATAGCTCAAATAAAATCATGTAGCTATATATAAAAATACTCAGTTGTACATAAAAACACAAGGTTGCATATAAAAACACTTAGTTTAAAGCACAACAGGGAAAACACACTGATTTATATTTTTATACAAAAATAATCAACGAGTCTATAACCACGACCACATCCCATATGGTAGACTCACACATTCCGCTCAGTCATAGAAGTCTCCTACCATAGTTGTGTTGAGTGTGTGTTTAGTTAACACGAGTAATGAGTTAAACCCTCGATGCAAAATACCTAGAATTGGAAATGAAACCTTCAAACTTTTCAATTATTAGTTTTGCATTAAAGGAAGAGCATAAGAGGATTATTACTTGCTTGGTTAAAAAGTGTAAATGGACACAAAAACAATTCTTTCCTAATTATGTTTGCCTCCAAAATTTGCAAACAAGTCATCCCCATAAGATGAGCATGACTAGGGTTTTATGGCAAACCCTACGTTGTATTTTACTCCCAATTTTATGTAGTAAATTAATTAAAAAATGTCAATTTTTTTCATGCAAATTATCCACAATAGTAGAAAGGAAAATCAACTTCTAAGAAGGATTGTGCTTGAAAATATCACCTTAGATAATCATGGAAAACAAAATAGAACCCAGTTTCCATTTACCTTCGTGCTTGCATGCATAGATTCATAGTAATCATGCTAGTGTGGACTACAGTTGAAGTCCAAGAGATCTCTAAAAAAATTCCAAGTTTCTCCTCCTCGATGGCACCCATCCACAAAAATGATGGTTTGCAAAAATCAACCACATATCTACATTTTCCCTCATTTTCCCCTAACTTTCCCTTTTGCCTTAACTCAACATGAGTTGGGTTCCAAGGGTTGAATGGCTTGTTAGCAAGCAAAAAACAATTAACTTAAATGTGTCCAATGTTGTAGGGTCTTTGCCCAAGTTTACAAAGTTAATGCATTAGTGCCATGCCCATTGTGGTGGGGGTTTATCCCTTAGGAGGTTCAACCACCTTATTGAAACTCAAACAATTATTAATAAATGGTTAGATCTTGAACCTGTTTCTATGCATGTTTTAATGATATTTGCTACTCAAAACAAAATGTGCCCAACATTTACCTTCGTTTAAGGTTTTAATATTAATGAAATAATTTTAGACTCTTATGGTGAAAAATACTACCTAGCCATGGGCCTTAGTTTTCCAACTTGATAGAAGATTAAGCATTGGTGGTGGTTTAGCATAGTTTTATGAAATGTTTCTTATGTGCCATAAATCTGACTTACGCTGGTTTGACATTTAAATAACACTATGCTGACCATAAACACGCAATGATCACCCTACAAAGTAATTTCATAGATTCTACCAGCACTTAACCAAATTAATAGTAATCATCAATATTCACTAATTGAATATCATAATCAAATTATACAATGTTTAACATCAATTATTTGAAAAACCGATAGTGTTCATGAATAATACGACACTCATTATTCATCTGTTCAACTAGTCTAACCTGCCTCATGGGTATAAATGTCTAATAAATGCATTAAAATGGAAAGCATAACAAAAAACACAATTTCCCAAAATGGGGATATTAAATATTTTCAATGATTTTGGAAATAATTTTGTAGATGTTATTACAAAGAAATCAGGCATAAATCCTCCAGGGTTCTACTTTTTAATTTTTGAGGAATGAGAATAAGAAAGGTAGAGTTAAGTGTTTTAAGCATACCCTGAGATTCATTGGATTCCCGTGCCACCTACTTAATATCCTCTCCAATGAGATCCCACAAATGATGGAAGAAGAGAGCAACAAACCCATCCAGATTAGGGGAGCGATCTCCTATAGTATCAAAGACCACGTTCTTGACTTCTTCTAAGGAGATATCCTCCATCAAGTTTTTATTATCTACATAAGTGGCCAGTTGGGGAATTTTTATCCAAAACATGTCTTGATCTACCTGATTCTCCAAGTTATCCTGCTTGAGAATATCTTCCTAGTATCTCACCATATTGTCTTTGATTTCCTCAAGTTTTCCCAAGTTACTGCCTTCCATGGTTTCCAGTTTCCTAATATAGTTTATTTGCCTTCTGACTTTTAATGAGACGAAGAAACTTGGTATTTCGGTCTTCCTCCATAAACCATCTCACCCTGGATTTTTCTTCCAATAATTTTTCTTTCTTTTGTAAATTTCTTCAAGTTTATAAGTGATATTTTATTCTTCTTCCAACATATCTATTGAACTATGACCTTCCATTCTCATTTCCTAAATCTCCCCACTTCTATTCTCCAAGTCCCTTTTGCCCTTAAAGATATTTCAAAAGATAAGATGGTTCCATTTTTTAATGGAATTTTTAAGATCACTAAGCTTTTGGGAGAATAGGTACATCTTAGTCCCATATTTGTTATTAGGGACTTTCCTTTACTAGGTGACAAAATCATCAAACTTAGGATGTTCAAGCCACATTTTTTCAAACCTGAAAAGAACTCTAATTGGTTGTACATCTTGCGTGATTAGAAGGGTTATCAGCGAGTGATCAAAACATGTCAAGTTGAGAACATTAGTTTTTAGGATATTGTTGCCTTCAATCAAACTCTTTGAGGCCAATAATATGTCAAGCCTCTTCAGGATGAGATCCTTTCCTTCTATTTTATTATTCCATGCGAACCACCGTTTTTTGTTTTTTAGGTCCCATAATTACGACTTTTCCACAAAGTTGTGGAGGCTCAATTTATCTTTATCTCTTAGTTTCCTCTAGTTTTCAGAGTCATCCAATCTAGTGTTAAAGTCACCCCCAATGATCCAATATGAGTTCAGATTTGCCTTGATTTGTGCTTCTATTTATTGCGAGGTTTGTTCTCTTTCTCCTTTATTATGGGAACCATAAATATTAATCAAATAAAAGCTAAGCTTTGAACTAAGAGACACTACTTCACACATGAGATACTAGAACTATGAGCTTGAATAATTTTCAGATGAACTGACTTAGGATCCCATAGAAATGCCATGTCTCCAACAATATTTATAAAATCGCTCCCTACCATTTCTCTTATAAGACTTCTTGAAAGAACTTGATATCTTCTAACAAATGTTTCAACTTTATTTCTTTTAGCATATACGTCTAGGTTGTACTAAATGATCAGTTGCTTAAACATTTTCCTTTTGGAGTGGGCATTGAGACCCTTGATATTCCAAGAGATACTTTGCATTTAGGTATTTTACTTCAATTGGTGCTCACCAAAAGGGTATCTTCTTGGATTTGTGTCCTTGTTCCAAGGGTTTCCGTTGATTCATCATGTCTTGTTTTCTTCTTTACCAGGTCTTCCTCTATTTCTCTTTCCAAAATTTCCTTTGGAGTTTGAATTAAGAGTTTGCATGATTCCCATGTTGGCCTCTTCCATTTATGAATCCAAATCATCTTTCTCATCGTGACTTACCTAGTTTTCCTTCTGTTATGTGTCTTTTATTATGTTGTTTTCCTTTGTCTACTTATCTTGAAGACAATTGGCGTTTTGTTGATGTATGTTTCTTGTATTTGGTTTTTTTAGGAGATTGTATAGGTCCTCCTTGAATCCAATCTACAACCTGTTGAAATATATTCAAGTTCCACATTGTTTTGCTTTTCTGAAGGTTGTGTTTCTAGTATTGATTCTCTTGCTTCCATTAAGATGGATTTTTCATTGGTGGTTATTTTACTTTATTTTGGCACACATTTCTTTAATTTGTTATTCTTATTCTTGATTACGTGCTTTCTTTTTGGTTTAACAAATCCCTTTGAGTCTTTATCAGTTGTTTTAGGGACTTTCTCCATGATATTGTCTTTCTAGAGTGTTGGAAATTCTATGATAAGATGTCCATGTTCATGACAACTTCTAAATCGAAAGGGAATGCTCTCATAATCTGGATCTTGCACTTACTCCATTTCTCATGCTTTCATTATGATGTTCTTGGGGAGGGGTTGAGTGAGATCTAGCTCAACACAAATTATAACATAGTTAAAAATACCCTTTACGTGGTATGGTTTTGAAATACCAAAAGGTTTGTCAGTAGTAGTAGCAATGGTTTCAAAGACATACCAAGACCAAAATTATTGCACTAGAGCATACAATGACATGTAGACTGGTGTCATGTTTGAGAGTTCCTTTGTAGGCTTGAAGGCAGTGTGTTAATGTTTCATGAAAATACCCACGTTTCTGAAGAAGTATGACCCTCCTCCATACACTTTATATCTATCCAATTCGTTGGCAAAAATTCCAATGAAATTCCCTTTTGCACAGGTTTTTAACTCATACTCTCCATTCATTTTATAGTTTCTTTTAGTCTAGACAAGCAGTTCCTCTAGAGTTAGTCGGGCTTCTATAAATTTGTAGATCAAGCTTTGTCGATGCAGTCCTACTATATTCCTTCTATTTTCTATTGGATCTAGTATGGTGATCGAGTTTTCTTTTGTTGCTTGCATGCATGTTCTCTTGCCTTCATATTTAGAGTCTTGAATCTGTTTTTTGCCAACCACCTTCACTAGGACATTGATTTCCATTTCAAAAATCAAACTATTTACACCAACCACCATTTTTCTAAAGGATGGTTTTTGGGAAGAAAAGAATCCCCCTTGGAGGATTCATTAAGAAAGCTATCAATCGATCAGGGACTTAATTTGATTCGATCTGCAAGAAGAAAGATATAGAATACCCACATGAAATTATCTCCTAACCCTAACAAAGCTCACCTTTTTTTAAAATATATTATAATTATACTAATTATTTAAAAAAACATATTAATTATATTAAAAATATATTATACAATTATATATACATATATAATAATTATGTATTATATTATATCAATATAGTATTATTATAATATTATAATAACATTATATTATATATTGTTATTTATATAATAATATTATTAAAGTATAATATAATACATTGATATATATTACTATACACCCCATATACATACATACATAAAGAAGGGGAAAGGGTCCTCATCTATACATAGAAAGAAGCAAAATAAAATAAAAAATAATGGGTATTCTAGTTGAAGTGGAAATAACCAACCTTGAGCACGTCCCAAAGGGAGTGCTACCAGATTATCAAGGGACAAACCTTGAGAACATGGAGAGCTAAAAGAGACAAAAAGAGTAGCCAAAAATAAATGAGGTAAACCACCTACTAGGGTGAGAGAGATTTCAGGGGAGTAAGCTTGCAAATAGTATCCAAACAACCTTCATGCTCCTTGCTATGCTCGGTAAGTGCAAAAACACCACCCAAACCATCTATGTCCACCATAGACTACAAACACCCCTGCATGAGTTGAGAAACCATACCCCCATAGTCCTTCAAATGGACAATGTCAGGGAACCTGACCAACTCTTCCTCCATAGTTGCCACCACACCTCTGCTAGAGTTCCACCAAGAGTTGTGTCACAGAGGCCAAGGATTTAGAGTTCAATCTTCTAATGAATGGAACTAGAGAGGGTATAGGTTCAAGCCATGCATTTAAGGAGAAAACTAGGGCGATGACATTCAAAGGCCCCTCCACCAATGCCTTCAGAGTTTCATGTAATTTCACATATTGAGATTCTAATTCACGAAACACAGTCATGGGAACCAGACCCAAACACTACAAGCCAAAAAAAGGTAAGATCGGGCCAATTACCTCCAGGAATCGATTTAGCCACTTGACCAAACCACCCCGAATCTCCTTCCAAACTAGAGTCTCCACTACAGACTTAACCACCCCAGTTTTTCTAACCATAAACAGTATATTGCTGACAAAAATGGACACCACATCTGCATTTATCTTGTTCCTCCATACCACATGCATATATATTATTCACCAATTATGGCCCTGATGGCCTCCAAAACCTCTGCATTCGGTAGCAAAAAAATTAGCCTTAAACAACAAACAGAAACATTGTCATGAAAAGCCATTTCTCACTTCTTTGCATGAAGAAAAAGGATGGTCTCGATCAAAGCAATGTTATCAGCGATAAAATTCATTGTCGAGTCTACATCACATACTAAAGGTAGGCGAGAGAGAATGATCTGATGCCATACTCTGTCTCTAATATAAAGTCTAGAGCAAACATGTCGACCATCATGTTAGGTTGTCAATCACCCAAGACAATGAAAGCCCATTAACGAAAAAAGATCCAAATAGTACTCACAAAATCACCAAAGTACGTTGCAATGATTGACAAACAGTGTAAAAAATGTTTTTATTTTGTATTGAAAACATTATGAAAATCAAATATCCAACATGTTTTATCCCAACCACCTTTCATATTCATCCTCCCCAATTTGCCACTACATCTTCCAATTGCTTAACTCCCCTGGGAGTTCCATTTGCCAAAATATACCGGATGCTCAATACCACATTGCTGAGTTAATTGAATACATAGAACAACCACTGGAGCTTCGGCCTTATAATTCGTTCCATCCTAAAAACTCGCAGACAAGGCACGAGTGAGAGATCTAATGCAATCCCAAATACTGTAACCAATCACTGAGACTCATGGATTCTCACGTACTGCACCATCAAAGTTTAATTTGAAGAAACCTACAAGAAGAGGTGTCCAAAAAGCTCTAAGACGAGGTCAGGTTTTGTTCTAAATACTCTTGGCTCATTAACGAGGAATATATACTATATTATATGAATATAGTAAAATATTATAATTAAAAATATAATATTATATATATTATACACACATCAATATATTATAATAATAATATTTAAAACAATCACTAATTGTTCTTATAGCAAATAAATTTTTTTGCCATACAACTCCTAGGCATGAAAAACAGACGCTGCAACACCTAGATGTCAAATCTCATACCTGAAGAGGGGTGCCTGCTGAAGGTTTGGGCTTTGCAAGAGAAGCCCCGAAGGATGATATGATCTGATTATTTATTTAACAGAATGACAGAAAAGAGGAGGCACAGCGAGGCGGAAGAAAATGCAGAGGAAGACAGCGGGGTTTCAAATGACAAAAAGAGGCAACGAGTGTCGACCCCTGAACCTCAACACAGCGGCGGCCTTCTTCCGTTGGCTGCTTATGGCGAGGACGAAGATGACGACGACGACGACGAAGAGAGTGAGAACGGCGCCACTCTCCATCAGAGGCGACACCGCCTGGTCGAAATTCGCAAGGATTGCCCCTATTTGGATACTGTCAATAGACAGGTATGCATTGTTTTACTCTCTCTTGGAAAAACCCTTATTTCTTAATTGAAACCCTTATTTTTTGCTCTGAAACATTGGCTGATTTTTTTTACAAGTCTTCGTTGTGTCTATCTACCTGTTTATCTTGCAGAGGAAATGGGTGACGATGTTTTTTTTTTTAATAGCAACTTTGAGATTTGGCTCAAGTGACCTCAGTTCTCATGTGACTTTACATTTGCAGGTTTTAGATTTTGATTTCGAGAAGTTCTGCTCAGTGTCTCTTTCAAACCTGAATGTCTATGCTTGCCTTGTCTGCGGGAAGTACTACCAAGGCAGAGGTCGGAAATCCCATGCCTACACTCACAGCCTTGAAGCAGGTCACCATGTCTATATCAATCTCCGTACGGAAAAGGCATATTGTCTTCCAGATGGATATGAAGTCAATGATCCTTCATTAGACGATATCCGACATGTCTTGAACCCAAGGTTGGTAGTTCAGCGTATTTTTAAAGGAATGAAATTTTTGTAGAAGTGTCTAATTGTAGGCCAATATTTTTTTATTGAAATTATGAAATATATTTATGGTGAATTCTAAGGAAAAAAAACTGCATGTACTATTAACACATATAATTTGGCAAATTTAACAATTTTATGGATATTTTATAGGAAAATTAGGTGAATGTTTTTTTGGGCAAATATCTTTTCAAAATTTTGTTCATTGCTGAATATAGAATTTGGGATTTTTGTCAAACAAATTGGTGAAAAATTCTCCCTAAAAAATACTTCGGGTTCTGACTCAGTATCAGAAGTTGTATTCTTTATTTTGTGGCTTTGTCTTGGGTTGGATTTTTATGTTTTTTTTTTTTCTCACACAATTATTCGCAGTTTCTCTTATTGCATTAAGCTTGTCTCTTTTCATATTGAATTGCTTTTCTGTGCTTGTAGATTTCAATGTTTGGGGTTAAATATAACCACATCATGTTTTCACGAAAATATCCCTCGGTTTTTGGTTTTGCAAATTTAACTACAGAACCAAAACATTAGGTTGTGTTATTCTGTGGCTTTATTGAAACACTAGAAACCTTTGACATTTGGGTCTCAATTTTTGCTGTTATTTGGAGTATTTAATATTATTGCAGACTGCGGTTGGTCATTGCTTGTGTGTTTGTTTTGGCCGTAACGATATAGATGCACTTTGGTTTATGCCCATTCTTTCTGCATTTTAGCATGTATGATCAGTTTGATGGCCCAGTACTTATTGTTTCTTTACATTCTCCTTCCATTTTCTGCTAGTTGTATTGTGCTGCCCTTATTTTGCACAGTACTACTACCAGCTCGATGATACCATGAGTTGTTCTGTAATTTGTATGCTATTATCCATGCGTGCATTTAAAACTTACTCGATGCCTTATGTCCTTTTCTATTGCTATTTTGGACTTGCATGTGAAAAGTCATGTACTTGTTTCCATTGGTCATTTGTGGATGCTGATACAACTCTCTTCATTTTTTGGTATTTTGGAATTGTGTGTGTAGAAAATTGATTTTATTTTACGCAGCTTCAGGTTATTGTTGAGGTGAATGTGACAGATTCAACAGGCTTTTTAATAAAATGCCTTTGTTAAAGTGTAGCATCTTGTGATTTTCATTGCTTGCTATATTGTATCTGAGAGCTTGCAATGAAAAGACTGATTTTATTTGCACTATGCTTGATCTGCTTTTAAATCTTCTATATTTAGATTGTTCATTTGAATTCTATTTTTGCAGATTATATTGATAAGCTGTAGTTTCAGGAAATCAAGGATTGTTTGTTGGATTGATGTGGCTAGTGTATGCTTGATTATGCAGGTTTTCCAGGGAGCAGGTTGAGCAACTTGATACAAATAAGCAGTGGTCTAGGGCACTTGATGGATCAGATTATTTACCTGGCATGGTAACTTGTCAGACTCTAAGCCGTTATTTTGGGATTGCATTTCAAAGATTATGTGGATGCCATGGTAGTTATTCTATTATTTGACTATTATCAGTAAGATTGGATCTTAAAAACAACACTTTGTTAAATGAATGAATTTCAGGCTGGTCTTCAGAACATCAAGGAATCTGATTTTGAATGTATTTCAGGTGGGTCTCAACAACATCAAGGAAACTGATTTTGTCAATGTAACCATTCAATCATTAATGCGGGTCACTCCTCTAAGAAACTTTTTTCTTATTCCTGAAAATTATCACAACTGCAAGTCTCCTCTTGTTCATCGATTTGGAGAATTGACGAGAAAAATATGGCATGCTCGAAATTTTAAGGGTCAGGTATTTGGAGTGGATTTATCCAATTAAATAACCAATAGCCAAGCATGTAAAGTTGACACAACTGTTTTTCTGGGTTTGTTTGCAGGTGAGTCCCCATGAATTTCTACAAGCAGTTATGGTAGCCAGTAAGAAGCGATTCCGCATAGGAGTGCAGTCAGATCCTGTAGAGTTCATATCTTGGCTTTTAAATACTCTTCACTCAGACGTTGGAGGAACAAAGAAATCGAATAGCAGCATCATCTACAAGTGTTTTCAGGTTTTCAAGTTAATTAAGGATAGGCCTTTGATGAACAGATTTCATTGTATTTACTATGTAGTTAAGAATATTAGTTCTACCTTGTGTTCATTTGAACGATGTGTTTATTTGAGCAGGGTGAATTAGAGGTTGTGAAAGAGATCCAAAATAAGAAAGGAAATGAAAAGAAAGAAGAAATGGAGCAACAACAAAGAGCCACTGTTGAGTATAAAACGGGCCCTGAAAATGTGGTCAGAGAAGTCTGTAGAATGCCCTTTCTTATGCTTGGACTTGATTTGCCTCCTCCTCCTCTTTTTAAAGATGCAATGGAGAAGAATATTATTCCTCAGGTATTACTTTGTTTATTGAACATATTTCATTGCTCGACTGGTATCTATTTAGTTTGGCAGGCATATTTTTAATATTCAAGCTTATTATATTTTTTTCACATTCCTTCAATATGATGCATTTGAACTTGGAAAACGGGCCTGTTTCTGTCTGTCTGTTGGAAATGTTTCTTCCTTCTAAGATTTCACATTATCTTTAGCATTTCATGTCAAATCTTTCACTTTATTTACTTGTACAATGGAAACCTATTTAGAGATGGCTAGATTCTTGTCAACTATGGAAATATTTTATAGAGACCCGAATGGCATTATATGAATAGGACTTCATAACTTTCAATATATGAGGAGACAAACATGTGAAACACCTTAAGATATTGTTCAAGAAAATACCTTGTATGTTCATCCCATGAAAGACAAATATTTTAGGATGTGTCTTACCTTGGCTACATCATGTACACTAAAGAAACACAGAAAATTGAAACAATATGTTAATGGTCCAAACCTGAAATTCTCTATAATATGTTAACAATCCAAACCTGAAATTCTCTATGTTGTTCCACATTTCTTGGTAGAAGCAAATTATTGATGGATGATTTTTTAGAGAATGCCTTAAAACAGTTGTACCAATGGATAATCAACTCATAAAGGGTTCTACCTTAAAATATTGATGATAAAATTGAGTGGAGTTTTCAAGGTGGAAAGGAAGCTATTGATTCAGTTCGTTCTTGGCTGAGTCAAATTCCCCTGAACTGAGTCCAGCTTCCTATTGGCATATATTTTATGCATTTATTTTGGGAATTAGATTTGTGCTGATTGTAGGCTTTCCAAGGAAATTGCAGCAATATAAATAATGTCAAAATCAGAGGTCTGAGCAAAGAGTTATGCCTTAAAACACCATCTGTAGACATCCAATTTTTCTGGACGGTTCATCTTTTGAGTTAATTTTGTGTGAGAACAGGTTACTTATTCCTTCAGGATCGATTAACCCACAAACCAATGTAATAAGATGTGACAGAGGGAGGGAAGGCGCAAGATAACAAGCAAAAGATGAAAGAAGGAAGACAATAACCAAACTCAGCACAAATGCACACCATTCATATTTCACTCGTGTCTCATGTGATAATAGGCTATCCATTGGCATAAGATGTTCTGTACCTGTCACTGTCAGGCCACAAAGACATAAACAATTTTTTCACACATGTTTCACATTTTGTCTGCGTTACCAGACTGATACGGATACAATATGTAAATGGAATGGATACATCCGGGATACGTGCAGGTTACGTCTGGCACCCTGTGGGTGCGTCTGGCTATGCCCCAGGACATATCCGGGCATACCCGCAGGGTGCCTGATGTAACCTGCGAGTATCCAGTGGAAAAAAAGAGTTTTTTTTTTCAATTTTGCTTAATAAAAAGTCAAACATGGACTTCAAAAAAAATTAAATCTCCTAGTCTGTACAAAATAGTGAACCTGCAGTCTGCTCATGCTTTTTTCCTTGTAATGTTTCTGGTATTTCCTTCAAATTGTGTGCCCTAGCTCAATGGTAGAGTATTTGACTTCAAATGGCAAATCACATCCGGAATCTAGATTGCACTCCCGCGATTGTCTGCTTGCATTTTTCTTCACATGCAAATCATGTTCTTTTCCTGCGCAATTGTCTGCTTGCATTTTTCTTCACATGCAAATCATGTTCTTTTCCTGCGCAATTGTCTGCTTGATTGTGATTGTATTGTCTACAAAATGTTTTTTGCCCTAGTGTCAAGCTTTTTGGTCTGTGGGTATCAATCTGGTTTTTAAATCATGATGTCTTCCTCCTGCCCGTTCAAATTGCCATTGTTTGTGTATGCACCGAAATTCGCTCGCTTCATTTAATGTCACTAATATTACTATTAGTCAACACTAATTGTTTTTCTAATTTGTCTCATCTAATCCCATCCTAAAATCACCCTTCTCATATCCCTCATCAATATTTCTTCATTCACTAACTATAGTCTTATCCCACTTCTTCATTAATTCCCCTAATCATCTCTTATCTTATCCTAATCTCCACTTATCTATTATTTGGGAATTTTAAATTCCCATGGCCCACCTACTAGCCTATTTTTAGACTCTCCTACACCCCTAGTTCCTAATCACCCACCTAATCCCTATCTAGTCCCTATTTATTTCTAATTGATCTGTAAGAGGATTCTACAATCCTCTCTATTCTCACCCTTCCTCTCTAGAAGCCTCTAAATCTAGATAGAGGCTTTCAAGGAATTTTAAATTCCTTAAATTAATCCTCAACCATGGATTCCAATGGCCCAAGATTGAATCTCAGTCATTGACCTTTCCCTCCACATTCTATTTAAACAACCCATCGCTCTATGGAAACTAACTAATCACTCCGTGATTAACTACAAGCTATCAAACAAATCTATCAGGTCCATAGCATCTCCATGCCAATCTAATCCATCACCAACAAATCCATGATCATGCCAACATAATGTCAGAATTTTGAGTCTAAGGTAATTTCAATCCAATCTTTTTATTTTCCTATCCGTTTAATCATGGTTTAGAGCAAAAATATATTTAGAATTAGAATGTTGGTTTGAATTGTGTATTCATTTATTTGTATTTTGATTCTAATGGCTCTAGATCTTACTTAGGTAGTTTGATGTTTTGAGTTTAAATTGCATGGTTTATGGTAAGTTAATCAAATAGCTCAAATTTCCTACTATAGTTTGCTCGAGGTCTGCTCGTCTATAACTTGTAATTTTGATCCTTCTCGTGTATTAAATCCTTCTATAAAGCTTTACCTTTGCGCACACATTTGCACTATGTATTTGTTATAAGCCTAATTTAAGTTTTACGATTGAATATTATGATATTTATTATGGAATTATTAGTATGTTTTGTGGTTATTTAACTAATTTTGTTTCCTCTATACATATTATGTGATTAATTTTGCGTAAATGTCTATATTTTTAATTCTTAATATATATTTTGTACGGCTGTATCCAAAAACATATCTAGGCTCCAAAAAAATTGCTCCAAACCTGAAGAGGAATTTGAAGCATCGATGTTCGATCCAAAAGGGGAGAAGCTTTATCAACATGATCCACAATAGTCCCTTGTCTGCACCAACTTCAATTTCAGGAAGATTCTTCAATGAGAGTCGATTCACCAATTGCAAAGCATGGCTAGGGTTGGCAAGCTCCAACGATGACCTACATAAATCTTCGCCATTGTGAAAAGGGTTCAAAGAATTAGGGCAATCAACAAAAATGTGGTTAGGGCCTTCCTAACCACAGAGGAACTGAAGGCAAAATCTGTATTCATAGGGAAACATAATAGAATTAGTGACTTCTTTAGTTTTGGAAAGCGGGGTGTGGAAGTTTCCTCAGTGGAGCCATGAAAACAATATCTTGGAATGTTAGAGTTTGAATGCCCCTAACAAAATATGCTTGGTGAATCGTCAATTGGTGTCCCTAAACCTGAACATTCTTTTATAACAAGAAACTAAGTTAGATGAGGAAGAAGCTGGACTTTTAATGAGGAAAAGCTGGAACAGGGTGGAAGGTAAATCCGTGCTTTTGGAGGGTTATTAGTAATTTGGTCCCCATCTTCTATTATGATGAAGGCTCTTGTGAAAGGTCACAATTGGCAGCTTTGTAAGGTAACGAATTAAATCTGATACTTTTTACATAATGTGTATGGGCCCAACAATCCTGCCCAAAAAAGGACCTTGGAAGAAATTTCTCAAGCTATAGCTCTTTGCCTTGGGGCTAGATTTTTGTTGGGGGGCGATTTCAATGCCATTTTGGCTGTCTGACAGAAAAGGTGGCGTTCATTGCCCTTCCCAGTCATAGATTTTTTCAAGTTTGTCACTAATAATGGTTTTATTGATTTAGAATCAAAGGGTGGCCTCTTCTTTTGGACTAACAGGAGATTAGGTTTCAACAACATTGCGGAAAGGGTTGGTATATTTTTGCTGTCTCCAACTTGGCTAGAGGTGGGCTAAATTTCAGAGAGCAAAGTTATTCCTATTTCAGGTTCGGATCATGACCCAGTGGAATGGTTGTTCAACATAGACAATTCGCCACTAAAATGCCCTTTCAAGTTTGAAGCAATGTGGCTGAGAGATTCTTCAATCCTAGACATTATGAAAGATTGGTGGGATCATGCTCCCAAACTAAAAGGTAGCAAAATATTTGTCATAGCTAGAAAACTGGGATTCATCAGGGGATGTCTTAAGCAATGGAACAAGGCTCACTTCAAAAATATCTTTCAAGAGATCTCCATGGTAGAAACGGAATTGGTCGTTTTGAATGAAGAAGTCCTAAATTTGGGCATGGATGTAGAGGCTTTAGAAAAGAGAAGCTTCTTTTGTCAAAATTAGAAAAGCTGCATCTTAGAGAAGAGATCCATTGGTGACATAAGTCAAGGGAATGTTGGCTCAAAGAAGGGGATAATTACACTATGTTTTTCCACAATTCAACTAGGGCGAAAAGGAGTTTTGATCGAATCTCAACAATAAAAGTTGTGGATGGAAGAACGTGGAGTTAAATTCTGAAATAAGAGAAGTAGCTGTGGGCTTCTTTGAAGGATTGTTGGCAATCATGAAAGCTTCCAATCTCAGAGCTCAAAACTCTCAACTTAGGCATATCCCTAAGTTCATTTTGGGTCAACAAAACAAAGCACTTATGTCATCCTTCACAGAAAAAAGAAATAAAAAAGTGGTCTTCTCCATGCAAAACTCCAAAGTGCTGGTTCTAGATGGTTTTTCGGCAGCTTTCTTTTAGGCCTTTTGGCACATTGTAGGGGCAAATGTGGCTAACGTGATAGAGGAATCCAGGTGGACAAAAATATTTCAGCAAATCTCAATTGTACTTTTATCACTCTGATCCCAAAATGAGATCGTCAATCAACCTTTGGGGGCTTCATACCAAATTCCTTGTGTAAATAATTTCCAAATCTATTTCTTTTAGACTAAATCCTGTGTTCGATGAACTAATTTATTGCAAGCAAGGGGATTTTGTTACTAGAAGAACATTCACGAAGGGGTCATCATCACTCATGAAATTATCCACCTTTGAGAGAGCAGAAGGAAAGGCATGTTGATATAACTAGATATCAACAAGGCTTATGACAGGGTCAGTTGGAGAGTTTTAATGCAAATCTTTGATAAATTTGGCCTTGGGAAGAGTGGTGCGATTGGATTTTTAGCTACATATCCAGTCCTAGATTCTTAGTGTATGTACGAGCTAGGATGATCGACAACTATCCTCTTTCTCTCAATAGACTAGGACTCGAATAAGGTCAATCAAATAGAGTTTGGACATACTTGGACGAGCGAGTAAGGACCTAGAATATTCATAGATCTAGCAGAGGGTAACCTACAACTCAAATTTCAAGAGAAAAGGATTCCAAAGCCTAAGCCTTTGACATAAGGATATAGCTCTCACTAGACCTCAACAAAGATAAATGATTGTAACTATGATTGTATAGATGCAAGTAAATTAAATGATTGTAAAGGGGTACAAGTAAAGTAAATGATGGGAAAGTGATTATAAAGAAGGTAAGGTGCAATGGTCAACCAAATGACGGGTCTATGCAACCTAAGGTGAGAAATGGCAAACCTAAGCAATCTTATATCTATACAAGCTTATTTAGTATAGAGAAGAGCCTAAGCAAGGATAACCACATACATCCACAAAGCAATAAATAACATCTAATCTATTAACTAAGTAAAGAAAAGAGCATAGGGATAGAAATACTTACTTTGGGGTAAACCTGTCGGCGTTTCAATCTCCCCATTTGGCTCAAGTGAAGCTTTACAAGAGATGTAGGTTGAAGACCTCAAATGGCCGGATGAAGATGCAGATATCTTAGGAACTCTCGATGACTCCTTATTTTGAGCTTCAATGACACCACAAGACAAGACCTCCAAGATAAGGTTCTAAACCACTAACTCTTCCAAATACTTCCTTGGGACAGAAATATGAGCACAATCAGAGTGTATGAATGTGATATATCTAAAATATGACCCCTATATATACGGTTCCAATACCCAAAACCAACCCTGAATTTTAGGCCGATGGTATCGACCAAGCCGATATAGTTCGAAGATGTCGGCTAGCTCAGTATGGTATCAGCCAGGGCAATACAATACAAATGTCAGAAGACTTACTCAGAATTGTATTGTTCTGGCCAATATAGTACATGGAATACTTAAAAACACAAAACAAAATGTATTGCCTAGGCCGATATAGTACTTGGAAGACTTAAACACGAAACAAACTATATTGACTAGGCCTTTATCGTAGGATATAGGGAAGCTAGCAAATTTGGACGAAAAGTAGATGGAGAGGAAAGCCTGATAGAGACTAAAAGGAGATCCGATTGATAGTGGTGACAATGTGACTAAATAGTATGCAAACATCTCTTGCAAAGTACCACGAGCTGATCCCACCTCATTCCCACTGCACCCTTTAAGGTTTGCACTAAGGGAGATTGATGTGTCGACAAGCCGCTGCAAGAGAAAGCATTAGTAATGTGATAAAGTGAAAAATATCAGGTGTATACCCTTAGTGCTAATAAATGGCTGCCCAACTGTGTTTTTTGAAGTCACTTGGGGTCTGCATCAGTGAGATCCCTTATCTTCTTTTGTGTTTCACATTAATGTTTGAGGCATTGGGCAAAGCAATAAAAGGAGCTTGCTTGTAGGGTACCATTTAGGGAATTAACATAGTTGAAGGATTGGCATGTCTCATGCACCAACAATTTGCCGATGATACTTTTCTTTTTGAATTTGCATATGAAAGGGAGGCCAGTGAGATTAAAAAAATGTTGGAAGCTTACATGTAAACTTTAGGGTTGGAAATCAATTAGGACAAATCGAAAATATAATTTTTAAACACTTTAAGTTGGGCTGAGTATAGGATTGCTTGAATTATAGCTTTCAAGTACATACTCAGGGATTCCTCTTTTTTTTGGGGCGGGAAGGTTTCCGTTCAATCTAAGTTAAAGCCCTATAAAGAGAGATGGCTTTTGTTGGTGGGACGATAACGCTTATAACATCTGTGCTAAAGTGCACTTCCCAATCTATATGATGTTTGTCTTCCACTCCTCGGACAAAGTTTTGACTAAACTCAATAAAATCACGAAAAACTTTATTTGGCAAGAATGCAAATAGAAAAGGAAAATTCCTTTACTCAAATAGGAAAGCGTTTGTTAGCAAAAAACTGTAAATGGGGCTTGAATTAGGAAGCTCAGTATCAAAAAGTTGGCCTTGGGTGCCAAGTTAGTTTGGGGGTTGTGTTCTCACCCTTAGGCCTTTTGGAGCAGATTGTTGCAATAAAAGTATTTGGGTTAGTCATCATTGCTAATCCCCCTCATTGTTTGCAAATGTGGAACTTTATTCTCCAATGCAGACATATCATATTTGAGCATATCTCTTGGGAAATTTGCAATGGACATCTGGCGGAATTCTGGGATGAGTTGTGGAATGGGTATAAACTACTTAGTGAAATGCACTAGCTGGAGGACACCAAAGCTATTTTATCGATTGTTTGGGGAAAGAAAGTAAAGGATTATTTAGAAACAAGAGACTTGTAGGGAATCTCGGTTTGGAGATGGAAGAGCTTGGACAACACTCCCATTTCGTAGGATCAAAAGATTTTGTTGTCAAATATTCTTTCCAAAAGGAAAATTTTCATCAGTATGGAAGAGGATAAAATTTGTTGGGATGGAAATAAATCAGGAGATTATTCAATCAAATTTGGATACTAGAGGCTTTGGCTATAGATTCTACCTTTGCCTGGCCCAAGAATTTGTGTTGGGATAAGAATGGATTGCCTAAGTCAGGGGCTTTTGCATGGTTGGCAGTTCAACACAGATTCCTCACCTAGGATAGGATGCAAAACATAGGTTTCTATGGTCTTTGCTTTGCGGCTGAAGAAACAACCAAAAATCTACTATTTCATTGCCCCTTTACAGCTGAATTTTGCAATTTGTTGTGTGAGAAGCTTAGTTGGTCTTGGGCAAAGCCCATCTCTCTCTTTTATACTCTCTTCTCATGGTCCATAGGCCCAAGCGAGGAACACTTTTTCGGCCCTTTGGAAAGTTAGTCTTGCCACCCTCATTTGGAATGTTTGGCTGGAAGGAATCAAGAGACAATTTAAGGGTGTTGAATATCATATACGGGTGGTTCCAAATAAGATAGAAGTTGCCATTTCAGAGGTAGTTTCAGCTCATGCTAAAAGATCAAATTCAGCCTTATCCCCTTGGGATAGGAAGATTCTACTAAATTGGGTCCTCCTAAAGGTTCCTCCCATTAATGGATCAAGAGTTTGCAAGTCTTCATGATTGAGAACTGAAAATTTTCCTTGGATACCCCCTCCTTTGAGTTTATTCAAATTAAATTTCAATGGAGTGGCAAGAGGGAACCTTGGGGCTTCTGGGGCGGGTTGTGTAATCAGGGATTGCTCGGGTTCCTTGATTCAAGGGTTTTCACAAAAGTTGGCTCATGGCATTAATAATGAAGCTGAAGTGTAGGGATTGGTCCTAGGTTTTCAATCGGTGGATCAATGCGGTCTTGACAAAGTCATCATTGAGGGAGACTCCATGGTGATGATTTATGCTCCTAGAAATCGTAAATCCTAGACATGGAAAATCAAAAACATTCTGGGGAGGGTGTAGCACTTGATGTCTTTCCTTTAATCAAATTTATTACAACCATGTTATCACACTTATTTAAGTAAAAGTCCGTAAGTGAAAATGAGGATATCACAGTAGGCCATGATGATTCTATCATACCAAGGTAGGCCCAAATAAACATAGATCCCAAGATACCACACGTTTGCGATAATAAATAATATCAAGTAAAACCACAACTTAGTGTCTCAAAGTTATAAATCAACCCTAACCCTAAGCATCCCAAGGTACATCCACAACTGCTGACCCAAGAGGTCCGACTAAGAGGGTTTATATCAAACATGAAAACATCAACTTTTATTTTGGAGGCATTAGAGTTAAAATTTGGGAAAATATCACTTAATTGCAATCTTTAGATAATGTTGAGACCTTTTCTAGGAAGCACTTATAATAGAAATTACAAGTTCTAGAGTGAAGTTCACGACCTCATAGAGTTGGGCAAAAGTCTAGTGGTGTTTTAACAAAGCGTGCAATAGTGATGTATGTGTTTCCGAATAGAATTGTGTCTAGGAATGAATTTTTCCTTATTAGTTGTAGCTAGAGGAAAACTATTTGGAGAGATTGGCATTCTTGTCAGAAGATTAGCTTGAACCATGAAAGCATCTTTGGCCTTGGTCTAAACAAGAGATCCTAGGTGTATTGCTGAGCTTTTTTTTTGTGTAACTCAACAAATGTACGTGTACAATCCCTGAATTTAATTTCATAACTCTTAAAAGTTTGGTTGAGCATTGTGAATGCAATCTTGGAACCCAAGATTCTCTTCAAAGCTTTCAGATCCTTGGATGGGTTTGTGCCATTTACTTTGCTTACCTACATAAAGGGTACAATGTTATAAAGTAAAAATTATATAAAAAACAATGTTGTTATCTTCATGAAGGAAATAACTTTTATTGAGTAAAGTGACAAACCCAATTAATTAGAATTAACCAATTAATGTAAGTTCTCAACATTCAAATAATTCTAATGACATTGCTTTGTAGTTGTTGGCATAGTGTTGTCATCGATGTCAATTTGATGTCATTAATGTCAAAGTGTGTTGTCATTGATGTCTAGATGCATCTGGTGAAGATTCATGGTGAGTGGTCTTTGATGTATGCATTAGTGAAGGCTGATGTCCAGGTAAGTAAGGATAGTTGAGGTATCAGCATGAGGTTGTCAAAGATAATCAAGGTTGATATCGTTCTAGTGAAGGATGATCAAGGTCAGTTGTTAAGTTCTTAGCAAAGAAGAGTGTTGTGATGAGATAAGTGCTTAAGAAATAGATCCTTGTGTCAAGTATCAAGAGCTTTAGGAGTCTTGTCATGGCCTAGTCATGGCATGAAGAGACCTTGTGTGAAGGCATGAGCTTGGTTGCTTGGTGAGATGAGTGGTCTCGGGCATGTGAGAAGATGTATGCCAAGTTTGATGTTACTCTAGTGGTAGATGTCAAGGTTGATCAAAGAGAGCATTTGAAGGCAACCTAATAATTCTTTTATTGGTTGATGTCAAGATTGTTGCAGTGGTGTGAGCGTGTTGTTTGGTGAGTGCTCTTGTTTGATAGCATCGAGGTAAACATGTTTGAGTACTAATCCCTGAGTACAAGGTATTTTGAGAAGCCTAGTCATAACAAGTCTAGTCATATCATGAGCATGTGCATGGTGAGCATGAAGAGGTATGTGCAGAGATATGACATCGTTTGAGGAACATGTAAGGCATGTGAGCAAGGTGTAGAAGCATCAAGGAGTGTTTCAAGGTCAGTTGTCAAGTTTCAAGTGCTTGAGAAGCCTAGTCATGGCACTAGTCATGGCATGAAAAGTCCTAGTGAGAAGGTTTGAGCATGGTGGCTTGGTGAGATGGATGCACAGAGGTATAAGCGGCTGTATGGGGTTGCTTAAACATGTATGTGAGGCATTGGAGTACTCATGAGAGTCTCAAGGTGAGCCTACATGGGAAGGACCTTCAGACCTAGTCTGCACCTAGACCACCTTTAGACTCTGCCTGGCCTAGTGAGGCATCATGATCTATTGTCAAGGCCAATGAAGAATGTATAGCAATGTTTAAGCATAAGAGAGGTTTCTTGAGTATGTGAGTGAAGTGTAGAGTACATGGAAAGAGGCATGAAGGTCAGTTTTAAGGCCTAATGTGGTTTGCAAGTCAAGGTCTAGAGAGCAAAGAAAGAGATGGTGGCCAAATGAGGTATGAGATTTAGATTTCAAGATAAGAATGAGCATGTGAGCATTGTCATTGGTGTGATAGATTGTCCCGATTGTGTTGACCAAGACTGAGGTCAAGTTTGAAGGTTTAGGCTTGAAAAAGTGTTTTAAGGTCTCTTGAGTGCACAGGATGGAGAATTGTCTACTCGAGAAGGTTTTTGAAGTGTTCGTTGGCACGTGCAACATTTGCATGAGGACCTAAGCTATTCATGGTAGATGGGGAAGGGTCCTAGCTCAAAATTCCAGGTATTAGTTTTTGGAATGAGGGGCTAAGCTTTATGAACGATTGCTAATAGTGGAAGATGGTTTAAACCCTCAAAGAACCCTAATAGTGACCCGATATGAAAGAAGTTGTTCTAAAGTGCTCAAAATGGATTGGTAGGGTTAGTTTAGTGATTGGAGGTTGTAGTCAACTCTCCCAAGCATCTCCAGGGATGATTGAATCTTCAAGTGAGTGAGTGGACCCTACAAGAAAGGTCTTGTTTCTTGGAGATTTGCTGTAGCAGTCAAAGTTGACCAAGTCAAAGTTGTTAAATGGATGGAGGACAAAGTTTGAGACTTGTAGTTTGTGTCCATAAAGGTTTCTGGACAAGTTGTAGCCCGTAGGCGTGCAAAGTTGGTGATCCAAGTTGGCCAGTCGCTAGTAGGCCTAATGAAGAAAAATAGTGCAAAACCCAGGCACTATGAAAATGTGGCTTTTGATGTGATTTCATAAAAGAGTGATGGATCTAAGTGCATGGATATGTTGTTTGGGGCTTATATGTCCTATTCATGCTTTGTATAAGGTTTAGTAGTCAGTGAAAGTAGTGAAAATGTTGAAGCCAAAATGGCTTGTTTGGCTGAGTGAGGTCTATGAGAGGGAAGGTCAACAAATTAGTTTGTAAGACCAATAGTTACTATTAGAGCTTATGATCTTTTTGTTGGAGGTTGTTCTGAGGATGTTGTAGGATCATGTTCATGCATTGGAAGTCCATTATGTTCTTTCAGGTGTCAGAAGTTCAAGTTTCCATGACTGTGTTTTGAGGCTAGTTGGCAGTTCAGAGTGAGCATTTTGCAGATAAGAGTTTGAGTCTGTATACCTTGAGTTGAAGTATCTAATGAATTTTGTGATAACCTTGAGGTCATGAGGTTTCTTAATATGTGATTTATTGTTATAGTTATTTGGTAAAATTGTGTCTTTGCTTCAGTTGTTCAAGATAGACTTTCTATGTGAATGAAGGCCTATTGTGAACAGTGTTTTGAGAAGGGGTTCAAGTGGTGGTTGGACCTAAAAGGTGTTGTGGACTTAAAGTGAAGTTGGCTAAGGTCTATTTGATTGATTTATGAAAGGATCTTGTTTGTCAATGAAGTATATTTTTTTTCAAGGGGTCATGAGGTAACGTGTTGCCAAAGTAGGCCTAATTGAATTAGGTCTCCTTAAGGCCTAAAAGAGGATTTGGTCTATTAAGTTGTGGCCAACCTAATGTATTGTTTGATTCATATTTGAAGTGTGTTCTAAGACCTATTGTAAGGGTAATCCAAGTGTGCAAGTTTGTATGGCCGACCAAGGTGTGTGAGATCAAGTGACTTGTATAAGAGTAAGACTAATTAGGCCTAATTGAGTAAGTTAGACAAGTGGGTGAATAAGTGAATGAAAGAGCACATTGAGGAGTAGGAGGAGGTCATGTAGACCATTAGAGGGGTGTAGAGAGATAGTCATGAATATCTAACAAAGGGTCTGAGTATGAAGATCAAGGTCATATGACCTAATCTGTCTTTAAGAGATCTAGGAGAGCGAAGAAGCCTAGAGGCAGTTTTGAGAAGGATAGACGAATGCGAAAAGCTGAAGAGGTGGTCATCATTTGTTGGTTGAGCAACATAGTGTTTTGAAGGTGATCAAGAGTTTTAGGTGGCTAAGTTGGTGTTGAGTCATCTAGGGAGTTGGTGCCTCTTTGCCAGTGGGTGCTTGCTAAAGCCTAGCTGAGTTGGTGCTTAGCTAGTATCTTGGTTTTTGTCTTATAAGACTGTAGTCCATTTGCAAAGATTAGTTAGTTTTCTTCCCCTTGAGGGTTTCCCACATATATGATGTGTTATCTTGTTTCATGCTCTTGTATGGTTGCTTATGCTTGCTAAGATCTATGTACTTGTATCAATGGCTCATGACTGTTAAGTTGAATTGAATGAGTATTTTGAAGATTGATTCAACCCGCCCTCTCCCCCTTCTCAGCCATTGTGCTTCCAACAATAGTGTTTAGGGAGAATATCTTATAGGGACAACAAATCTGTTAGTTATTATAACATTGTGCTTTGAACTAGTGAAGAAAAGCTTTTTATTTGAAGTTATGTGTGCCTAGGGGTTTAAAGAAGACACATACAGATGTTTCTTTGAGTTCTTGTGATGGGTTATGGGGGGATGTGTGGTGGTTTTTTCGGGATGGTGAATTTTTTTCTGGATTTTGGGCAGAGCGAATTATATATATATATTTTTCGTGTTATATATATTTCTTGTTTTATATAGACATATATAAAACAAGAAAATTACATAAAAACATATTTTATAAATTTTTAATTGCATAAGTAAACTGTTAAACATTTTAAAGAGCTGAAATTCAAATAACGACATCTATAACATTGAACATAATGAAGATTCAATGTTGAGCATTGAAATAGAAAATTGAGTGAAACACAAAAATACGAAGACAATGGAAATAATGGAAAATGTAACTTCTAATATTCATCAAACATGAACATTCTAAAGGTCAGGGACAAGTACAATCAGTCAAATATAATCCTCTCGATCTACAGCTTCAACATAGATAAATGTTGTCCTTGGATTTTGATATTTTGTTACTAAATTAAGGAACTTAACAAAGTAATCGAAGTTAAAACACAAAGTACAGTCACTTCATTAACTGTTTCATTCTTTTGGAAAATTTTGAGTTATTTTGATAGTTTATCTTGGCAAAACATTAAATTTATATTAATATAATGTTGAAAAATATTTAAAAAGCAGGCTAAGAGGGACTATCTAGATGCCATGTAGGATTATGAGAATCATTTTTATTCCATTCTGGCTTTTCAAATTTGTCTCTTTATGCTTAAATCTTAATAGATATATACACAATGAGCATGGCTGGCAGATAGTAGGATCCAAAATTACAAAACAGATTACGAGCCTATCCACTAAAGGACAAAATACCATTCAACTGCCAATGAAACAAAGCACCCTAAATTGTTAAAAAACAGTTGGGATTGGGGTCAATAGTTAGAAGAAAGAGAGAACAATTATGTCAACATCAACAAATAATCAAAGTAGGTTTAATGGGACTCAACAGCATAACCAGTTACAATAGAGAAGAACTAGGGTAAGAAGACCCTAGGTTATGAAACAAAAAAATACAAAAGCGAAAGCAAGAAAGGAGTTAAAACCCTCGAACCCCAATATGTAAGGACAATTAAATGAGGGAGGGACTCCATTGAAGCAATGAAGCATGGAGCTGAGGAAGATCAAAATGTGTGACCAAGAATGAAAAACAACGTTGTCACATGTATGCAGCAAGGCTTGGGCCAGAAGGATCAGCAATATCATCGTTGACCTCTGCAAATCACCAATGCAAACCTTGATAATGTTCATTACAGATGGCGAGGACGATAAGGGCCCAATTGGACATTCCTAGGAGGAAGCAATGTCCTCCCCTTAGACACTCTCTTAACACCCGGAGGGAGAGAAGAAACTGATAGTGTGTGCTTGCCCCTGTGATCCTGACTATGCATTGTGATCTCCTTTAGTCAATCCAGTTACTTATGACCATCATTTCAAAACTATTCCTTCTTTTGCAGATATGCACGCTTCTGAAGAAGATTACACTCAGCTTATAATTGAGTGGTTATTTATTTTCTCTGCCACATTGTTGGACCTCTGCCAATTCACAGTGAGTTTAACACAGCTTATGAAATATATTATCAAAAGACTGTTTAAATCCTTCAATTGAAACTAAAAGTGTTTATACTTCTAAGCAATCTCATAATGTGATAACCTTAGTTGTTATTCACTTCCTTCCACCAAGTCATGAATACGCAAACCAAATGTTCTCAAATCTAAAAGGTGTATTTGGCACATAGCTGGAAAGATATTCAATATAATTGGCTGATAGTCTGAAACCATGACACCTTGAACACTTACAGGGAGCTGCCAACAGCCATCGATTCAAGAGTAAGTTACTAAATAGTGGTCCAATTTTCAGCAATATATTGCAGCCGCAGCCCTCTGTGCCTGTTGCATACAGTTTTCTGTCTTTCTAAGAACTCAACATCAATAAAAATTTTGACCTATAAAATCATTGAACTTGTTTGCCGGTAGACTTTAGTCCCCATTCTCCAAAGAAAATCAAATGGCATTAAAATCACCACCAAAGATAACCTATTCTTTAGAGGCTGAGCTAAGCTATCTAGTGATAAGAACACATGAAACGAACCTAAATGGGAAGATGGAGGAATAAATATCAATGTTCGATATAAAAGAGGGTCAAACTCATAATTAAAAGATGAGTCAACTGCTCCCTATAAATAAATGGAAGAATATTTAAGAGCAAATTTGGAAGGATTCCACAAAATTGCCGTACTACCTGATTTATTAGAAGGAAAGGTGATAATAAAATTTGTTGCAGCTTCGAAAGCTGAGAACGATGAATTATCCAAGATAAAATCTTCATAGCTATTGATGAAAGTGATAATTGTCAAGGACCTGCTGCAAAGATTATTTGCTGCCCACTTTTTCAAAAGTTTTGCAAAGCAGCTGAAAGCTTTCCAAATCAGTTAATCATGCAAGAGAAACTGTATCTTGGCGATTCATCTTCTTATTTTATTTAAGTTGTGAGGTTCAGGTTCAGACAGCAATGGATTTGGAGCCATTCGTGAGGGTTTATTCATAGGTTTAGCATGCTGCTTTTCCTAGAGAGCAGCTAATTGAACAGTCTCTAAATCCCAAGAATTGGCAACCAGAGAATTTGTGTCACTAGAATTATGTTGAGTTTCAACCTGCTCCCTTTTCCATAGAATGATATCTAGACACGAAAAGAGTCACAGGTTGGGGAGAGGCAAAGAAGACTGAATAATTTTAGCCACTGGAGGGCTTGAACGAGGAGCTTGTTGTGGACCCAAATGAGTAAAATGTATGGAGGTTTCAGGTTGGAAGGACCAGACAAAACAGCCCCATCTTTCCTATTATGAGCTGTAACATGCTATTGCTGAGTGGTGGCAGTAGGAGTGATGGAAAGCTGAGGAGGAGGAGGAGGAGAGACTGGAAGAACGTGATGCAGGAGCATCCTAACTGTCTGTCTAACAACCCTTATCTGCTAGATGCATTCACGGTACATTGCAGCTCCAGCCATGGACATCCATTATCGTCGTCCATGTGGCTGTAGCTCCAGCTATGCCCAGGTGCAGATTTGAGTATATAACCAGAGTGCAGCTTTAGCTGCAAACAACTAATAAAAGCCATTGATCTAGCTGATAAAATCTTATCTAGTTTCAACTTTGCATGGTAGCTTAATAATGAGATATGAAGATGGGGAAGAATTAAATGCAGGCAGGCAGATTGGGTTTCATGCTAGAACATCATGGAAGTCATGCCATCTTTCAGCTTGGTGACAAAAATGTATAGTCAGAATGTAGGGAGGACATTCCTCCATTAAATGAAGCTGTTAGCGTGAAAAATAAAAGCTGGAGAAGCATCAAGAAAGAACATTCAGCTTGAAATTTCATAAAATGAGCTTAGTAGATAGAAGAAATGAATGATTGGCTGAAAGTAGGATTTTTGTTAAGCTGCAAGTAGATAGGCCTGCAAGCCTTGGTTTATATTGACAAGCCCAAGGGGCCGTATAAGCTGAGAAAAGCCTGTATAGGTTGTTGTAATAGCTAGAATGGTGTTGTTTTCAGATTGTAAAGCCTTTAAAGGCATGCTGTAATACCTAGGAGGAAGTATTTGAGCTTATAACCATTTAAAGAGCCTTAAAGCTCATTTATAGCTGAAAATTAATATAAAATGTGTGGTGTGTGTGTGGAGGAGGCTTTGGAAGTCTGTTGCATTGTTTAAAATATCTGAAAGTGCGAATTTGAGCCTCAAGCTGCAAGTTGGGGCATCCATTCAGTTGGAAACCCTAGACTGACTGCATCATTTGTTATCAGAGCGGGAGCATCCTGCATATGTGTGTACAGGCTGAGTTAAAGGGTCTTGTGAGAGCATGTGTTGTAGAAAACAAATAAAAATGAATATTTATGAGAGAGGGGGCTGGCAGAGTGACGAACATGAGGCAGTCAGCAAGCTGAAAGGTTGTCCACCACATAGTAAACACAAGAAACTAGAGCAAGAAGGCTCTTTGAGATGGTGCTAACAAGAGTGAAAGTAAAAAAGAAGATGGTTGAGGTGAAGAGGCCTATGAAGTCAAAAGGAATGAAGCCTAGAGGAGAAAAGAAACTGGCGAAAATTGAGTAGTTGAAGAAAGAGCTGATGGCCATAGAAGCTAGTTTAGTCGTTGTGGGAGAATCTATTATGCAACAGAGTGAAGAGAAATAAGAAAGAAGTCATGGCTTACACTTTGCACAACTGAAATGAAATAGGAGGTCCCAAGAAGCTTAAAGACCTTAGAGCTGATAAAAGAGGCTGTAATTTAAGGAGAAGCAACCACAAGAATGAAGCAAGCAGCAGCACAAGATATATCTACGTTGCCGATACGGATACGGGTACGAGAATTGGATACGTGGATACGGGGATTTTGTTTTTTGAGTTTGGATATGTTTTGGATACGGCCGTACAAAAAAATAAATAAAAAAATAAAAATATAGCCATATTAGCAAAATTAACCACATGATATGCATAAAGGAAACAAAATAAGTTATAATAACTACAAAACATACTCATAATAATTCAATGGCAAATATCATAATATTTAATGGTTACGCCTAAATGCAATATTAAAATAAGTCTACATATAAAGTTTAGAGAAATACATATAAACAAAATTAATCTCTTTAGGTTAAATTACTCATAAAAGGCTTAATATAAATTTTAACAAGTAAAAAAATAAAAAGTATATATAAAAATAAGTATTACATACTATTATTAACTAAATTATAAACTTAATAACTAACTATTAATAAATTTGACGTAAAATAAAAATAATAATATTATAAAACATAACCTAAACTTAAAGGCCAAACATAACTTCTAAAAAAATAAATATAAATATAAAATATAATATAAAACATAACCTACAATAGAAAACAAAACATAACTATTACTAAAGCTTAAGAGAAATACTAACTAGCAAATAGCTCGATGGCAATGCAACAAGACTTGACAACAATGCAACGAGGCTTTACGGTGCTGCACCCAAACCCTTCAATGTTTAATTTTACAGACCCACACAACACATTCAGATCTAGCCAAACACGAATACTGACGGGCAAACCTGAATAGGCTACGTTCAACTTCACTTGCTGATGAAATCAGAGGACATCCACTGCTGAAAATGTGACAGATCGGGACTGAACGGCCTCACACACTGCAAGATTCAATGCAACTGCTCCGAAGTGGGACTGGGGATGGTAAAAAGGGCCAATTTTTTTTGATTGCTCATGTAAAATGCAAGTTTGTATTTTGAAGTCCATGTTTGACTTTTCATTGGGCGAAATAAAAAAATAAATAAAACGCTTTTTTGGCTGGGAATGCAGGGGATACGCCCAGGTTACGTCCCTGGGCTTGCAGGGTGTATCCCCTGTGTTTCCATGGCATACCCGTATCAGGGGTCTGCAGGGGCCTATCTGGTAACGTAGAGATATATGCCCTTTTGGAGTCATAGAGATGAAGGTGAAGCTGGAGCAAGAAGTGCAAACTAGTGCACTTGAAAAAACTTCTGAGGAGGCTAAAGAGGAAATGAAGAAGGAAGAAAAGAAAAGGAAAGAAAACCGGAAAGAGGAACAGTAGCTGTTTTTAATATCAGCCAATAAGCGTGAAGAGAAGGGAATGAAGGCAATAGAGGAGCCTATAGGGACTTTTGGGTGTTATGACTTAACTTTTATTTTTGTTTTTGCTAATATGAGCGCAGGTGCAGCTGGAAAGATGAAAGAAGTGCTACAAATAGGTGAAGGAATCGGTTTGAGAGTCTAATGGCAGGTTGGACAACTAATGAGCAAAGCCATAGTGGCTTTTGGTGGAGGACGGATGGACTATGTTTGGTCAAAACCCTTTGAGAGATGAGAAATGCAAAAGAGTACCTTGGAGGAGGTGGACGTACTGTGCCCAAGTAGTGGGCAGAGTGAAGAAAAAGAGGGACAAGCTGTTGGGGTACCTAGTGCGATGGAAAGGGATGCCATGGCTATTACTCCATGTAGCCAAAATGGTGGTTCTATCAGCTCCCTTTCCCCTGTGAGCAGGAGCTCACAAGTTTTTCTTAGCTGGGCTGTTTGATGCTGGAGCATCCTAATTGTCGGTTTAATGGGCCACATCTGCTAGATGCATTCAAGCTACTTTATAGACCCAGCCTCGAGCAACTGTCATTGCCATCCATGTGGCTTATTATAAGCAATGCTCGGGTGCAGATTTGAGCTTATAAATAGAGCGCAGCTCTTGCTGCGAACAATTAATAAAAGGCATCGATCTAGCTAATAAAATCTCAACTAGTTTCAAATTTGCACGGTAGCTTAACGGTGAGATATGAAGCTGGTGAAGAATTTAATGCAGACAGGGAGATTGGGTTTCACCCAAAAACATCATGGAAGCCATGCCATCTTTCAACTAGGTGACAGAAATGTACAGTCAGAATGTAGGGAGGCCATTCCTCCATTACATGAAGCTGTCAGATTGTAAAACAGAGCTGTAGAAGCATTGAGAAAGAAATTCAACTTGGAATTTCATTTAAGGAGCTCAGAATATAGAAGGAAGGGATAATTGGCTGCAAATAGGAATTTTTTTTAAGCTGCAAGTAGACAGGCCTGGGAGCCTTAGTTTATATTGACAAGCTCAAGGGGCTGTATAAGCTGACAAAAGTCTATATAGGTTGTAGTAGCTAGAATAGTGTTGTTTTCAGCTTGTAAAGCCTTTAAAGGCGTGCTGTAATAGCTAGGAGGAAGTATTTGAGCTTATAAGCATTTTGAGAGCCGTAAGAGCTCATTCATAGCTGAAAATCAGTATAAAATGTGTGTTGTTGTGTGTGTGTAGGAGTCTCTGGAAGTCTGTTGCATTGTTTAAAATATTTGAAAATGTGAGTTTTTGCCTTAGGCTGCAGGGTGGAGCATCCATTCAGTTGGACCCCCTAGCCTGGCTGCATCAGCTGGAGATTACCGTAGCCGCAAATCAGGACATGCTTGAATCAAATGACTGTATTGAAGATGGTGTTCACATTCAACAGTATATTCTTAGTTATTTGGCTTCTCACTAACAGTACCAGCTATCATGGACTCAATCCTATCTGGCAGAGATTTTTCAATATCAATAATAATATAGGTATACGCATTGTTAACAATAGATTGTTTCAAAGAGAGGTCAGAGGCTGTAGAAAACTAACCAATTACATTTTCAATTCTCCTCATCGTTTTCTCCCCAAAATTCTTGTGGAAGAGATTATAATGAAATTCAAACTGGAAAGGAAGATCCTCTGTGGAACCAAATGCAGGACCCAATGCTTAGTATATACGCCTGCACTATTCACAAACCATGGAACTTCTTGGAAGTAGTTTTTCTCCTGATTCTGAAGAGAACACCAGAGTAAAAATAGCCTCCTGTCCTTATAATGACCTCAACTGGTGCAGAAAAAATTCAGTTAAAATAAATCCCCACCATGAAGGTATTTGGATTGGGGTAAAAACTCGTAAATCTGCATATCGAAGCCCTTTCCTTGAACCTACAGAGCAAAGTTATGTGACTCAACAAAGTCAGAGTATGAGTATGGCATGTTCCTGGCAAATGCTTGACAAAATGTTGGGAGAACTTGGCATATAAAACAATGGAACTTATCAACAATGTAAAAATAATGTTTTTCATTCTTTAACAAATTCACCCAACAGACGTCAAAATAAAGATAAAAAGTTAAAAACATGTATTGAATAGGCAAGCATCATTCTGAAAGAATGCACTTCGATATTAGGGCATTTGCCCAATTAAATTTGATGTCTATGAAGCATCGTCACAAGGTACGGCCGCATCTCCCCCAAATCTGGAAAGATGTGCATTTTTTTCATCTTCCGGATTAATCCGTGCGGTTTGAACCTTTCTTTTATATAAAAATCTAAAAAGTTAGAAACCTCCCAAAAAAAAACAGCGGCATCTGGTAAGAGATGACGTGAGGACTGTGAGAACAAGCGGCAATTGGTTTTGCCTGCGTCTGTAAGTGCCGGCATTGAGTGACCTCGTGGAGGAGTTGACTGCCACATGCCGAAGCCTTTCGTTCCATTGATGTTCGCTGTTTGCCGTTTTTCGAATGAGGAGCTGCGCCGCTGAACAACGACTTCAATTATTTTTAATACCTTTTATTTTCTTTTAAATTTTGAAGTTTACATTATATATTTCTAATTTATATTTATTTTATTTTTAATACCATTTGCTTATTATTTTTATTTTTATGATTTAATAATTTTTATTTTTAAATCTTACATTTCCGTTTTATTTATTAATATATTATATTTATTAATATTTTGGTTTTTTTTTTTTTAAATTATTTATTTTTTAAAGTTTTATTTCCTTTTATTTTTTTCTCGTTTAATCTTTATTTTATTTTAATTTATATTAAATTATATTAATTTGTTATTTTTTATTTTATTTTTTAATTAAAAAATTCATTTTATTTATAAAATTTTATGTTTCTATGTTTTTTTATGGTTCGAATTTAATGGCAATTTTTTTGAAATGTTATCAATTGACAAACTTGAAACGAATTTTATCTTCGTTGAACTTGAACTCGAATTTTGTGACTTAGAGCAAAGGTAAACGATGCAAGCGCTCACAACATAGAAGAACCCTGGGAAACACCAAGGAGAGAGCTGAATGGCATAGTGAGAGTGAACACTATCGACGGACAACACAGGGAGAGCGAGGTCGGTTCCATTCATTTTTTCCCATTTAATTTTTTTAATAAAGATTTAGTGTTTAATTTATATTTAGGTTTATTAATTTAATTTTACTATTAGATTTATATTTTTTAATTTGTATTAAGTTTAACGTTATTTATACTATAAAATATAAATAAAAATATTTGAAATTATTGACTATTATATATATATATAAAATTGTAACTTGTAATATAATTATATTTACATTTAAATTTTAATGTATATTTTAGATGGAAATATTTTGTATATATATATATATATTTCCAACTGGTTTTTTCCGGATTTTTTTCCGAACTTTTTCAAAAAATCTGGATTCTGCATTTTTTTGGCCTCCTGAACGGATTTGGATTTCCGAACCTTGTGACTATGCTATCAAGCAAATTCATGCTACTTGGACTCAAGAACAACTTGACAAGCTGAAGAACTTGGCACTTGAAAAACAGACTGGCAATAACTTGGCATAGTGTTGATTTTGCTATTTCTCAAGGAGAATAGATTCAAAGAAAGGACTACTCTGGTGACTTGCGAAGAGTATTGTGACTATACTTCAGAATGAGTGTTTCACCTCTTCAAGTGTAATTCCTATCCTAGGAACTGTATCAAATTGCAAATCACATCAATTAGACACGTGGAAAACTTTTGGGCCGCACCATGAACATGATGTTGAAACTGCAAAAGCTCTTCCCTTGAGGGTAGAAAATAGTCAGCCGAAACATCCTAGTTGTAAGGAGGAGCACTATTGGAAGAGTCGATACCATCATAGAGTGGAGGAATCTAGAAGACCAAGAAGAGGATATATACAGAACAAGAAGAAAATAAGAAGAGTGGCTGAAAAATTTCAGTGTGCCTGTAGAATACAACTTTCAATGATATAAAACGAGTGCTGTTGTCATTGACTAATTATAATCTTATCTTTATATGTAAATAGAAGAGTACACTTCTACTGCAGCGGAAGGCATTTTAACCTGGAGGATCACTTTTACATATGGTTAATACATGGTTGTGATATTATTAAGAAGCACTAATATTATTATGTGGGAGGAATGCAACTAAAACGCACCGATAGCATGCTGAATGAGAAATACAGGCAATCTAGAACTTATGCAAGCGTTTAACTTAAAGAGCAAGAAGGGAAATGCTGATGTGGTAGTGGAGTATGGTAGAGGATTTATACTACTGTATCAAGTTGACCATGCATATTGGCAGTTTCTATTTCCTTCAAACCACCAATGTCCCTGGCTAATTTCCAATTGAATACAACAGATGTTACTAACAATCTGGTGCTCGTTATGATTCATAGATAATGAAACAATAATAATTTACATCCCAAGAAGTCAGGCATGTGGGATACACAAAAGTTTGATTTGTGAGTAATAGTCTTCTAGATACATGTGCATGAAGAAGTTTTTGTCCAATGTTTTGGATCCATCTTGATGGGAGTGCTGGTTGAAGCCAATGCTTGGGAAATAACTCATCAACCCGGTTCCATAAATAGAACTGTGAGACACAATAGTAAGAGAGGGTGGTGGGGGACACAAAAATGGCGAGCCAAAAGAAAATAAGGCTAAATTTATCAATTTTTTAACCAAGGTAAAATTGGTTAATTAATTAATTGCTTTCCTAACTAGTTATCGCATTGTTAGATTATTAATAAACTTTTATACCAAAACTATGGAGATGGCAAGGATGGAGCACATAGAATATCCTAGTTAGGGGAAATTTTGTGGATTAGGGGTTTCCAAGTGTGTTTGAGCTTGTATCCATCATCCCATATTTTTAAGAGGTTGTTTTTCTCTCTCAATAGCTTCTTTGATCCCCCTATCTTTCCACTGTTCCTCCAGAGCTAAAATCTTAACCTCACCAATGAGAGTAGCGTGTTGAGTCTTGTGCTCATGTTCCTCCAGTTCTGTTTGCTTCATATTTCCACGGTGTAAATCCTGTGTATGTTCTTTGAACCTAGTTTGAATGATTTCCCTGTATCGCCGATGTGTTTAACACCACATGAGCATGGGATTTCTTATACACATTTTTAAAGCTTTGGTTCCTTTAGATCTTTGGCACTTCTGAGGCAGTCTCTGATGGTCTTGATAGGCTTAAAATAAGTTTTGATGCTGCTTCTTTTAGATCCTTCCCATTTTTATCGTGGTGCCTTGAACATATGGTAAGTAGGTCTCATAAACTTCTCTATTTGAGTCTGTTCTTTGGTGCCTTTGGTTTCTTTTAGCCTCCTTAAATGCTTTTTCTCAATTTGCCAGTCTTAGGAGGTGTTTTCCTTCATTTTTTTTCGGTTCTGGATCTGAGATTTTGTGGACTTCAATGAACAAAGTACTTATTACTCTGAATTTTTGTGAAGGATGGTGGTCGGAATCCGTTTATATATATATATATCAATACACGTCTTCTTTTTATATACTTGTTGTGAGAGGGAAGCATCTCTTCTTCGTGTGATAAGTACTTCCAAAAAATGGGGACTGTGATTATCTTTGACCTCGGTTGTGAACTAAATGTGTTCCAATTGTGAGTTGAGGTGAGTTAAGAAGTTATTTAGTGTTTCCATGCCATGTGGCTACCTCACATTAGTATCAACCACAAAGCGATACTGCCATTTAGGTTTCAGACTGGAAGACTGAGCTGTATTTTTTTTGAATTTCTCAATGAACAGATTAGTGATGATAGGGGAAAGGGGGAGGCTATTGCCACACCACCTGTTTTTTTATAAATTTCTCCCTGAAAACTAAAACAAGTCGATCTCAGGCAAAATTCCACTATTTTGCGCTCTCACTATATGTTACCTCTGTGACCACTTCTAAAGCATCATCTAGTGGGAGTCCTTGACCAGCAATTAATTTCTTGGAAACCCACCCACACTTGTGCTTTTTTGACACTGCCCCTTGGTGTCGGCTATCTTATCTTCTCCAATCTTTCTTTTGTGGAGCCACCCATCTCTCCCGTTGGTACTTGATTGATGCAGTTCTGTCCATTCCATACTCTCTGTGGAGAGGGATACAACATCCAAGTTCACCAATATGTCTCTGTCATCAAGTCTGAGGTTGGACAGGGTATCAATGAAATCGTTAGAATCCTTGATAAACCAAGGGATATTACCTACTAGTGGCTGTAGTTTGTTTGCCAAGTAACCGGCCAGTTCATAGGTAGGATAATCAATTGTGTCTGCAATGGGCCAAGCGGAACGCATGGTTTGTGAATCTTCGGGGAGCAGAGGAATCCAGAAGACTATTATTCATTATGCATTGCAAAGAAACCACTTAAAACTAAAGTTTGATTTGTATCCATTATCCTTAATATTTGATGCTCATAAACTTGTGTGTACCATGCAAGGGTATGATGCAAAAACTCTTCATAAAATATCTCTCCTATTCTTGTATTTCAATTTGACCGTATTCCTTGCCATTTGTCGTATCACAGGTAGCCTATTAACAAACTCATCTACTTGCTTTTGCAAAACCTGTAGTAGGAATCCAAGCTTCTCCTAGTCATCTGATTGTATTGGGAATGCATTTGGTTCTGCCCTTTCAAGCTTTTCATTTTATGTTTAAGGTACTCTATAATCTCTTTGTTATTTTTAAGGTTTTATAATGTGGAAAAAACTGTAAATTGTATGATCAATAAAAAAATGAACATCATGCATTTTACCTTTGGAGAGTTTCACTGTACTTAGCATTCCTCAGTGCATTGTATGGTTACAACTAGTTTTGTGATGGACCATTACTGTGTCAGGTTCCCCTTTTCAACATACTAAAAAAGTTCGATGGCGAATCTGTTACTGAAGTAGTCCGTCCCCAAATTGCCAGGATGAGATATCGGGTCACCAGGCTGCCACAATATTTGATCTTACATATGCGCCGGTTTACAAAGAACAATTTTTTTGTGGAAAAGAATCCTACTCTTGGTGAATATCTTGAAACTTAATATATACGTTCTTCTTTCCTGTTCTAGATAATACAGATTTTTGTGACGTGTGCATTTGTTTGTGCCAGTGAACTTTCCTGTCAAGAATCTGGAATTGAAGGATTATATTCCTTTGCCTGTGCCAAAAGGCAATGAAAAATTACGGTCTAAGTATGATCTCATTGCAAATACAGTTCATGATGGGAAGCCTGGTGAAGGTTCTTACAGGGTGTTTGTACAGAGAAAGTCAGAGGAAGGCTGGTAAGTGTGTATCCCTGTCAAGTAATCTTTTATCAAATTGTTGTTTTTCTTTGGTAGGTAAATGATGGGGACACTACCTGCGATGTTTGAGACTGTCTCTCTGGAGTAAAAGCCCCAATTTTACCTCTCTTACCAAATTAATGTCTGCGTGCACATCATTCCCAAAACATTGATTGACTGGATGTCAATATTCTTTCTGTTTTTCTACAGGTACGAAATGCAGGATCTTCATGTTGCTGAAACTCTACCTCAGATGGTTGCACTCTCTGAGGCATACATGCAAATTTATGAGCAACAACAATGAGGACTGTTTGAAGTTTTTAATAGAGCTTGAACATTCATGTTTTAGGGGATTCCTCGTGTCAATTGTAACATCATTGCAATTTTTCTGAGAATTTTTCAGGCATAATATAATTCCTGTTTGATTCGCTCGCACTTTCCGTGCGACCCGTGGTATGTTCTTCTCATATCCTTGATATAATTTTCTTGACTGAATCAATTAACCAGATCTATGTATCAGTTTTTTGACTTTGTATACACACTCTATTATTTCACATGATTGCCAACTGACTAAATTTGTTACAATACGGAGCCCTTTCTAAAGTTGCCTTAAGTGGTTTTGATGGTGAAGCTAGTCATAATTTTATGTTGGGAAATACAATAATACAATATTATTGGTTTATTTGTATATACATTGGCTATTTCGTTTAAGGTGTGGATCACTTATAGGGCATATCATTTGGCCAATTCGTTTTGGTTTAGCATGTATAAGACCTAAACAATTAACCGTATCAGCACCATTTGAATTTTATGTTAATATTAAATTATATGATATAATTGTTGTATTCAAAGTTAAAATAACATTAAGACTAGTATATAATTTTTTTTGATCGTTCAAAAAAAGGTTTGATAGGAATCTCTCACCAGCTATATGAATATAAATATGGGACTGCAATCATATAAAAGGGAAGTTGGCCAATTGTTGCAAGATACATTATTAGTTTTTGTCATTTTTGCATCACCATTTGTATCAATTTCATGTTGAATTTTATTGGAGTTTATCTCCAACTATATTAATATAAAAAATGGGATTACAATTATATTACAAAAATATAAGTTGTGAAGAAAAAGGGGAAGTTTGCCAATTGTTACAAGATACATTATAAACTCGTCATTTTCATGTCTCAATTTGCATCAATTTCAGGTTGGTTTGTCTTTTTCTTCTATGAACGCAAAATTTTTATTGACACAATTTGTGCCACCAAGTCTCATGCCAATTGGCAAGTTTTTAGCAGAGGTTTTTGGTGGTAGTTTTAGTGCAAAATGTGACTGACGCATGTTGTGACAGCTTATTTTGTGTGAGACATTTTATGTTATAATTTTTTAGTTAATATTTTGAATATTGATTTTTTTTTATTGGGGGAAAAAGTGCGCCAATAAATTGTGACAGCTTATTTTGTGTGAGACATCTTATGTTATAATTTTTTAGTTAATATTTTGAATATTGATTTTTTTTTATTGGGGGAAAAAGTGCGCCAATAAATTGTAATATGGGTCAAAATTATATATATATATATATATATATAATATATATATATATTCAATGAAATTTAAATAATTAATTAATAAAAAAAACATGTAACATATTTGAATAATATAAAAAATATAATTTATGAATTATATTACTGATAAAATATATAATAATTATTAATTTTATATAAAATTTATATAAATTAATTAATATCTTTTAAATACTTAATAACAAAAGTTTTAGCATATAATATTTTTATTATAATTAAAAAAATTAATTTAATATATTTATTTATTTACATAACAAAGATTTCAAGTAAAATCATATCAATCATGAATATTAAATAAGAGAATATTCTAAATAAAATATGCATTCCCTATATTTTAATAGAAATTGAGTTTAATTTATTAAACAATGATATATAAAATAGTTTGTAGGCATAGATGACCTCGATTCAAAACCATCGTATATTGATCTAGCTAATATTTGTCCTCGTCTTTGTTTTCATGTTCAACCATTTTTTTTGTCATCACAATTATGACCACCTCCATCCTCAGTGTCATCTTGATCATCATTCTCATCATCATTGTTGTCCCCTACATACTTGCAGTTTGATCATATTGTTACCTTCAAAATGATTGCAATTTTAAGTTAAGTTTGAAATAAAAAAAGGATTGTAATTGAAATACATGAATATTAAAAATACACTAGTTGGTTTACGATGAGAGGCACCAAATATTCCATGCATGACAAATAAATATAAATAATTAAGCTACTACTTTCACAAATAAAATTTAATGTCAAATTTATAGTTATTTGTAAAATTTAATCTTACAATTGTAAAGTTTATTAATCAATTTGTTATAAAATTAACACTTACTTAGACACCTTTCATGATGTCGATATGTTTGAATGCTACCAAAATCTTTCTCCATTGCCTCTTGGATCTAATCATTAGTTGGTAGGATTTGGAAGTTGGCTCCTTGAAAAGATAAGTAATATTAATAAAATTACAACTACATAAGAATGAATAAACAATCATGAAAAAATTATATGCAATAACCAAATTACATATGTCATGACAACATATTATTGAAAATTATTTTTAAAGTATTGAACGTCTTCTTTAGTTGCTCTATGCTTGAATACCTTATGTTGGAAAAATATAAAAAAAGTACGTTAACTAGTTAACAATAAACACAACTTTAAATTATGTAATTCAAAATCAAGAAATAAAAAGGATCAATATTACAAATTCTACCACCAATCTTTTAATGCCCTTTGCCCTATATGATGAGTAAAAAGGTTCGATTGAACCCTCTTTTTTGTTATTTTGAGATAACCACATTTTTATCTTCTTTTTTGCAACCCTTTTTTGATTACCCTCACATTTTGTAATAAAAAAATTCTACCCTTCTTTGGTGTAATGGTCGGTGCACAATTTTTTTCCCATTGGAATTTAGGGTTTATTTTTGTTTTTCTATAGGTTGCATCCATCAACCTTCTTAAAGCATCTCCCATGTCATGTAAGATTTCTCAATAATATTCTTCTTGTATTCATGTACCAACAACCCAAAGGAACAATATTTGTCTAGTTTTGGGAAGTCGATCCAATCAAGGTGAGTGAAAGATTTCCTGCTAACATGATCCCTAATCACATAGCAAAGACGGATCATAAAATTTTCAACCTTCACCTCTCTCCAAACATCCCACCTTTCAATGAACCAAATCAGTGTCTTTACCTAACCATATGAGAATAGATGGTATTGAGGGATGCATACACGCTGATCAAGGGTGGATAAGGGAGCATGAGAAGTTGGAAGAGATACATTATAATCAATATGTACATACTCTATATTCATCTCCTTGATCATGTTTTGGAGGCCACATGCTTTGAAATCTTTACCCACTTTTTTCTGAAGACTCTTGGCCACCAAAGGACTTCACTCTATTTTGGAGAGAGTTTGTGGGTTTTTTTGCAAATACCATAGGATTGTAGTCTCAAACTAAAAAACATACACTAAAAAAATTTAGATTAGAAATCCAACACAAAAAATTTTAAATAAAACAAATATTTATTTATAAAATAAGAATAACTTACCAGAGTTTCCTCTTCAAGAAAATATTGTGTTGATGACATAAAGTATATTTTTTATAACTCTTTAGAGTATGGGTATTCATCTTCCTTTATTTTATCTTTTCCTTTTCTATTGAGTTTTTCTTTTCCTCCCATTTCGCTTCACAAATTTGGATAGATGGATTGATAAAAAATGACAAAATTAGGATGTTGGAATGACATAAAATGACAAATCTAATATGTCGGGATGTAGGGCACATTGAAAAATACAAGTAAAGTGATATAATTTCACTCCTCACTTTGTTAATAAAAAATAAAACAAAAGGAAAAGTTCCCCCACATTTTAAGCCTTATCGATGCTTTTAAATTTGTTGGAGTCGAACCTAATGCAAATAACACGTCACCATTTGCATCACTTCATTGCGTCAATATATAAAAAATAAAATTCTAAAAATATTTAAGCCCTTATATATATATATAAGGGGTAAACCCTTTTGATTGGAGTAATGAACCGGATAAAGAAGTGGGCTTTTGAAAGGGCCCGAACGCTTAAATAAAAGTAATCAAAAAAAATTACAATGGATTGCAAAAAAATGGATCTAAAAGCACAACATGGCTAACAATAGCTCAAGCTGAAACAACATTGCCACCCAACAACAAAGAAACCACCTTACAACAACAAAAGAATAGTCTAAGTTGACACAACGTTGTAGACCAACTATAAAAACAACAAACTTACATCAACTATTGGACTAATTTTATAGTAATGAAAAGAGCTATTCAACCCCCTAATATTCCAAACAAAGACCTTCATTTATTGGGTTTAATTACACCCCTAGATCCACTTAGTTCCAAAGTGATTTGGTTTCCATTTATCTCTTCTTT
This sequence comes from Torreya grandis, assembly GCA_037957365.1. Classification (NCBI taxonomy): domain Eukaryota; kingdom Viridiplantae; phylum Streptophyta; class Pinopsida; order Cupressales; family Taxaceae; genus Torreya; species Torreya grandis. Next base: position 227,548 of record JARHVA010002770.1, read on the forward strand.
CATTGTTTCCTTATTTTGCACTTCATTATGATTTAATCTACTCTTCTTAGTTTTCATTCTTAACTTCACCGACTTTTTAACACTCCTTGTTATTCTAGCACAAACTAATTAAAATTCAAACCCATACCTGCTGAGGGAGACATCAACCCTTGTCCCAAGGACTGAGTTAGGGAACAATGTATCACTTCCTCCAATTCCAATACATGATCCCTCTTTTAATCCAAGACCCCAGTTTGTCCTTTGGTTCTGGTTCTTTCATCTTCCTTTTTGTCAGGGCTTAAATATAAAGAAGATAAGCATAGGGAGGAAACAAAGATAGAATTGTGCTTATCATTTGTTTGTAATTCTCCTTCCTCTATCTCTTCTAAGTTCTTCCCTTATGGGTGTGAGTCACTTTTTAATTGATAATCTAGTGTCTATGGCACAATTTCTCGTTCATTCAGTGCCATATTCCCAAGAAGCCCCCCCTTAAAACTCTCAATTTATTGGTGTCTTAGGGAGAAGTTAGGAAATGTGAAGTTTCTTTTCCATCCTTTCCTATATACCTCACATTCTCTTTTTCTAGAGTTGGTCTTGGTAATTCTCCTACTACAAAGTTCTTTTGCTTTAAATACTTGGTCTCTCTGATCCTTACACTTTCTCTCATGTGACGAACCTTCTGGTTTCCACTTACTACTTTCAATCTTTTCAATATATTTATCTTGATTTAATTTATTGTTTGGGGTAGTTGCTACCAACAATCCTTCACTTGGAATAGAGGTCAAACTTGACATGTTGTCATAGTTCATAGCTTCCTCCTCAACATGTATTGATTTGATTATTTTTTGCCTTCTTATTCTAATCAATAATTGCCTTTTCACTTTCTCCCTGAGCCTCATTTAATATGGACCTCTCCATCTTTCTTCATGTCCTCTGATTACTTTTCTTTAATAAACAATTTTTCTCCAAATGCCCCAATCTATGACAAATGGGGCACACAAAGTAGTATTCTCATATTCGATCTTTTGATTCCAAATTCCATACTTGGAGGATAAATTGACGGATGTAGGGAGATCCTTACTAACAAAAAAATACAAATTTAATTAATTACTTGAGAGATTTAATGCAATTTTTTTCTACTATATTTATAATTTATTAAAAAGAAAAAAAAAGTTGTAAGGCAACATAGCTACAAAAAAAATTCACTATTGGAATCAATGAAAGATAACTAATTACAATCATGTAGTAAGTGATTCTCTTTCTCACACCTACCCCTTCCTAAAACTAAATTACAATATCTAAACGAATTTTTTAATAACCATATGACTAACGACCATCACATATCATCATTTTTGTAATCATTACAGCTTGTATGCTCAAACAAAATATCATCATCCCAAGATTGTTTCTCTTAGGGATCCTCTTCATCCTCCTCTAGGGTCTCAAATGACGACTTTGAAGAGTTAGGTGATAGACGACGATCTTTGTCCTCCATCTCTTCTTCTTCATCCTTTGTCTAGTCTTCTTTATCCTTCATCTCTTGATCTCTTCGTCCTCCCTGTCATCCTCCTCTTCTACTTCATCATCATTGTCTTCGTTGCAACCTGATGGGTTTTATACCTCTTTCTTTACTGATCGTAATTGTTATTTCTTAGCCTTTTATTCCTCTTTCTTTTTTCTCCTTACTTTCTACTTTCATTCTTTTTCTTTGGGCCTTGGGGCCATGATACTATAAAGGTCATATATGATATAAAAAGTAACTATCAATTGAAGAAGATTAAATATGTGGTAAATTTTCTAAATTTAGAGTGGTTTGAATATAGAATGTTTTCATTGAAACTTAAAAAAGTGTACTTGAGTGCACTTGCAAAGTAAAAAGAATAAAATCCAAATTAGGTTGCATAACCTAATTGATATTCTTGCAACACTTGTTGTACTGACAAACTTAGTATACCAATTAGATGATTATTGTTATAGAGATTACTTATGATGGACAAGATCAATAGTCTCAATCCACTTCATAAGTGCACCTGTAAAGTAAAATATTTTCTAAATCAGGTTGTGCAACCTAATTGAAATTCTTGCAGCCCTAATCTTACTAATCTTAGACCCAATATACTAACATAAGTGGCTATACATCTAGTACATATAATTTAGTTCATCATTCTGACTCGTGTATGTAAACACTATAAATTATGATGAATAAGATCAATTAGTCACATTCCACTTTAGAAGTGCACCTGCAAAGTCCAAGATTTTTCAAATTAGGTTATGCAAACTAATTGAGATTTTTACATCATTGAACTTGTTGATAGACCCAATACACTGATGGAAGTGACTAGGCATCCAATGTGTATAATTTAGATCATCATTCTGACATGCATATATAGATACTATATATTATGATGGATACGATCAATATGCCTTAGTCCACTTCAAACGTACACCTACAAAGTATAATATTTTCTAAGTAGGGTTGTGAAACCTAATTGAGATTCTTGCAGCACTAGCCTAGTTGATAGACCCAATATATTGATGAATGTGACTAAACATCAAATACATATAATTTCATTCATAATAATTTGACTCTTACATATATAGAGACTATAAATTGTGTTGGTAAATATCAATCAATCCTGGTCCACTTCAGAAGTGCACATGTAAAGTACAATATTTTCTAAATCTGGGTGTGCAACCTAATTGAGATTTTTGTAGCACCAACCTTACTGATAGGCCTAATATAATTATGGAAGTGACTAGGCAAATGATACATATAATTTAGTTCATTATTATCTAACTCCTTAATACATAGTGACTATAAATTGTGATAGACAAGATTAATCAATCTCAGTCCAATTTAAAAGTGCACTTCCTAAGTACAATATTTTTCAAATCGCACTATGCAACATATTTGATATTCTTGAAACACTGGCATTGATGACAGTTTTATAACCATGAATATATTGATGAAAGTGACTAGACCTTTCAATTCACTTGTTGTGCAATCATAATTGAGATTCTTGTAGTAATCTAACTAACACTCCTAATTGATTTGCAGTCAAGAATGCATTAATCTATCATTCTAAATAAGGAAGTATGAATCTCTTCTATTTATAAGAGGGAAAGTAGAACAACACATTTGGGTTAATATTTGAGAGCATTATTACAATTGTTAAGCTCTCAGCTAATTACTTTTCATTTAGCTACTTACAGTTCTATAGTGCTTTTTCGATGCTTTCTTTGCCACTAGATATGGAGAGTAAGATTTGAAGGGAGTGTTTCATATTTTTAGTGTACTAGGATGATTATCACTAACATGGGAAAACTAAGTTCACAAAGAAATATGAGATAATACAGTCAAAAAATATAATTTAGATCACCCTCATGGCCATAAATAGTAAGAACAAATAAACAAAATGATTTGACAAACAATGAAATATGCAAAATAGTAAAAGTGATTAAACTTACATATATAGGCAACATCTTGGGATTCTAAGAGTGTAACAATGTATGGAAGTGATACTGTAGGTCTAAAATTTGTAATTCAAACTATCAAAGATTAAATTTGATGCATGTCAACCTATCACCAAATGTGCCCTCGTACAACTTTGGCAGCCAAATATACCCTACATGTGTTTTCGCCAATTTATTCTACTTCACCAAATCTATATTTCCCTCTATTTTAAATTTTAAGTTTTATTGTGTAGGTCTATTATCTGATTCTGTAAAATCATGTGTCTTTGCTTTTCTAAATTCGTGTGTAGAATGTATGATTCGATATTTTTTTTCTTGACCTAATTTGTCATAAACACATAAATGAAGGACAAAAAAGGGTTATGGGCTTGGCAATCTCAAGGAAGTTATGGATACATATATCGCATGATTCTTCATACCCAATGTAGTTCTTTGTGCCATATAAATGGAATATCGAGCAAGTGATTTGCATCCTCTTTACTAGATTTTCAATGAAACTACATGAACATTCATTTAAATCTATTTTGGTACAAGCAGACGATGTCGTAATGGCTTGAATAAAGTTGAAGTACCAAGTTGGAATGCTCTGTCATAAATATTAGTATGTCAATTTAGGTTCTAAGTTGAAATAAGGATAGGATTAATTGTTTACTCAACACCTATGATACTTGACAAATGACTTGGGATGACTTGGTATATATAGGGATATATAGGACTTGACATGGGCTAAGACCGACCATGGAAAATTTTGATATATTAAAGTCATTGCATGAGAAATCAGGCCAAGGGAGAAGGGCACACAAAAATACACATGATGGATTCAATAGGTCACAAAATCAGGCTTAAGATAGATTCAACGAAATGCCAAATTAGTTTTAGGAGAAACTAATGCCCAAAATGTGGAAAACAACTCGAATAATGTATAAATTAGGTTCAAGGTTGAAGATGTATAAATCTGGTGAATGTTGAAGACATCTAGAAGTTTCAAAGGTTGGAGAGACGCTGATTATAAATTTTTATACAAGTCCTAGACATAGCCATGACTTCTCAGGGAGTTCTAATAACCCAATCCACTTCTTGTTCAAGGAAGTAGATAGTGGATAATTTTTGGTGCTTTTATTTCAAATTTGCTCAAACTTTAAAATCTTTGCTCATTTTTTTTGAAATATCTAGATATATGCCCCCCTTTTGAGGTGAGGGATTGAAAAACATGTGCCTATAATCAATCAACTCAAAATAAATATTTAAAAACATCACGTGTCATTACATTATATAGTTGAAGCTTTGAAAATCCTTGAAAAATCGTATAAGTCACTATAACCATCATAAAATATTGTCTTGAAAAACTCAATAGTATGAAAGACAGACAAATAAAAAGTCCAAGTGCAACCACACAATATAGATAAACTCGTGCATAGTTCAATGGGTTCATGCATAGCTTAATGTGCATGTGCATCATTATATGTGGGTGAGTCAGTGAGGGAGAAGCCATTTGGCCTAATGCCATCTTTGTATGCATTAGATATATATCATAGTGATAAACTCAAGGAGAAGGGTATAGGGCCCCTAAGTGAAAAATAAAAACATGGACAAATGGTGTGCCCCTAAAGTATCAATGTGCCCCTAAAGTATCAATGTGCCCCTAATATACACACAAGTAGTGTGCCCCCGTAGATGCATGGTAGAGACCATGGCTATGTAGGCACCAATCATAGTAATATCATAAATAGTAATATGCATGGTAAAGATCATGAAACCAATCATCGTATATTAATGATACATATCATGCCAACAATCATATAATATCACATAATATACTGCATAAATCACACAAGAGCATGTAGCTACATTTAGGAAATTGTTACATAAAGACATATGATTCAAAAGACATGACAATATGACAATGACAACTTAATGATCCTCTAAGAACAAGGACTTATAAACAACATGCTCAAACATGTGCATGCATATACATGCAATAAATAAACCAAACATATAGGTACACACATAATGTAATAACATAAATGTCATAATATATCCACACAATGTAAATATCCATGTAATATGCAAGATGTAGGTACTATCAAGGTACAATATAATCAATGTAAATAGATTAATGTGTTAAATGGAAAGCAAGAAATATATGACCATAAAATCCATTAGATAGAGATGCCTCTAAACTAGGGCATACCACAAATGTGATCATGCCCCTTAGGGTGTGGGTAATAAAGTAGCCACACAGCATCTCAAAATCCATAATTATATATAACATGTATATCCTTCATCTCTCCCACTCAAACAATACCATGAGAAGTACATGTGTAACTTGTATGTGAAAAAACTCCAACATAGGTAAATAATCACGATATGTATCCATCGATAAATAATTTTTTTATTTTTGTATTTTATATTATTTTTAATTTTTAAAATTTTAGAAGTAGTTAAATGACGTAACAAGAAAGACAAAGGAGTGCACATTATATTCAGTAAGTGAAGCTCAATCAAAATCAATTAGAAGCCTAAGGGAAAAATCAAGAGAAGAATGCAAATGGACAAGCCAAGATGCACAAACATTAACAAGAAGAAGAGGAAGATTCCAAACAACCCACATTTTCCCTTAGAACTCATTGCATTCTAGGATTGAATGACTCGATATATGTGTTGTCATCACCAGGAAATATACAAAAGTGATCTGAATGGGATCAACAATAAAAGTAAAAGGGACAATGTAACATATCAAACAAGGGAAACAAGTTTATATAAGCTATTAAAGTGTAAAATGAAACATCATCATGTTTATTGCATTATTCTAAATAATAAAGAATGATGAGGCAAAAAAAAGGAAGTAATATCCTTCCTATGGGAGATGGAAATAATGGTGTTGTGGGAGGTAGAGTTATAGCTATTGTAGAAGTAGGGAAGAGTGACGTTGTGGAAGGAGGAGATTCAGGAGGAGGTTCTATGGAAGGTGGTGTGGAAAAAGGTTTGATTGTTGATATATATAAAAATGATCTCATTCAATAGGTGTTGGCTTGCCATGACTCAATTAAGGAAGGATCTAAGGTGGGTATTGCAGACGTCCTTTCCATTTTTTGAAAATTTGAGGAATCTTCTAAGGAAAATTTAATTTTACTTTACTAAAATCATTTTCTAAGGAACATCTGGATATTATTATTGAAAGTTATGGATCGGTGTGAGAGGCTTTGAAAGTTAAGTTTGAGATTGAAGCTTTATAAGTGTCGAATGGAGATGTATCTTTCTTGAAAATATTCAAAGGGGATCTATGAAGGAAATGGATTTAATTTTTTTGTAAATGGAGGATGATTATTTGCCTCCATATTCCTCTGATCTAAACTTTATTTTTTATATTAATGGATCTCAATCACTTAAGGGGATTGACATTCCTTTTGATTTGATAAAAACTGAACATGAAGATCTATCATCAAAAGCAATTTCAGAGAAACCTTTTGCTAGGATAGGAAATGGAATCTTCTTGAGTATTGTCTGAGGGAGCATTGGAAGGATTTTTATGTAAGAAATATTCATTATCTTTTGAAGGTTTTGTTCTTAGTTAAATTTTGTAATATGGGTCATCCAAATAGGATTTTTCTTTTAAACCATAGTTGGTTGATCAAGGGTAGGAATATGAAGATCTATCCTTGGTAGGTGAAATTGAAGGATTAGTTTGATCCTAATTCCAAGCATGTGTGGGTTAGATTATATTATTTACCTTTATAATAGTTAAGGGTGGATGTGTTTAAAGTAATTGGGGATGCCTTAAGAAAGTTTTATGATCTAGATCCTAGGACCTTTGGTAAAAATGTTGCTTTTCCCTAGATCAAGATGGAGGTAAATTGTTATTGTTTGAAGGAAAAGGCTTTTGTTTTAAATGTGGAAGGAAAGGATATTTTTTAGATAATTAATTTTGAGGATCAAACAAAAATATGATTTAATTATTACATGTTTGGTCATATTGCTAAGTTTTGCTCTAAATCTAAGATGGGTAATCTAGGGAACTCTCAATTTGGGAAGGATCCTCAACAAAGCAATTTGATCTTGGGGATGCACAATGGTTTTATGAAATTAAATAGGAAAAAGAGTTAGAGTTTGAAAAGGATGTTATTTATTCTAATTTAAAGAAAAAGTTATTTGTGGAAGTTGACTTTGATCTTATGGATAATAATTATAAGTCTTTTTCTTTACAATTTTTTATGCCGTTAGTAGAGGGCTTGGTTTGGACTAAACAAATTGAGAATTCCATTGTTGCGTAATGTGGCTTCAGTTATGTTATAGAATGTGTATTTTTTCTTCTTTGAGGTCCAGGGAGTTGGAAGGAAAACTTGGAGAAAATGATAGTGTTGGTTCAATTAAGGATCTAGATATAACAAGTAATAATAAGCTAAATGTTAAGGGTTATTTTAACCTATTTGAAGGGTTAAGTCAAAGAGGTGAAAAAGGGTTTAAGGAGCCTTTTTAATAAAAATTTGAAGTATTTTTTTCGTGGATGTTTTTAATAGGATAATTTAGTTTTAGGGTTTCAACGGAAGGATGGAAAGACACTTTTTGCTCTTACAATATCTCAATCAAAATATGTCACTTGAGAAGTGTCTCACCCCAAACTTAAAAGGAGGGGTTGGAAAATAATGGTGAAAAAAATAATTGAGTCCTCATTAGAGGGTACCAAATTGGGCTTCTAGAAGATAGTGGTGGAGTTTTTTATAGAGGTTAGGGGAAACTCCGTTGAGGATCTTACTCTATGTCTTAAAGGTTTTGAGGGTAGCGCCCCTTGGTGGGTATCCTTGTGGATACTTTATATTTTTGTTCAAAGGACATCATAAAAGTCAATTTTAGAGATTGATATTCCCTTTCTATTACTTTTAAAAAAAAAATTGAAACTTGAAGTGGTTGGTACAATGTAGTGACTTGTGTACTTGGGAAGTGATATTATGAGAATGTAAGGAGTATGATTTTTGGTAAGGGTAATGATGTTAAGTTTTGAGAATCTATCATGATTGAGGGATTTACCTCCAATATACACTTTTGGTGCATTTAATGGTAGCTTATGGGATAATGGGGAAACTAAAACTTTATTTTCTATTTTTAGGGATTGTGTGTGATAAGGTAATGGCAGTGCTATGATGTCTCATTTTGGAGGTAATTAATTGTAATCATATGGGATGATGGTAATATTCACAATTACTGTAGATGTAAAATTTGACTGAGTTTTGGTATTGATTCTAATTGCATTATATTTCATCTTTCCCCATGTTCATCTTTCACTCTTCCCTATCTTCCTAAAACTCTTTATGCTCTTGTTCAAACATTTATGATTTATCAATGGGTGGTAAGAGAGGAAAAATAAAAGAAATTAAGTATTAAAGGAGGTGTGGGACGAGGTCAAAGGTAGGTGTGTGGGTGATGATTTTTCTACTTTAGATCAATATGGGATTTAGAGTTTGTAGGGGGACTTTTCAAAAGAGGTTCTTACAGGTGTTGCTTTGAAGATGGAACACGAAGGGGGTGAGATCTGCTTTAAGGGGGATTATATTATAAATTTAGAGCATACTTTGATTATTATAGATAATCAAAGAATACTTATAGAATACTTTCAGGTGGTAGGAAGGACTTCTTAGGTGTCATAGACACTGAATTTAGATACTTTGGTTTTTGTGGCTGAGGATTTGGTTAGAAAGAATGAAGGAAAATTAGTTGAGGATTCACACTAGTTTGTGGAGCTATGAAAGTAGTTAAAGGATACCACAGATAAAGACGTTAAATAAGTTCGGATTAAATATACATTAATGTTTTATCTAAGATATGTGTTGACCAAGGATAATATTTTGGCATAGCCTATGATGAATTATAGGCCAAGAATTTGGTTAGGAAGGATGAAGGAAAATCAATTGAGGATTCAAACCGAGTTGTGGAACTATGAAAGTAGTCAAATTATACCATGGATAAATATGCTAAATAAGTTAGGATTAAATATAAATTAATCCTTCATCTAATTGCATTGACCAATGCTAGAGTCTTGGCATAGCAGATGAGGGATTGTAAACCTATAAGAAGAGTTTATAATTTGTACCTGAATGAAAGCAATGGTTGAGGTTTTTACTTGTTTGTATCTTCTCTCTTTATAGTAAGTTCTCCAAATCATTTTTTCCATTAGTTTGTTTTTTATTTTGGTCAAGCGAAGAACCTTTTATGTGAAGCATATATTCACAATCCTTACCTCTCCTCATGTTATCTTTGGAATCCTAATCCAATTGTAGGTGGCATAATGATCAAGGATTTCTTGTCTTACTTAAAAAATTAATCCTCTAATAGGAGATAAACATTCCTTTATTCTGAAGATGAAGAGTCTACCTCAATTTTGGATTAGGGGTGATCCCCACTGTCCACAAGTACTTATTGGGATTTATTTTTTTATATATAAAGGATGAGTTTATAAAAGAAAATGATTTTGAAAAGATGAGTGTTGTCCTTTAAAAATATTTGTATTTTCCTTTAAAAATATTTGTATTTTCCTTTAAAAATATGTAAATATCCCTATCAATTTCTTGCCTCTGGTTTTTAAGGATTGCCAAGCAAAGTGGGATGAGTTGAATCCACCGCTCAAGTTTAAAAATCCTCACTCTACAGTAAATTTATCAAATGCATTTGAAAGGATTAACTTGTATGCCAAAGTGGTGGTGGAAGCAAAGGTGAAATGTTTTGGGTTGAAGTTTTATTTCCACCCTCTTTGGTACCTTATTATGGACTAGAAGGGTTTCACCCTTTTGATTGATGCTATTTATAGGAGTGGAAACCTTTTGTGGAAGATGAATGTCTCTTTGCACCTTTATATTTTCCATGCTCTCTTCCATGTGACTTCAGAAATATCCATGAGAAACATTTGCTAAAATATTATTAGGATGTCTTTGTTGTATTTTTATGTTTCTGAGGTTGTTGGTCTCCTTGTTTGTTATTTTTTTAAGGTCATAACCTATTCCTCAATTTTTTTTAAAATTTATGACGAAAGGTTGAGCATTGATGGAAGTTTGTTCTCAAGCTACATAAGTGTTTTCTTTAACAACATTGTCTTCATTTAGAAAGGAATCCTTAGTTGGAGTAAAACACTGTCTAGAGGACACTTTTGTAACTTTTATCATATAAATAAAATGGAGAGGGACCCTTTAACCATATTTTACCTATAAAAAAACATGGCAAGCAATGGAATCCAAGTGGCTAGTAGAATGTCGAGGCAAAATAAAAGGCATCACGAATATGTAAAATCTAGAAGATAGATCAAAAATGCAATTAAACTCAAAAGAGGAAAACATATGAAAGATATGACACACAGAGGAAAACAAAATATGTATAATAAGAAAAATATAGTATGACAATGATATATCAATGAAGTGCAAGATATAGGATAGGAAAGATAACAATTATCTCATATATAATGTGAAATCTCTGATTATAGGAGTGAAATGTGTCGCTTGAAATATTAGACTAATAGTAAAGAGATATGTAGTAACTAAAATCATCATCCCAAAGAAATATATGTGGAGTGTGGGGCCAAAGAGGTGCCAAAACCTTTTGATAAGCATGCATAAGAATATTTCATGATAAAGAAGGTGATTGGATATGATCCATAATAAGAGGTTGTAAATCAATCTTGGAACTAGATGATTTTGTATCTTAGATCTTAGAGATGTAACTATAGGAGTAGAGATTTAGGATCACTTACAATAGATGGTGGTGTTATAGAAAAAAATTTATTAGGAACCATAACTAATGGTGGTAAAATAGTATTAAGTATCACACATATTTAATTGATTCACTCCTTAGGAAGCACATTAGATGGTCACATATGATCTCTAAGGTTGGACATGTAACTCAAAAGTTATGCCATGAATGGTATGTGCTTCATTATATGCACAAACTTGAACCAATGATATATAGTAGAAGGTATCACTCTCATTTGATTAAGCCATGGGAATACAAGTGATAGATTATATGATCTTGTATCTGATACTATGTAAAATAAAACTAGAAGGGTCTTAGGAACAACTATAACTAGTAGTAAAATACCACCAAGAGGTGTGCATGAAAGGCCATCATAATTGTGAATTATCACATCTATTTTAAGTATATGTCACTTAGTATAACTTGAATAGATAGAAATGACATCATAATTAGATTTTCATTAGAATTAGTGTTAATGATAATGCCGCGTGTGCTTGAAGGATGATAGTAAAAAAAACTATGAATGTATAAAGGACCATTATGTGAATCATCATTTTGTATCTCATGTTCATGTAATGCAATTGAATACACTTTTTGTTAAGAGCTTGAAATTGTGCCAATGATATTATCAATCTCATACTCATGTGGAATAGTCAAATGATGATAGATGTCATCATATGCACATGACATGATTTCTAGTATCATGATTTGGAAATGTATTGTTAATGATTTTAAAGTGTTGATTAGGTCTTACAATAGATTCATTCAATGTATAATTACAACCTTAAATTCTAATATATTTTTTATTGATGATATATTGAATATTATGTCATAATTTGAAGCATAAATTAGTTGAATTTATAGAAGCTCGATGCTATCAGAATATAAGTTACATCATACCATTTAGGAAATGATTGAGTACTATTTAGTTGATATTTATTAGGTAAAATAATCACATTACATTCGATCAAGTATTGAAAACACTTTGTGAGGTGGGTTTGGCAATCTTGTAAATGGTCAATTATTCTTAGAAATAGGAAAAAAGAATCCTATTGGTTGATTGTGAAACCATGTTTATGGTTTTGGCTTCGATCTTAGCTTGGAAATGAGGCACACAATTAATATTAACTTTGAATTTTGTCTTTACTTGATACTTGGAGGTATTATATGTGGATGTAGTAGAGGAATACTTTAGCATATTGGCATCCATAAGTTTAATCTAAATGTTGCATAGTGCTTGGAAAATTTTCTCAAAAGATTCATAAGTATTTAACATGAATTTGCACTTAAGTGTTATGAGAAAACTATTTGAGAATATAATTTGAAGCTCACTATCAAGGATTTGATGTGACATTTTTGTAAGCATGGTTTTAAATTTAGGAAAATAGTCAATGATATGATCACTAGATCCTTGTTTGATTTGGGCAAATTGAGAAAATGTGACCTTTTGAATAATGTTTATAGAAAAATGTGATAATAAAATATTTAAAAAATTATTTGAATTTTTGCACATAACCCACACATAGGGTGTATAACCAATCTAAGGCATATCCGATGAGATTTCTAGGTAATAGATTAGTCATAAGTAAATCATCGTGGTGAAAATCGAATCAAGATGTAAAATAATTCTTAACATGATGTGAAGGATCCCTATTTCCACTTTTTTATGTGAATTCAGGCATTTGAAATGAAGGAGGCAAGGGTTGAACATGAACTTTAATATCCAATTGGTTGTGTATTATATCATAAGATGAAACCACATGGCTAGGTTTGTTAGATACTTTAGATAGTTTCATAAGTTGTAATCATATACCATCAAGTTGTTATTGAAATGCTCGATCATCAATGAATTATTATGATTAACATTAATTATAATGGAGGTATTATTAGTATATTGACTATATCCAAGACCAAGGGATGCTATATAAAAATTATATCATCGTGGCACATTGGTCATTTTATTGATTTTAGGAGGAATCATATAATCCTTATGCTATATAAGAATATAAGGATTAACTTGAGGAGGGGGTGGAGCAATATATGGAGCCATTTAAGGATCAAGAGTTTCATAAAGTGCACTAGCCTCACCACTTAATGTAGATATAGAGCATCCAAGAGGTAGAGTAGAACCATCTAATGGATCTATAGGAGTATGGTCAAGAAAATATTCCTTATTCCTAATTTGTTATTATATATCTTTCAACTTAAGCTATAAAGGTTATGAACATTTAATATGCGTACTAATCATATATCTAAAATTAGAAATGGTAGCCACTCTACATGGATCAACATCATCAAAAATATTGGGACCATCATAAGTTCCTTGCTCACAATCATCATTTGAATTAGATGTAAAATACATTCTATCAAAAACCGATATACACTTTGCATTAACATCAACCATAGAAGAAGGAATATCACTAAAATAAATCATGGTCAAGATGGAAATTTGACAAGTAGAGGATCAAATACTACAAAACTCAAAAGATGTACGCATTCAAAGAATGAAGGCATATGCACCAATTTATAAAAGATGGGTATAATATAAAATTTGAAAGAGGTGAGTAGAATATAGGGTTTAATAAATATATGTAAAATAAGATGCAAATATGAAATTAAATTCAAAAAATAAAAACCTAGTCATGAAACACTAAGGGAAAAACTCTAAAAGGTATAGGCATTCAAAGAGTAGAGGGTTTCACTAATTTGTTTTATATTTTTAGTGCAATAGGATGATTACACTAACAACATGATAAAACTAAGTTCACAAGGATATATAATATAAATAGAATCCAAAAATAAAATTTAGATAATCCACATGGTCATAAATAGTAAACAAGCATAAACAAAAAAAATTGACAAGCAATGAACTAAGCAAAATAGAAAAAAGTGATAGAACTAACACACTTGGGAATAATATTGGGATTATGAGAGTGCATTAGTGGCATACAAGTGAGGATGTAGGTCTATGTGAAATATGGATGTCCTACTACTAAAAAATAGTTTTGATGCATGTTAGCCTACTGTCAAATGTTTCCTAATATTGATTCGGTTGCCAAATTTGCCCGCCTATGTTACTATTGAATGTGTATAATACTTTATCCTAGATTTTAAGTTTTTTTGTATAGGTGTGTTATTTTATTCATCAAAATCCTATTTCTTCACTTTTATAAATTCAAAGGCAAAATTTATGATTTGTTCTCTTCTTTGTCTTCTTGACCTAATTTGCCATAAATGCAAAAATGAAGAAAGGGTTATGGGTCAAGTAATCTCAATGGATTTGTAACTATATATCCCACACAGTAGAATTAGACACAATATAGTAATCTGTGTGATGTAAACAGAATATTGAGTAATGAATTTAATCTAGTTTTTAGATGTGTAATGAAACTTTTCTCAAACCCTTTTTTAGTAAAGTGGATGATGTCACAATGGAATGATTAAAGTTTAAGCATAAAGTTGGAAGATTTCATTCGTAAATATATAAATAAATATGTAAATTTAGGCTCTAACTTGAATGTATGAGAGGATCAACCATTTTCTCAACATGTAAATAATATTTGACAAATGACTTGGGATGACTTGGTATAATAGGGATCTCTATGACATGACATCTGTTAATATTGATCATATAAAAGTGCGATATGATACAGTCATGACGTGATAAATTAGGACAAGACTCTAAATACCCATAAAAACATATATGATGGATTTAGTGGGTCACCAAATCCACCTTAGGATATATTTGGTAGACTGCTAGATCAGTCCCAAGAGAAAAAAATGCCCAGAATGTGGAAATTAGCTTAAAAATGTATAAATTAGGTTTAATAATGAATACACATAAATATGGTGAATGTTTAAGACATATATAAGGATCAAATGACATGTATAAGATAATCTTGTTTACTAAATGCCTTAAAAAATAACAAAATATACACGAGTGGAACAACTGTGAAAAAATAGGTAAAAGACATTATGGAAAAGGATCTTGTACCAATATTATGGTTCTATGGGGGAGGAAGAATATGCATCCACCTTATACCTTGGACCAAAGAGAGAACAATGATTAATACCATCTTCCAATATTGTGCACAATATCTAAGAAATTGACGGAGTAGGGAAAATTAATTTGGCAACCCTTTATTCTCATGCTCCCCAAGCTTATGGAAATTTGGTTGGTTCAACATATTTTTATGAGTGGTCATGGGTGGTAGAGGGAATTTCCACTAATAACATTCCCACCATTTTAGTATAATTCAATAACCATTTTATACACTTTATTATAGAGGATCAATTTCATTAGAATATTGATTTAAATAAAACATGTGATTTTGTTTGTTTTGAAGAAGGTGAATAACCTCTTTGATCATTCATTTCATATTCCCTATCTGCTAAAGAAATTATTTGTAGATAGCTATTGGGAAATACAAATTTTAATATAATAAAGGAGTGTTTGCGTACGCATAGTTTTAATTAATCTTACGTAATCGACATTGTTATGTTTATCTTATATTTTTATTGAATGTGTAATGTTATAATTCAAAAAATATAATTTTTTAATAATATTATATGAAATTTAGAGAACAAAATTTCTTACAATGGGATGGATTGGATTGGAATAATGAGAAATGAGCTCTACTAGGGTTTCCTAAGAAGAAAGGTTTCTTTTATAACATCCTTTATTTGGCCTTTGTGCTTGGGAAGGGGGGCATATGTGATAGAATTATATATGTTCAATGGGAGGGATGTCCCCTAGGTTCTTATTAGAGACAACAAAATAATAGTTCTAAATTGACAAGCTCAGATAATGAGGTGGAAGCAATAATGGTGTTAGCAGGAAAAAGGAAAGAAGGAAAACAAAATGGATCCAAAACCCTTTGCATGAAAGCCATAAAAGTGGATCCGACAATACACCTAGATTACAATGAGATAAGGAAGAATGTATCCAAA
Organism: Torreya grandis; assembly: GCA_037957365.1. Classification (NCBI taxonomy): domain Eukaryota; kingdom Viridiplantae; phylum Streptophyta; class Pinopsida; order Cupressales; family Taxaceae; genus Torreya; species Torreya grandis. Next base: position 243,682 of record JARHVA010002770.1, read on the forward strand.
ATTATTGGGAAGAGTTTGAAATGACACTTCTTGGGAAGAGTTTTATATGTCACTTCTTGGTGATATAATTGACAAGAGATGAGATTCAAACTTAGGCTGGAGAGATCTAGTGGATGTATGAGAAGTGGAGATCAAAACTTGCATGAGAGGATATTTCATAGTGATATTTTAAAATGATCTCAATTAGGATAGAGTATTTTGATGAGGTCCATATTTTTTATAAATGAAGGCAACTTCCTGAAATATTGACAAATAGAAACTAACAGAGGAAATTCTATCCTCGACACTAGTTTGGATCAAAATGTATGTTCTTCCTCAAGAGTTATAGTCTAAGTATTTATTTGTTATGATTTTAAATATGATGGAAAATGTTATTTAAAATTAAAAATCCTTTCATGGAAAGGAGTTATTGAGGTATGTGAGTATTTGAGTGGAGTTAGATCTCTCCAAACCAATCCTGAAAAATGTCACTCTTCAGTCAAGGGAGATATATTGGGTCTAATTGCCTAATTATGAAATCATCCCTTTCATATGTATAGGTTACCATGAATATGGTCACCTAGTTATATAATTCCCAATAATCCATAAAACCAAAGTGATCTCAAATCCAATAATGGAGACTAAATAAGCTAATGATGGGTTTACCAAACTAAAGATAAAGCATATGATAATAAGGGAGAAAAGGAGATGAAGTGGATAAGAATTAGGAGTATAAGAGTAAGGAGATAGAGACATCTATAGAAACTAAATAATAAATGAATTCCAAAACCCAAACGAATTATTAGAGGAGTGAAGTTTAAAATGAGACTCTAATGACATAATATAGTTTCAGACACATCTTGGAAAAAACTTATTGAGGATCCAACTCATCATGAACCTCTTAGTAGATAAAAGGAGGTCTACATGCATATAGAGTACTATTCCATCTTAGAAATATATGGAATTAATATCTAAGGGAGGGATGATGAGTACATAAAATAACTTGAGAAGTTGTGCTTCACTTTCAACAAGAAAAAGAATGAGGAAAATATCCAATGTTGGGAACAACAAGAAGGTCACACTCAAAACTTTGGAAATGATCAAAAAGAAATAAGGGAGGATGTGATTGTAGGAAATTAATCTAAGCTGGAAGATATATTTGAAAGCACCAATAAAATTAAACTTGTTTATATGTTTTCATATCCTATAATATTAAATGGCTCAATGCTTAGAGAAAAATAAAGATCTTAGAAAGGATGATTATCAAACATTGACCCTAGGTGATTATGATTATATAAACAAAGATGAATGAGGAGGAAAATAAAAAATGGACGATGGAAATGTGGTTTAATATAGAGTAGATAGGTGTGGGAGCGAGAGGTACAAAAGGATGTCTTATGATCATTTGGAACATTGAAGAGGTGGAGATTAACCACAAGGCCACTTTGCAAAACTGGATATAGTGTTAAGTAGTTAGTGAAAAGATGAAGGAAAGCATATCCCTTATCAAATTCTATGGTCTCAAAGTTGAGGGGAAAATGAGGATACTTGGGATCACATATTTTAGACTATAGATAAAGGAAATCATATAAATTGGATACTGGGAGATGACTTCAATGCTAGACTAAGTAGTAGGTAGAATAAATGAGGGTATCCTAGGAGATAACAATTTTAATATATTCGTTGGAAGATATGATCTATGGTATGTCAAACTCAAAATGGATTGGCTTACCTAGAAAAAAATAAAGGAAAGGGATTAACTACTAGATATATTCCTCACCTCTACAATTGGTGGGATCAAAACAAAATTTTTGAAATTGAAAGTCTTTATATAAATAAGTTTGGTTCACTATTTCCCTCATGACGAATGAGAACCCTAGACACAATAAAATTTATTTCAAGTTTGAAAATATGTATTTTAAACACCCATAGTTTGAGGACATGATAAAATAAGAGTGGTCAAAGTTAAGCAACACGTATGGGACAAAGATGCTCATTTTATCTCATAAGCTACAATATTTGAAAGGAAACCTTGAAGTCTGGAATAGGGAAGTTATACAAAAAAAATAAAGTAGAATGAGTATTTAGAATCAACAATGAATATACTTTAGAAAATGACTATTGTGGAAGGTAGCTTGGACTCTCTAAGAGAAGAAAAACAATGTTTAACATACTATATTGATGTTATGTATGATAAATAAGAAATATTAGGGATAAAAAAATTGAGAACCAAGTGGATCAATGAGGGTGAAAAAATATCAATTATTTTTCGTCGATACCCTAACTATGCACTTCAAATATTCTCTGGTGGAAGAAGAGATTGATAAAAAAGAGGCTTGAAAGGTTTTTATTAATAACATTACAAAGATCAAATTAAACACTCAAAATGAATATCTCTAGAAGGCTATTTCACTCGAAGAAGCTAAAGTTATCCTTTTCAAAGTGGTAGGATATCAGGCTCTAGGTATCAATGGTTTCCATATTATTGTCTTTTAAAAAATTTGGGAACTTATGGGATATGAGATTTTAAAAGTGGAAGATAAATCTAGGGTGTCTCAATCTACCCTCAAAAGTATGAACACTGCTTTACTTGCCTTGAATTCCTAATCAAAATGAGGCCATGAAGCTGTAGGATTTTAGACCTATTTATCTCTACAAAACTATCTACAAAGTGATTTCAAAATTCGTTGCCAATAGGATTAAGAATATTTTGTCTTTTATCATCACCAAAAAAACAAGGAGGTTTTAATGAAGGCATACCAATATTAGATGAGATTATCCTAGCGCAAGAACTGATTCACTTTTTGAAAATTATTAAGTGGAAGGGGTTCTTGAATCTTGATAAACTTGGATATAAAAAAATATTAAGATAAAGTCAATTGGGATTTATTGCACCTCTGGGGATATTTGGGTTTGGAGACAAGTGGATGAAGTGTGTGAGAAGTTGCTATGCATCCCCCAAAACTTCAGCTGTCATCAACCATACCTCAAAAGGTTTATTTTAAAATCATAGAGGGCGTAGGAAAGAGTATCCTCTATCCCATTGCATTTTTTATTATCTTCTATGACAACCAAAGCACAATCTAGATCTACAAGAATCCAGTCCTCCAACAACAAATCAAGCATATCAATATTCACATGCATTTCATTTAGGAACTCATCCATGATCAATTCATTGATCTCCACTACATCTAAACAACAGAGCAAATTGCTCATATATTCACCAAACCCTTCACTAAGAGCAAGTATCTTCATTTACGGGCTCTTCTTGGGGTTTTGACAATGTTGGCATCCTCCTCTGGGGGGCATTTTTATGTACTTGGGTACCTCATCAAACATTTATGTTGGGACCCAATTTCACTACCCACCTAAGATATACTTAAGGGGGGTGTTAGTGTAAGTTTTTATTCCATTTAATGTTTTTTTCCTACACATGTTTAGATAGCTTGCTTAGGTGTCCCTTAGGTGTTTAATAAATGTCACTGTGAAATATAATCTCACATTCATGAGGATGTAAGGACATGTTTATCTTTCACCTATATAATATACCTTCCTAATGCTTTTATGGCTAATATACCTAGCTAATGCTTTTATGGCTAATTTATGTGTCTACAAACCACTAGATTTTATGGAATATTTGAATAAGAATTCATCTCCACTATATAATGAGTAGAGCTTGGGTTACAACATAGTTAGAGTTAGAAGCTAGAAATTAGGAGTTGAGTAATTAATTCATTAGACACAAGTTAGAGAGATTATTTTTTGTATTATTTTAATTCTATCATAGCATGGCCATTATGAAGTAAAGCCAGTTTGAAGAAGTAACTTACTTGTAGCTGAAGAGAGAAGTTAAGCTCTAATTTAAATGAGGTAGGGCCCACTCACATGGATCTAGTCTCATTCGTTAGCATTAGTTTTATTTATGTATTTATTTAATCATGTATTTATTATTGAGTATTTCATGTATGTGATTTCATATGTGGATAAGAATCTTCCATTCTATACATTCAACTCATCTGGTGTGGGAAGCTTCCAAAACAGTTTTGATTTTCCTTTCATGCAATTTTCCTTTTATGTAATTTCCCTTTAATGCAAGTGTAATTTAACTTCTTGTCATTTCCTTTCCATAATTGTGTTTCTATTACACAATGATTAGGAACCAATGTTCAAACTATTTTAATGTCGTACATACAGTGCTGACATCTTACCAAAGTAAATGGACCTCAAGCTGCCCCTCTAGAGTCCATCTGTAGGGTCGTGCATGCCATCATGCCAAGTTTAATTGGTGGTTTGATTTTGCTCATCACCTGGTAGCAAAGGAATTCATGTAAGTTGATGGGAATTAAATTTAGTGAGACCTTATATCATGTTGTGATATTGACTTGAATTAGGTTTCCTTTAGTTATTGCTACTACATTTGATATTGAGATAGATAAAATAGATGTTAAGATAATGTTTCTGCATGGAGAGCTTGAAGAATAAATATATATCATAGAGAAAAAACTTTGAGATAAAATGGAAATAAGACTTAGCTTGCAAATTAAACAATTCCTAGTATGGATTGAAGTAATCATCCAAAATGTGGAATCATAAGTGCAACAATTATATGCTTGGACTTGGGCTTGCATGCAACAATGTTATCATTGTGTTTTCTACAAGGAAGAGGGTGATAATTTTTTAAACATAGTTCATTATGTGGATGACAAGTTGTTGATTTGAAATGACAAATGAATAATCAAGCAAGTGAGTTCTCAACTATTTGTGCAATTTGACATGAGAGATCTTGATGCTAAAAAAATCATCTTGGGCATGAGAATCAAACGGGATAGTATAAATGAGAAGCTCTGGCTAGACCAAAGGAAGTATGTTGAAATGATATTGGAAAGGTTCAAGATGTAGGACTATAAACCTGTGCGCACATATTTTCTATTTGGTCATAAACTATCAACTTAAAAATGTTTGAAGACACCATAGGAGTTGGAAGACATGATTCAAATTGCATATGAAAGTGTAGTGGGAAGCCTAAGTATACAATAGAATATATAAGATGTGACATTTTGTGAGTAATAAGAGTAATCAACATACACATGTCCAATCCAATTAAGGAGGATTGGGTAGTGGTGAAAAGGATCTTTAAGTATTTGCGTGAAATGTATAACTATGCTATTTACTATCAAGGTAAGCTTGATGAAAGGAAGATTTGGAATCTACATGGATTTGTATATTTAGAGATATTGAATTTTTTTAAGTCTACCAATGTGTATGTGTTCAATCAATAACATTCCCACTTGATGATATCTTCCCAAATTCCTAGATGTCCCATAATCATATATACTTTACTTTTGTACGAGGTTTTGTGAAAATATCTACTACTTGATCCTTTTTCATGTAGTATTTGGGATCAATCGTTCCATCCTAGATTCATTTCCTAATGAGGTGTTGGCGTGTACAATATGTTTGGTTGTGGCATGAGAAATAGGATTGTGGGCACCTTGAATGATCCCTTGGTTTTCACAAAACAATGTAGTTGGTTCTTATTGAGCCAATCCAAACTATCCTAGAATTTGTCTGATCCAAGAAATCTCTTGAGCAAGATTGACTGCTCCTCTATAGTTTACTTCCATAGTAGGAAGAAAAACCACCTATTGTTTCTTACAATACCATGCAATTGGTCTAAATCCCAAATTTAAAATGTATTCTGAAGTAGACTTACGTGTATCAATATCACATGTCTAGTCTGAGTTAGTGTAACCCGATAATCTATTGTATTATATTTAAAATATTTGATACCCATATGAGTTGTACCTTATATTTCTTAGAATGTTTTTTGCAGCTTGCCAATGAATTTCCTTTGGTTAAATAGGTAAGACTTCCAACAAGTTTCTTGTATAATGTGGCATTTGTTATTGGTGAATCATAATCAGTCGAAATCTTCAATCCACCCTGATAAGGAGTAGAGGTTATCTTACAATCTACCATATTACTTTGTAAGAATATCAATTTCATACTTTGGTTGAGAGATAAATGTCATTATCTTCATATGTGACTTGAATACTAAGGAAGTGATGAAGTAATCCAAGATCAGGGATTTCAAAGGATTGCTTTAGTTTTTTCACATATTCAATCATACGTAGTGAGGGACATATAAGAAGTAAATCATCAAAATACATAACAATAATTAAAATATTACCATTTTCATTCTTGATGTAGATATTATGGCCAGATTGACATCTGGAAATCCTTTTTTGGGGAAGAATTTATCAATATTCTCATACCAAGGTCTTGGAGCTTGTTTAAGTCCATACAAGGACTTCTTTAGCTTGCTTATGAAGTTGGTATTTCCATGTTTTTCAAATCTAGGAGACTACTCCATATATATTTGTTATTGAAGATACCAAGAATAAAAGCACATTTTACATGCATTTGATAGACCTCCCATCTAAAAGAATATAATTAAGAAAGTAAAATCCTAATAGATTCTATTTTCACCATTGGTGTAAACATTTATGTGTAATCTATTCCTCCTTTTTGTGAAAACCCTTTTGCTACAAGGCATGCCTTATATCTCTTAATTTTTTCATTAAAATGTATTTTTTAAAAGACCCATTTGCATTTGTTCACATTATTTTAGTTAGGATGAGGAACTACTTCCCATGTTTGATTCTTCATTAGAGATTTGTACTCTTCATTAATGACCTCTTTCCATTTATAATTTCCTCTAGCTTCTTCATATGTTTGTGGATCACATGAATCCATCACCTTTAGATATGAGAGCATAATTGATCTTTTTGCTTCTAGTAATCAAAGGAATGGGTGGGTCTCCCTTTTTTTATTTGGCTTTAGATATCGGTGTGGTCACCCATTTAGGCATCTTCTTTACCTCTTAAACAAATGGTTCTTCTTGAATATCTTATATTTATATGACAGTGTTAATGTTGACTTCACATTCAAACACATTATCAACACCATTGTTTTCTTCCATAGATAAATTAGACAACCCTCATCGACTTATGGAATATTAGATGTGAAGTTCTAATGGGAGAGAGGTGGCTCAAGATATGTTGACGATAGTACAAAATAGTCTTGACATGTATATTTTTCTGCATCCTTAAAAAGTGACTTCTCATCAAATATAATATCTCTTCTTATGATCACATCAGCTATGGATGGCTCCCATAACATATATGTTTTCGATGCATCTAAACACCCTATCATCATGCATTTGTGACTTTTCGAGTCCAACTTCTTTCTTTTCTCATCTGGAATGTGAGCCCAAGCAATGCATCCAAAAACCCAAAAATAAGGATTGGTCCTGATTTTTATTGTGCTATTTTTCATAGGGGTGACATCTCATATTGTCTTAGTATGAACTCTATTAATAATATAGTTTGCAAAGTGTACCAATGCCCCCCCAACATTTATCATGAAATTGCTTTGATTGTAGCATGCTTCTAGCCATTTTAGTGAGAGTTTTGTTATTTCTTTCAGCCATACCATTAGGCTGAGGTGTGTAAAGAATTATTTTTTGCTATATAATCCCATGTAGATAACATTTTTTTTAACTCATTGCTTTCATATTCTCCACCTCTATCAGATCTAATGCATTTAATAAAGTGCCCAAATTGTTTTTCTACCATTGCTTTAAATTGAATGAGCTTTTTGAGAACCAAATATATATATTTTTAGAAGATAAATCCAACACATTCTAATATTATCATCCAAGAAATTCAATATGTACGTTGCTCCAAATAGAGAGGGATGATTCATATAACTTAGGTTTTAATGTATGAGATCAAGTGGTTGTGTAACTCTCTATGGTTTGCGTTTGTCAAACTTTTCCCTATGGTGTTTTGCTAGCCATATCCTTCACAAAATCTTGTACAAGAACTGTTGGAGGGAAGCTCATGTACCATCTTTAAGCAACCCATCAATTTTATGCTTTGAAAATTCAAGTGCCCCAATATTTCATGCCATAATTGGCTCTCCTCATAAACCTTAGTAATTTGTGCAAAGGGGTTTTGATACTTGTTCTCAACAAAATTTGTAAACTTATAGGATTTGTCTCTTTTGTCCAAGAATCCTATTGTCAAGACATGAAAGTTGTTGTGGATCTCCTTAATAACAAACTTATCTTACCAAAACTCAATATTCTTCCCTTGTCGAGAAATTTGATAACTAGAAATAAAATTCATACCAAGATCGAGTACATGGTATAAATCATGTTTCACACCATTATTCAAAACAATATCTCCATTATTAACAATTTCAATGGAGGAATCATTAGTTATGAACACATTCTTATCATTAGGAGAGCTTAAAGAAGAGAATAAAGAAGCATTACTAGATATGTGACGAGTACAACTTGAATCATGAATATATTCACTTTTTGAAGTAGTGGCATGGAAATCAGTTTTGAAATAAAGGCGTTGTTCTTGTTACCTTTATCTTCCTCATAATCTTCCTTCCTCACATATTTTGCTTTGAACTCCCGTAATTATTTTAATTCCAAAACCTTTTCTTCATTGTCATATTTCTTATTTTGAAAACATTGGCAAGCTTTGTGTCTAATTATTCCACAATAGAAACATCCTCCATGGCCTTGTCCTCTTCCTCTAAAGGAGGATCCCTTTCTTTGATCTTATTTATCATGATTTTATTCATTTCTATATCCTCTTCCCCAAGTATTTCCCTCTTTTTGGATCTCCTAGACTCTCCTTTTTTCAATTTTGATTATATGGGCATGTTGCTTGTTCCCAGTTTGTCGTAGCCTTATAAGCTTCACTTGTTCCTTATCAACATTTTACATAGTTCTTCAAAGGAAACTTGAGATTTATCTTTGAACATTACTTTGTTGGAGATGAAAGAGGATAGGAAAGATTCGTATGAGGTTTTAAAAAATCTATCATGACATTTAAAGTTTGTTTATCATTCTTTTGAAACTCTAATCTGTATTCTTCTAGTTGATATTGAATATCTTTGATCTTTACAAGATAGTTCACAATTTTGATAATTTTTTTGGGATCATAGTTTCATCAATTCTTTCTCCAATTTGTATACCTAACTTTCATATGCTACATTGAAGAATTTTGCTAAAGAGTCTCATATATCACGAGGAGTGTCTTTGTCCAACACATGGAATCTTAGTTCAACTGCCACATTCTTTATTATCATCGCTTTGGCCTTGTCTAGTTGATTTAAGTATTCAGTTAGTTTTACTTCATCTTTTGTTGCATGTTTCGATCCGTCAACCACTCGCCATAGGCCTTCGCTCATCAATTCAAACTTCATCTTTTGAGTCCATGTTCTATAGTTTACCCCTATGACTTTATGGTCATACTCTTATCCATCTTATAACAAATTTTATTGGAGTTTTCAATCTTGAAAATTTTGTTTCGAGATCAGTTTTCCTTTTTGTGAGAAACAACTTTAGCTTTGAATGGCATTTGTGCCCTAATTTTGTCGAACCCCTTTTTCGCACTACACTGGTCTAAGACTTATATAACAACTCTCCTTCACCACAAATATAATATCATAGGAAACTCTGATCTATAATCTCCACTCCTTGTGAATTCACAATAACTCCCACTAGCCATGGTGGCTTCAACCAAGAATTAGACCTTGGGTTGTGATACCATATTAGAAACACTCTGTGTGAAAAAACTACATGCACTGAGTTAAAACAAGTAGATATGTAAAAATACACCTTAAATCAATAGACTAATATAATTTCACAATATTTTATACTTCTAAGAGTGGACAAATAACCTTCTAGAACTCGAAGAATCTTAAAAATCTCTATATAGATTTACCTTGCAAGTACCACATGGTCACATAGATATATACTTGGTAGTCACCAAGATTTTAAGAATAAACCAAGTCACATATACATAACAATCACCAAGTTCCCAAGAATATGCCAAATCACTGATACCTAACGATTCTTAGGTTCTCAAAAATATATCAAGTCATAAATATCTAGTAGTCACCAAAGCCCAAAAAAACACTAAATTGAAAATACCTAGTAATCATTAGATTCCCAACAATATACCAAATCGTTGATAACTAATAATCGCTAGATTCCTCAAAAATACTACAAAGTGTTGATCCCTGATTATTAAGATCTTGAGAATATCTCGAACTGTTAAGACCTAACCATCGCTAAGATCCTAAAATACTCCAAATCACTAATATCTAATAGTCAGGAGGTTCCTAATACTCGAAGTCATCGATGCCTAGCGGTCACTATACTCCTAGAAAAAATCATCCAGACTTCCAACCCATGCCGCCCGCCGGCAATACGACTTAAATATCTGTTGCCGACAAACCACTGAAAAGAAGGTTGCACATGGACGAGTCCAGTTCGCCACTTTGTCAAGATAAGTGCTGGTGAAGCCAAACACCCAGAAAAAATAATGAAGAAGAAAGCTTCAAGGCAACAAGAATTACAGTACTGTAAAAGGACACCCATGTTGTAATTTATAGTTCAGACACACAGGGTCCAACTCAAGGCTATGGTAGAGGAGCCTCTGTATTTTTCTCACATAATTGTTTTTCTTGTAATCATAGTGAATTATAACAATAAGTATGTCTACAGAGCCCCTGCTGGAAGCATATTTTAAAGAAAAAGAAGACAGTGTTATAATGATCGAGCGAGCTGAAGAAGAAGATGTTAAGATAGAAACTGAACAAGTAGGCGGTGGGCAGTCTTCCTGGTTGGTCATTAGGTGGGGACGAAGGAGCTTTGTGGATCCACTTCTGGTGATTTTGAAGAGGTAAGGAACCATGTTTTAATCAATACCCACCTCTCTGATTTTCAGACATTTAGAATTTTTTATTTATTTTTCCCTCTGCGCACAAATTTCTTCTTTGCCCAATTCATCTGGCTTTTGCCCAACCAATGCAAATTTTATTTTTGAATTCTTGCACTACAGAGAGTAAAAATGGGCTGTAGCACCTTTGTTTAGATGGGTATCTTCGCTTAAAATGTTTAGGACCTAATGTTTACTTGCTTAGAACATTGTTTTGAATCCTTTAATTACAGAAGGATTAGTCTCAACATCCTCTTAAGCCAAAATGGTCTGTAGGACTTATCAAAGCATGTTTACTTGTTTAGAAGGTTGTTTATATGGCTGCCTAGTTTAAAAATATGTAGGGCCTATCAATGTAATATTATGTGTTTGCGAGATTGCGTCTATGGGTGTCTTGTTTTAAAATAAATTTCCCCTGCTTTATTGTTTGATCATCTTGATTTGAAAATTTCATGTACTAGGTCACGATTGTAAATATCTGCATAATTGTGCCTAATAAATATCTATAGCTGACAATTTGAAAAGAAAAAGGTTTCATCTTCTACTTCATTTGAGTTGCACATCTTACATATTCTTAACTGCCAAGGTGTCTTTGGGTGGGTCGATTGCGTTAATGAAACATACAAATTTACAAAATTGCAGTAATGGTCTTTTAAGGGTAGTTTGGATACAGATTTGCAGCATGTCACTAAGGCATTTTATGATTTTCGTTCCAGTTTATGTTAATGGTAGGGTTGCAATCCGGCTTGTGGCCAAGGTTATGGTTGTTGCTGTTCGGCCCACATGTGGCTAATCGGTAACATTGTTGTAGTTATGGTTGGAACAGAGGAAGCTGAGTGTCTAGGCTCTGCTCCATGGTTCTTTGATAAGGAAGTTTCTTCTGTCATTTGCGTGCCTGTGATTTTATGTTGATTGATTACTCCCAAAATTTATTTTGTATCTTGATGAGTTTTTTAAGAGGTGGTCTTCCTTTCCCACGGAACTTAACATTTGATGTGTACCCCATGATTCTGTGACCTGTCTAGTCCAAGCCTATTCCCAATCTGGTAGGGTAATCCTTGTTTCTGAGTATTTGGGTTTTATCATTGCAGGGCTGTTGGTGTTCCTCCTGCAATTAGGTGTAATCCCCAGGTCACTGGGATCGCCACGGTGTCCGGCGACCAGTATGTACCCCCTGCTAGTGAATTCCTCTGCAGCCGAGATCTGAAAGCAGACATCCTAATAAGCATTAGCTATTGTTTGATCCCTGAGACTCGCTAGCTTAAGATCATAGAAAACCAGCATTCACCCAGGTAGTATGCATTCATGCCAGTGTTGTGGTATTTGAAGATTAGGCATTCTTACTATTGCCAAACTCAGTCACAATAAAATTTTGAGCTAACGAGGCCGGGAGATGAATTTGAGCCTTTGTTGTAGCTTAGCGAACTTCCGAGCTTTCAAGGCTTCATATAGCCTGTCTAGTCCTGGGTATATATGCTTCAATCTCTACATAGTTGTATTCATGTCTCATTGTGCTCGTAGACAAGTTCTGACATATCCACCATCAATTTCAATCCCTGGCTCGATTAACTTTCTTTCTAATTCACAGCTTCAGGTGCTTCTGGTAAGTGTATAAGATAATCTTGGGTTATCCGATGGAAGCTTCAATGCATCATTTTTATGGTTCCCTTTTTTCGCAAAGGTATTTTTCTAATTGGTAAAAGATACGAATCAAATTTTGAACATGATGATAATTCAGTCAATGATCAAATACCTATGAAGTTTTGTATCGATTTTGGGTAATTGTATTCATATATTGAGTTTACTGTGTTTGAATGACAGGGGTTTGAGGCCAAAGCAATTGGCTTCTTCAGCTTCCCTAGGAATTGCTTTGGGAGTCTTTCCAGTTTATGGTAGGTTTTCGACTAATAACTTCCAATAATTGTATGATGTAGTTTTGGCATAAGTTTCTGTTCATGTAGGTACAATTATTTTCAAAGTAGTTGCTTTTGGAGTTGCAAATTTTCTCAATCTACCAAGAAAAGAATATGAACTCTGCAGTTTTGAACTAACAAGTTTCGACTTTATGGGGGCAAAATACTAATACGGATAGTTAAAGTCTCTGACACTTTGAAGCAGTCTCAATTTTTACTGTTTAAAACTAAATTTTCTAAAGACTCGGCATGTCTTCTATATTGATTCTGTTTCTGATTTTTCTTGCAGTCTCCAAAATATGTTTTATGGAAATGTTTCTGGCACCTTGCATCTTGTTCCATCAATAGGTGGTCATTTCTATTAACCTAGAATGAATATAGAATACAGATGAATATGTTTTGTCTAATCCTTAATCAAAGAGTTCTGACAATGTTTGATTAAAAGTCTGCCAATGATCCTTTCTTGTAGTTCATTTGCAAACTATTAATGCACAAGTGTATGCTTTAACAGCAAAGTTTTACTTGCAAACATCAGTCATAACTTTTTATTGCTAGCATCAATTCTATGCTTACGTTGTCACAATGCAAGTCACATTATCTCAATGCAAGTCTAAGATGCTGTTCTTTTCTTGAATTGATCTGGTCTTCTGCTGCTTTGTCCTAACTATGATTTCAAGCTTGAAGCAGGAACATCGTTGACGTTAGAAGCAACAGTTTATACATAACTGTTAGACATATATTTTGTCTAGCTTTCTCATGTTATGTTCACTATGGATTTATTAAAGAGTCACAAATTGACAGCTTCCCTTTTCTTCATCACTCTATTTCTCAGAAATAATACTTTTAATTGGTGTTCCAAACAATGGGTTCCTCCCATGGAGGGCATCCATATTTTTAACTCTACCATTTCCTCAATACTAAAGATTAATGTAAATGAGTACATTAATCTTTCTGCTATCTGCATAACAAAGATTGTCTTCATGTAATATCATTTTTTGGGAATTAGCAGTGTGTTAATATCGAGTCAAACTTCATGATTCATCTTTAACGATTGTGGTTCACTTGTGCCCATCTCTCTCGTGAGCTTGACACATCTTTCATTAATAGCAGTTCACTAGAATCCATCTCTCATGAGATTGAATGCTACACTTGGAACTCATTGCATCTAGATGAACCATCTCTCATGAGCTTGAATGGTCCACTCGACACTGATCGCATCTAGGTGATACTCATGGGGCGAAGCATGGGGACTTTCCGAGAGGTCACCCATCCAATACTACTATGGCTCAAGTGTGCTTAACCATGGAGTTTCCCCCACAATCAAGCTCGGTTAACTTGCTACCCCATTTTCAAAACCTTCAGCAAATATTGTGTCCTATAAAACATTCACTGTGGGGCTCTTTATCCATTTGGTGTTTCAAAAGTGCATCATTATGTAATATGATTTTTCGAGACTCAGTTGTGTGTTAATATTGAGTCAATCTCTATCACCCATCTTTGGAGTATGCATATTTGGTTCAATGGAAAAGTTGTGAATTTTTTCAGCCATGCTGCCTCACTGACACACCCATGGGGCATTTACCTGCCAGGACTTAAACACCTGTTCTTTCCCCAGTGTGTGTTCCCTCCTCACTAGTTAGTCTGGCTGGACCGATGTGTGTCACATCTTTGTTATTTTCTACTCGGTTAGTCTTGTACTTGCACTATATTATGCCTTCGATAAATAAAATTCAAATATAATAACCTTCATCATAAAAGACACTTTATTTCTATTAGTTTTCCATCCAGTCAATATTGTCTTTTGCATTGAATCCAAGCTTAGGAATATTAATAAAAATTGGGCTGTTCTTTGTGCAGGGGTCACTGTTGTACTCTGTCTCATAGTGGGTGCATTGCTTAGATCCAATTGTAATTTACCTACACTCATGCTGGCAAATCTTGTTGCTACTCCACTGCAACTTGGGTATGCGATTAGCCTTCAAATTATTTAGTTACCGAAGTTTTAGGTGCATTTTTTTCTTGAATCCCAAGTTTATTTTATTTAATTTCTACTTTCCTGTTTTTGTGCCAGTTTAATTGTTCCATTCCTTCGCCTTGGTGAGTGGGTCTCTCGGGGGGAACACTTCTTACTTACACCTAATGCTTTGTGGATGGTTATCACTGGGAAAGCTTCTAAAGATGTCCTATTTGGACTTCTTCATTCTGTAGGCATTGGTTCCTTTTTCTATTATTGCAGAGTCCTTCAGATGAAGACACCATTAAAATGATTATTTTCTACTTCAAGATTTTGTTATTTATAATATACTTTATTGTGTGTTTGGCAGCTCATAGGATGGGCCATCATGGCTCCTCCTATTTTTGGAGGTCTCTATGTTATCTTATATCCTCTGTTTTGGTGCTTGATTCAGAAATTTGGTGCTAATTCTTTGGTCCATACACCATCTTCTGTTACCTCTCAATCTATACAGAACGAGGTTTCCTCATTAAAAGACCCAGCAATTTAAGCACACCATGCCCAAGCTCTTTGCAGTTTATGCAACAATGATAATACATTTCACAGCTTCCATTTTCAAAGCCCTTAAGACTAGTATCAAGGAAAATCTATGCATTATCAAATGTGAATGCCTTAAAGTGTAGGCTTATTTTGTTATGATATAATATCTAGCCAGTATAAGATATATATACAAGACTTAAATATGCCATGCTGTAAATTTGGCTGCAATATTATATCTTAAGGGCTGGAATATAAAGAGGCATTTGTGTTCATCTGGGATCTGCAATTTATTTGAGATCTTCTAACACCTGGAAGAGCATAATCCCAAGAGTGTAGGTGTGAGTGAGAACCCCTCTTTTAACAAGGTCAAGAATTGGCTGACCCTGCCAAAGTGATGGATAGTTTATGAAAAATATTTGAAATATTTGGACAAGTGAAAAGATATAGAGAGAAAAGTGCAAGAGTGTAGAGCAAACTTCATAACACGTAGTTATAAATATCAATAAATATTGTTTTTTTGGCAATGGCTTTTGTGGTAGGTGAAAAAATAATATTGATTAACTATAATAATATTTGAATTCAATCGCCCCCAAGGTTATACCTCAATGGTATGTCGTTGCAATGGTGACCACTAGGTCACGGGTTCGAGCCTTTATTGAACCGCAAGCGTCGGGTGGGTCACTGGTGTAAGCCCGAGGGATTAGTCCGTTGGACTAGCCTTGCGATAGCACGCCAAAGTATGTGCCGAGTCACTAGGGTCAACATGGTGATAATATTGTGCTAGAAAAGTTGCGGGACATCCTCAGTCACTAACAAAATAATAATAATAATAATAATAATAAAATTTGAATTCAATCCCCAGAGAATAAAATCAATACATACTAATTGTAAGCAAAAGACATTGTATTTGAGTTTTTGTGAACGTAAAATCAAGTAATGCTAATACTTAGCCTAATGCATTATACAAACGGTATCGAAGGAAAATTGCAATTAAAAAAACTTTGTATTGTTCAAAGTGTGCATGCAAATGAGTTTGATATAAATGGCCTAATCAAATGTTACAAATGACCATTGCAATGTGAAAATGACCGAACCCAAAAGTCCTAATGTAGTGTAAACATGATACCTAAAAGCAATATAAAAAGAATTGTAAGTTTTTTAGTGTATGGTTTGCATTTTTATGATAAATTGGATTAATATTGAAATTAATTATAATTCAGTTACATGGAATAGAATAATGTGGGGTGTTGTAAATATATTTCTAAACAACAAATTACAAATAAGTGATTGAAAGAGATGAAACAGAACAATGACAAGCAAGACTAAACTATGCAATTGAAAAATGAACTTCACTTTTTGATTCTTCGGGGTAACTGTGTTGATTAATACAGAAACAGGGAAACAAGTTCAAACCCAGAATCTTCTCATAAGTTGGTTTGAGCTTGCACAAGGATAGAGACATTGGATAGGACAAGATCGTTGATCACTGTTGTCCTTGTCTATTGATTTTGTCTTCTTGTAGAAAATAGGGATTTAGGACACAATGACATGCGACAACAAAATATAGACATGTATGCATTGATTGTCTTAAAAAATGTAGCTTTTTGAAATTAAAAACCCTAGCATAGCATGCAATGATTGAGTGATCTATGAGCGAGGATTATAGGAGTGTAATTGCGCTGAGTTTGCTTTAGTCACCCCCAAGATGATTGAACCCTCCCTACATATCTAATACTCTAAAAAGGAAAATCAAGCTCAATGTAGTTCTCTCACTAAAGTGCTTTGTGCAAATGTGTTCTTTTGACTATATGAATGCATATAGAATTGGTTTGAATACATAATTATACAAGATTATGATTGCATAAAACTGGTTTGAAACTTGGTTGAAGATTGTTTGAAGTGTTTGGAACCTAAATTAGAAAGAATAGGGATTTATTGCTCAATGTGCACTTATGTCAATAAGCATTTGAATTGAAATTGTCCAATTATGTAATAAGTGATTTGAATGTGTATTTATAGTAATTTCATTGGAATGACTACACATTAGAAAGCCTAAAAACATGGAGGACAACTTTAGGGAGGGTTTTATTTGAAATTATGATAGTTGGCAAGAAACAGATAGAATCATTGGATGAGACGAGATCGACGTTCGTTGTTGTCTCTATCTATAGTTCTTGTCCCCTAAGGAAACGTGTTAGGCTTTGGGTTTGGATTGAGACATGCAGATGCATAGTGGTGTTTTTAGTATTCATAACATTTTTGTGTGCAATGGATGACGGTTATAAGATAAGATAGGTCATCTCTTAGGTTTACAATAAGATGAGGTAGCAAAATAGATACTGATTAAGTGCACAAGTTAATTATGAATAAAAATTAGTAAAATAGACATAATCAAGTATTCGTGATCAAATTTAGGTTACTGCATTTCTTGTTGCCCCCTCCCCTTTAGTGTAGAAATGAAATTGCTAGATTAAAGAAAAAATGTATCTTGGTGTGTAAAACACACTGTCTTTGAGTTAAATTCTCCAATTATACAAGGCACTGTATGCTTTGGCAAACCTTGCAAAACATATGAAGTAGTTATTTTGTTCCTTTGAAAATTGAATTTTGAAAACTTGAATTTGAAATTTTTTTTGGACTTTAACAATTTGTAATGTGAAATGAATTTTGTTAAATTAAAAATTGTTTGTATTTTGACAATTTGAAAATTGAATTGAGAGTAGATACACTTGTATGTGTAAAATTGATTATTTTTCTTCATGACTTTGCTTGGCGACAATGCTTCTTTGAAGCATTGGAGAGTAAGTGCCTCCCATGAAGCACTTGGAGAAGATGGTTCTTTAGCTAAATCATAGTAGTAGATTGGGGATGATCAAACCCGAACTTGAATTTGCACTTGTAGAATGAAAATAACACCTTTTGAGGGATGTTGAAATCTCAATTTATTTATGTTGGTCTTTGTAATCCCAAGACGTGAAACAAGTTGAAATCCAAAATGATTTGCATACATAATGTTGGAGTGTTCAATGAATAATTGTGTCAAAATTGTTTTTGCTCTTTAAAAATGGCGTATCTCATGCATGAAAAGACCACTGAAATGTCTCCATTTTGAGGTGAGGGAATTGTTCATGAAAAGTCATTCATCTCAAAATAAAGTTAATTGTTACAACTCTTCAAGTTGTACTTAGAATAATGTAGTAATTTAAAATAAAAATAAAAAAATCAATTACTTAACATTCATTCCATAGAAATATACTCAACAACTTAACCAAACAATAACTTAGAACAATAGTATTTTAAAATTCAAATACCGAAATATAATATAACTTATTACAACTATAAGAAAAGTAAATATATTAGGACACAATTATGGTTGGTCCAATAATACCACTGTTGTTCAAGTATAACAAATATAATACAATTATATTTTTTTCAGGTGTTCAACCTTAAAACAATAAATAGATACTAGGGTCTTCGGAGCTCGAGTTGAATCAACTCGTGTATCATTGATAAACTCAAGTGTAGTCTTCAAGTAAGTACTGCAATAAGGAGAGAGAGCATCATTCAAGTATTTTTTTACATCAATTACAGACCATTGATCCTCTGCACAATCTCTTATCAAGAAATGATCCTCCCTTCACGAATAGATAGAACAGTGCGAGAATCTAGAGTAACAACGTAGTACCCATGTGTTGTATGATTTATAAAACTAAACATGCAATGTATAATAGAAAATCTATTATATTGCAAGATACCACACTAACATGTAACTCATATACACCAAAAGATAATAATTCACTATACTTAATTTAACCACAAGATTCGTATTAATTACATCTTTCTAGCAATCATATCACATCACATGCTAGCCATAGGAGTAAGAAAAAATGTACATTTATTCCATCAACGCATGAATGAATCTTACATTATTATTTATCTTAAATCAAAAATAATGCTTATAATTTATACCATTCAGGGAAAATTCATATTAAATTGTAGTTTTTCAACTACTACAATAAGGTCCAAACAACTACACTCCACGATATCTCATATTATCATAGTTTAGTGTTTTAAGATATAACTACTAGTTTTTTCACAATCAATAATACAAAATAATCATAAATACATAGAAATCATAAAATTTTATTCAAGCATATATATAACAAAGAAAGTCATACAAACACATAAAAGTCTAACCTAACATTTGTTTATACTCTCAAAGTTTTGTGCACGCATACATGATGTCTTACTTGCTGTTACAAAACGTATTGTTCAAGTAATAACCAACACATATTTAATCAGTCAACGTAGATGAGAGTCTAGACATACAACTGTAGTATGTACCATCTGATCATATACATTTAAGCTTAAGTATCATATGATATCTCATATTATCATAGCTCATTGTGTATGAGCACCTACTCAAACATGAACAATCTTACACTATTAATTATTAAACAAGCAAGTACAAGGTTATACCATGTGAGTATACCCTAAATTATATTGCACAATAATAATCAGATGAAAATACAATTTTTAGGCATGGTCATCACGTTGCACTATTTTATTTTTGAAATGGATTAACACTTGCATGTAAAATACTATCACAAAATACACTATGTACCAGTTTTTCATCTTTATATGACGCTATAAAATTTGATCCTATCAACATGTTTGCATAACACTATTGTGCTACAGATATACAATTTGTCTATACTAGCATTCTCAGTAAAGCCATAGTATAAATTTAGATCATATAATTATATCACCAAAGATATAGTATTAATCAAACAAAAGTATAATAATATTACCATAGAAATGTCTAATTTTGCTATAGTTTACCCAAATCATAGCGACATTTCTAAAACTATAAAACTCTAAACACGGTCATCATATGAAAATGACTTACAAGGATAAGAAGTCACATCTCAAATAATTGATTGATTAAAGTCATCAATTAATTTGACACAACTTAGAGGATCAAAATAAGATTGAGAATCAATTGTCTCATATAATCTTATTCTTATGTCATATGATCATAATATTTATTTACAAGCATGTCAAAATTACATGAGTAAGATCCTCTGTAATGATATTTGATCAAAAAGATGTAATTATCCTAATGTATAAGGTATCTCCATTGTCTTATAAACATTAGTGCAAGATAAACCAAGCATTCAACTTAGACTAAAGATAACCATACAAACAATAGAATCGACGTACAACCAACATAATGTTTGCTTATAAAAATTTGGTTTATATTTACTCTTAATAACTCTTCAACAAATTTAACTCATTTTCATTCTCCCTTGCTTTATCCAATTGATCAATATTTACTTGATAGCATCCATAGGTATTCGTTTACAGAATACCACTAATATAATGTAAAGTTTTGTATTGTTTTGTATATATATATATATATATATATATATTCTGATATTATTTTTAAAATGTTACATAATTAAATATTGTGTGCAATGACATAAGTTTTTACTATTTCTTTTCGAATCAGATATTCAAATCATTCCAACATTGATTACTGATCGAGGGGCAATACAAAGGAAAATGTCACAACTCTCATTAGGTTCTCATGATAATCACACTCATTCATTTAAGCTGCAACTCAAGGTTACAATGTCATTCTTATAAAGATATTTTGATAATTACACTCATTTTTAAACTGCACACTCATGCTAACCGCAATATGAAAACCCAAGGGAAAAATAAAGTTCCATCAAACCTTTGATCTTGCATTAAAGGGGTAACATAGCTTCCTTTAATAAATTTTTTGTTCTCTCGAATATACACGGTGCATTCCTTATAATGATTATTATTTTAATAAAGCTGCAATTCTTATTTATAATTTATCGTTGTAGTTATAATACGAACTCAACGATTTACTTAAAAAGTCAGCAACCTACTTAAAAACTTAGCAATCTATCTTTTATACAACCGACAAATATGATACAATAATTTGTTTAAAGCTCACGACTTAAAAATATCCACTTTCTAAGCTTTTAAAAACAATAGCAATGCCCTTGTATAGCAATAATGTCTGTATTGTATGCAACATTGTCATTCTATTACAACGATCTATCTCTTTGTCTAGGTTAAAAAAATATTGCAGCGACTTCTTTCAAATTTGAAAAATATATAAACATAAGTCGATGCCTTCTCTGGGAACTTTAAAATGCATCCAAGGACAAAAACTGCAAGTCGTTTATGTAGGATGTTGCTCACATATGTTAACTAAGTGTATATATTTTGTTAAAGTGTTGCCCAACTCTTTTATACGCATGCAATATAAGTGAAACACAGTCCATTGTGAATGAAACACAGATCTATGAAGTAAAATGCAGTCTATAGTTACTAGCGCTACTGAATATATTAAAATGTAGTCCAAATAATTTATGACGTTGTTCATAACTATAGGACATTGGGGTTTTGAGATGGATAATGGCAAATGTATTTAATTGACATTACCCAAATGTGACACATTCCTAATTCACATCAATTTCATTGGAAAGGACGCTGCTTATATTCATATCAAATTAGGACACTTTGTTCATAATATTTTGCTGGTATAAAAGGTAAGACAGTGTAGAACCCAACAATTTGCTAAAATTCTCAACGGGTCTAATTTGTAAATGTAGTCTATATTTTCAATGCTACCCGTATATATTTATAAACACTCAGTCCTTAGTGATAATGATATCACAGATAATATAAAATCATATCCATATTATACACAGAAATATAATTTACAGAACCACCCTGAAAAAAATTGCTTGGAAAGAATACACTTAGCTGTCTCTTTTTTTTTCTACTTCTTTCCAAATCTCGTCTTTTCTTCTATCTTCCTCTTTCCATATCTCCTTTAAACTTCTTTCCCTTAATTTATAATACTCTCCACCTTTTATTCTATCACGCCTTCTCTTTGCATGCTCTTTTTTTTAAGTTCTCTTTCATGCGTGGCATCTTTATTCACTTCTTGTCTTTACTAACTGCAGATATCTTACCTCAACGCCGTAGTCAACTCACCTTAAAATTCTTGATTTTTTTAAAATATTTAATTTGTTTATTACGTCCTAGTTACCCTTAACTAATTCAAGCATAAGTTTACTTGACTAATTAAAATAATAATATCCAATTTTTTATTTATAACGTAGTATGCGTGTTGTTCAAAAACTAAGTTTAGATAAACTTAACTCTAAGTTAGCATTTTAGGATAATTCAAATTCCCTGAAAGCAATTAAAACAAAGATAATTATTTATTTAACTAATAGATATTAAGTTAATAATTATTTTTAATTGCAAGATAACCATATCTACAATAACTAATATGTATATATGTGTGTGTGTATATATGTCTTACTTACATAAAACATATATGTATTTATATGTGTATGTGTGTGTATACACACACACACACACACATATATATATGTCTTATAAAAATAAGACGTGTATATATACAATATACACACACACAAACACACATATATAAATACATATATGTATATATATGAGTTAAACGTTTAAAGACATTATACTAGTTATATATAATAGAAATTAAATATTTATTTTCTTAATTTATTCTTGAAAATGTAGATAATTATAAGTAAAAAAATCTTATATAATCTTATACATACCCTGAACTAAATCTACATACAAATATAATCACAACAAGATTTCCATAACTACATATTAACATTTAAAATATGTTACACATATAACATTTTAAATATATATAGTGTGTGTAGAATCACTAGCAATGATGCTCTCCCTTGTCAAGCTCTGAGGATAAAATCAATTCTGCATCCACCTCACAACAAGTAAGTAGTCTAAATCATCATAAATATCATAAAATAATGAAAAACTAACAAATACAGTCTAAATCATCATAAATATCATAAAATAATGAAAAACTAACAAATACATATCTACAATGCACACAATAATAAAATATAACTGTCACATCATATATACTAATCAACAATATCACTGTCCCATAACAATATATGTCATAAAGCTCAAATCAAAGCAATAATAATAAACTAATACCCATATTAATTCACAGATTCAAATGTTATAAATCATAGGGTGAAATTGGAATGTAACATTAACTTTCAACATGCATAGTAAGGATGTTAACATTAAAAATTGTAACATATAGAAAAATTGTGTTAGCATAGTAAGTTTTGAATTTTACATACAACTTAAGCGACAAAGTCTATAGAATATATTATTGAAGCTCGTAAAGTTAGAAATAAAATTAGTATGTTAGTATGTTGGGAATGCATGATATAGATTATGGCACTTAACAAGCTTAATAAGCATATGCAAAAGAAGCACAATGATATAAAAACCCACAATAGAAAGGCCAAGGGCCAAAAACAAAGAACATGTTCAAATGTATTAAAAAACACACATAGACATGAAGAAAGTCATAAACAAGAAACATGTTTAAATATCACACACAAATAGGGCCAATGAACAAAAGCAATGACATGTTCAAATGTTGTACACAACACATAATATCTCATAGAGATGCATCAATCAAGTTTTCACACAAGGGCAAAGGGCTAGCACAATAAAAATCAAAATTTTAATCTATTATGTACAAGTAAAAAGCATCAATGAAACATAGAATTAGTAAATGCAATCTAGACTATGCATATGCAATGTTATTATATCATAGCAAATAACATGTTCATGTACACTATGTAAGATAGACATGTTAACAAGTCATTTGAAAATAAAATGAAAGTTCAACAATATAGAGGTTATTGAATGCTAATCCCTGCACATTGTCCCCTGTGAGTAAGATGCTCCCAACTTAGCAAAGCCAATGGGTAAAGGAAAGTCCAACATTTCAATCTTATGAATTATTTGTATTTCATGCACAACACTTCATAGATGTGTGAAATGCATGTGTAATATAAAAATAATATGTTATATACTAATCATGAAATAAATAACATATTTCAAAAATGTAAATTAGATTTTCAATCATATTAAGACCCTGATTTTAAATTTTTTAAATATTTGAATATTTTGTATTTTTTAGAATATATGATTTTTTTTTTAGAATCTAAAATGAAATCCAGGTGTCAAAAATAGAAGAAAAGGAAAAGATTTGGAAACTTCTCAACGAGTGTCAATGCGAAACATACACGAGGAAAGGTTTGAATGGCCTAATATAAGCAACTTCCCCCCTATGGAATGTGAATTGAACTGTTAGAAATCTGTAGAAGACTGAAAATGTATACAAATCCCTTATTATACATTCTCATTTTGTCAAATGTACATTTGTTTCAAGATGTCACATGCATAAAGAAAAAATCTTGAAAAAGAAAATATTTGCATAAATAATAATGAATCGCATGCTGAGATTGAATGAGTAGTTTGAAAATTTAAATAATTAAGGCTATGTATACTGGAATTGTAAATTTTGGGCATAAAAAAACAAAGGACAAGATTGACCAACCATGATAGTAATAGTAAAGGATCATGTCATGTGCTGGGTGATTCTATCATATGGGGAAAATGATAAAATTGCAATGCAGACTATGCAAGCAGAGAGATAAATGACATTGGTTAGTAGGTTTGATCATTGTTTGATAGTGTCCAAATCTTGGGAAATAAAATAAAAAGGCTAAAAGGTTAATAAGTCAATAAAAGCCCATGGCGTAGAAGAATGGATCAAATAATCACACATGCAAGCAAATGGAAGGTGCAACAATCCAAAAACTACATAAATCAAATTTTTATTTTTATTTATTTTTATATTTTAAGAATGTTTACAAAGACTATATGTCCAAATATGAAACGACTATAGATCCAACCCAAAAAGGCCTCAAAATATCACAATATCAACCAAGTATCAAATACAAGAACGTTATTACAATATTAAAAAGCCACCAAAAAGATGGCATGAGAATAAACAACAACAAAACTAGCAAAAACACTAACAACACAAAACATTACTACACATTATTATACGCCTTAGCATCATCAACCACTAGACTATATTTCAAACACAACATCATCAACAGGGCCTACATGATCAAACTATGCCTGCTTAGGTCCCAATTGTTCTAAAGAAGTTCCCAATTTATCAATTGAGGGAGAGAAGTATTCAACCTATGCAATTAGCCTTCTCATATCAAAGTTTTGACCAAACAACACCATCTCATCTCTTTAGATTTACCACCTTTCTCAATGAACTTCTGAATTTTAAAAATCAACTCATTAACATTGGCCTCCATCAAGCTACCCACGGTCGATTGTAGAACCTTACTATTAACACTAGGTCCCTTATTTAAAAGCTCAGGTCCCTTAATAGAACTTTCAGGTTCCTTAATGGTACCAACAGGTCCTTTCTGCTGACCAACAAAATGATCGATCGGGGTACTAAGGTTTGAACTCTGAATTTGATTCCATGGTCTATCCCGATTAATATTGTTACCATTTTCCATGAAGCTTTGGATCAAACTCGTAAGATTATTCACATTAGCATCAATTAACTTTTCAACGCCATTTTGAAACCAAATTCCATAACCATACACAAGAATATCACCAATAGATTCAAAGGATTATGAGTTGTCATCACATGAAGGATCCTTATCTTAATTCTTAGTAGCTAACTCTCATGTTGGAAGTGATGACAAGAGGATTTCAGTATAGTGAGGAGCTCATCATTGCTTTAAATATCATTTTCAGAAAAGGAATACCCAACTAAACTAGGATCAGGGTTTAAGGCATGTTCAAAATAGGCCCCCTTCATAACCTCCATTTCATATTATGAAATTATAACATCTGTCACATCCCTATGCATGGTTTCCCAGGCTAGTGGAGGGATCATTCTAGGAAAATTGTCAGTGTCCAAAATAGGTTCAGAAGTTATCTTCATCATCTTAGACATCAAAAACTTCTCCAATTCGACATAAGGAACCTTCAACTGAAGATAAAATTGCATAGCAACAAGTCTCACAATGTTGGGCCCTCAATTTTCAAGACATTTTGACTAAGTATTTTTTGATGACAAGCGGTGGGGGAGAGACATGGCGTGGAAGATTGTGTCACAAAATAATACCATGGCATGAAATACCATGGTGTGGAATATTCAATTCATGTGGAACAAATAAGCATGATACACAAAGAACTTGAGAACGTAGGACTCAAATATTGGTGGGAGACTTGGGGAAAGTGCAGAAAGCGGAGATGGTTATGGAGCAACTCACATTAATGTAAAAGCTTCATTTATAACACCTAATTCACCCACTATTTATTATGAGATGACATTTCATTTACTTAAGTATCGTGGTGTGGAAAATGTAGTAGAACATATTCATAAGTGTGAACTTATCTGACAAGTGCATAACATTACATCTACTGAATGAAAGGCAATTCAATTTGCCACTACTCTTTAGACTGTACACACAAGTGGTACTATAAGTTTGATCCACAATAAGCTCTGGTGAATTATAAACAACTAAAGGCAACTTTTCTCCAAGAATTTGATATCCCAAAGTTTGAAAAATGGAGCATTGCTACCCTAAAGGACATTAATCAGGAACTAACTGAGAGTGTGTGTATGATTCACATTTTAAAATGCTTCTTTCTAAACTTTCTTTTGAGATAAATGCAACTCAACATGCCTAGTGGTTCGTAGGAGGCTTGTTGCTTCCCTTTTGATGCACATTGTCCCAAAAGACCTTCACTGGCCAACGTGAGGTCTTGGAAGCTGCCCTTCACATCGAAGCCATTGGAAGCATAGACATAGGGATTAGTCCCCTTATGGAATCTCAAATTGATGCTATATCATCTTAGTTAGAGAAGATCACTATGAATAGTACTCGCGATACTTGCAACGGTTTGTGGTGTGTTGACCATGAATCTGAAGGTCACAATAGGAATAATTTCCATAGGAGTATTTGTGTCATGGTGAATCAATCCTATGAGATTTGTCAAGAAGACCATGATGTGAGGGATTACCCCTGCTTCAATGTGCTACACAATCAAAGGTATCCTCATATTGTAAAATATGTGATGCATATACTCATGATGCCAATGATTTTTGCCTTATTAGTGAGATTCATGAGGTGCATGCACAATACTCATCAGACTTATATTGCCAATAACCAGGACAATGGTGGAATTTGATCTTATAGAGGTCACGGTCATGGACGTGGAGGTGGTCATTTTTTTCCTAAAACCTGCTACAAGTGTGGATCCCCAAAGTGTTACCAACATGACTACCTAATTTATCCCATGTGTGTTTCTTGTAAGAATGAGCATCGTCTGGAGGAATGCCTAGACTTGTATACCGCCATCACAAAAAAGCAAAAGGAAAAGGGTGTTAGAATGCTACGGATTGAAAAGACTCTAATTACTCAATGGAAACCTTGCCCTGCTACTTCGACTAGTCCCAAGGTCAACATTACTACATGAAGTGGTGATCCTTCCAAATCTTTGTCAAATCAACCAGCTGATAAGGTTCAAATGGAGGAGCCTTGTGCGACTCATTATACAAATTATCAACAACAAAAGAAAGTGTTACATGACACAATGACTTTGGTATGGGAGCTGCAAGGTGAGATTCAATTCCTTAAGGATAAAGATGTTATGCGTGCTAAAATGTAAAAAGATTTGGATCTTCAAGACTCGACACATGATGAGTTCAATGAGTTATGCAAAAAACTTCTTGACAAAGATATTGTGCCCATTTTTCAAAATTGGATAAGTCATCAAGCACCAAAGCTTACAAAAGATCATCGATTAAACCATGCACTATGACAAGAGGCTCATATCCAACCTAGTACGAAGGGTGATAAAGAGATCTTGGTAAACAAAACTATTGATGGATGGATCATTTAGGGCATCCTAGTTGATACTGGTGGTGAGGTAAAAGCACTCACTAAGGATGCTTGGAGAAAGATAGCAAGCCCTGCTTTGCAGCCCTCTCCTCATGTGTTGTTCATGGCTAATAATATTCATGCACTACCTATAAGAGTTATAAGGATTCCATTGTGGACATTTTAGGCGTCACTTTCAATGTTGACTATGAAGTAATTGAGTTGGTTGAAGCTGATGATTTTCCAGCTCTATTGGGTCACCCTTGGTGTTATGCAAACAATGTTGACTTGAGCCTCAAAAAGTGCTACATTGGTTTTAAAAATGATGATCAACACGTTGTAATCCCCTTAGACCATGCTCAAAGACCTCCATTTGTTGATCCAGTTAACGTTGATGAGAACATTAATCATATCTACAATGTCACAACTTAGGGAACTAAACGCCTTGATCCTAATCTGGATGGCATAATGTGTTAGGTGGATGCAAAGTCTATATTTGACACTACCAGTAATGCTTTTGACTATTGGGCTCATGGTGAGTATGATCTTACTGACAAATTTATGGCGCTATTGGTAGTCGAGAGGATGCTATGCAAAAACAACCTAAATGCCATAAGTTTGTTCACCTTCTTCATGGAGGTATTATGGTTGTGCCACCCATGTGGTTGGATGAAGATCTTAGATTTCATGGTCAGATGGAAGTCTGATAGTATGTGTAGTGGTTGGAGGATGAATGGATGTGTGTGATTATTGATATTTTTGATGGAACAACTATTCGATGGTTGGTAACTCATCATCATAATTTTTTCACTTGGGACCAAGTTCATGATGTTATGCACCATCATTTTCATCATGATAATTGCATTCATGGCACCTTAAGTTATGATGGTATTAGTGCTCCAAAATCTCATTTCAAGGCTTTCAAAAACATGTAGAATGTGTATTTTCACTGAGTCTTTATGGCTTCATGCATTCTATGGTACTCTACGCACCTAGGCTAGAGCATGGTATGTACATGAAGAACTATGCATGGAGATAGATTCTTGGCATGTCCTTCAAGGTAATATGATTTCGACACTATCTTACTTATTTCCTCGAATGGATTTATGCCTCACCCTATAATCCATGCATCAGGGTATTTTAGGTGATCTAGTGTCGATTGAGGACTACATCAGACATATACATGGCATGCGAGAGGAGAGCTTGAACATTTTCTAAGAATCTAATATGACATCATCATCTCCTTTACCACTTGAATCTCAACCGAACCATGTATTAAGGGAATATATTCATAAAGGTAAATAGAAGGTTGTGTTCTAAGTTAATGAAGGTACGAGTTTTGACCTACCAAATCCATCCATTGATCACTTTGGATTTGCATACTGAGTATGGAGCATGCAATGTCTGAGACACCATATAAAATGACCAACATCCATATTTAGAGCTACTTCAGACAATCCAATGTAATATTGACACAAAAGACATGCCCAAGATGGCCATTATCTAGAATTATTAGTTTGATAATCGAGATCTCCAATGTTTTTGAGCTATTAAAGGAGTATCAAGGCATTTTTCCATAGAATTACACTAAGATGAAAGGAGTGCATTCTTCAGTGGGTAAGATGCACATCAAGTTGGTAGAGGGTGCTCAATCTTTCAAGAAGAGACCTTATTGTATGAATCCTAACTTGCACGCTTGGGTCAAGGAAGAGATTGATAGTATGTTGTGCACTGGAGTTATCACTCCTACTGATGAATCTAAATGGGTGAGCCCCATGGTAATCTGTGTCAAGAAAGATGATTGCATTCATGTTTGTGTAGACTATCAGGGACTCGTTGTTACTTACATAACTGACCCCTTTTCGATGCCATTCATTGAGGAGATCTCAAGAGTTGTTGGGTATGATATTTATACTTCACTAATGGTTTTCATAGATATCATCAGGTCCAGATTGCAGAAAAAGATAAACCAAAGACCACCTTTTCAACTAAATGGGGTTTGTTTGCTTTCAATGTGATGCCCTTCTGGTGGAAGAATGCTCTTGCTATGTTCGCACGGATTGCAGTCGAAGCTTTCAAATATTTTATTCATAAATTCCTTCAATTATACTTGGATGATTGGACCATCTACGGTTTAGTGCAGGACCATTATGTTAATCTTCATTTTATGCTTTAGCACTGCTGACACCATATTTATTTAAATCTGAAGAAGTATGTTTTTTCTACCCCATTTGGAATTTTGTTAGGTCATGTTATTTATCATGATGGACTCTTGGTGGATCTGGCCAAGATTTTAGTTATTCTTCACCTTCCAACACTAACCACCCAATGAGAGGTTCATGCCTTCATAGGACACATGGGATACTATCAAAAATTCATTCGAGATTATGCTAAGATTGTTGCGTTGTTGGAGGAACTGCTTAAATATAATGGTCAATTCATCTAGATTGATACTCACCAGTAGGCATTCATCACACTCAAGGACAGGTTAATTATTTCCCCCATTCTTTGGTTTTCAGACTGGACAAAGCCCTTTCATGTGCATGTTGATGCTTTAGGCATGTCAGTACGTGTTATCCTTGCTCAACTTGGTGAGGGAAATTTTGATCATCCTATCTACTTTTCCAGTTAGAAGTTCACTCCAGTGAAACTGAATTGTTCAACTACAGAACGCGAAGCCTTGTCCATGGTGTATGCACTTCAAATTTTCCATCAGTATTTGTTGGCCACCCCATTCATTTTATTTACAAACATGAAACACTAAAATATCTCGTAAATAAGCCAGTATTGCATAGATACATTTACCGATGGATTGTAATTTTCAAGAATTTCATTTCTTGGTGATGGTGAAACCGAGTAAGGCTAATTATGGACCTAATCACTTTTCACACATTGAATTTGGTGAATTGACACGCACCATTGAGGATGAATTACATGATATGCAACTTTTTCAAGTCATGTGCATGCTCAAAGAATTGAAGGATATCATAACTTTTCTTAATACAGGTTCAACACCAACCCACCTCAACACTCAAGAGAAAAATCAGTTAGTTGTTCGTGTTGCTCCCTTCCATCTCATTGATGGTGACCTTTATAAGCTTGGGTGGGATGAAGTATTACGTCACTACATCATGCAACATGAGCACACTGAATTTGTTTAGGAGGTTCATAAAAGTGTCGCTAGAGGACATTATGTCAGTGATGCCACAACATGAAAGGTTCTATTAGTTGGGTTGTAGTGGCCTAATTTTTGTAAGGATGCTAAAGCTTATGTGCACCAATGTGATATTTGTCAATGCATTGGTAACCAAACCGAAGGGATGTTATGCCCCTTCATTCGATCCTAGCTCATGAACCTTTTGAGAAATGGACCGTTTATTTTTTATGCCCCATTACTCTAACAGGGAGGTGTACTAGAGCGTGCTAGGTCATTACTGCCACTGACTACCTCACTCGTTGGGCTGAAGTAGCACCAACTCAGCATTAACTACTACCATTTCTACTAGATTTCTTTGGGAGAATATTATTACAAGGTACGGATGTCTATTAAATTTGACTAGTGATCGAGGAACTCATTTCCTTAACAATACCATTTGCATCCTTTTGGTTGGGTTCATAATTGTGCACCAAAGGATTACGCCTTACCACCCTTAGGTCAATGGTATAGTTGAAGCATTCAATAAAATCTTAGGTCATACATTGACAAAGATTTATAATATTGTTCACACTAACTGAGATGATTATGTTTCTATGGTATTATGGGCATATCGAACCAAATATAAATGATTGAACAAGAGTACCCCTTTTAATCTTGTATTTGGTGTTGAATCCATGCTCCTAGTTGAGTTCATTATACCCTATTTACATATTGTGTGTGTTGGTTGATTGGACGGTGAGGAATATTTTAAAGCACACTTGGATGCTTTGTTATAGTTGGATGAAACCCATTTTCTAGCACATTAGAGTCAAGGAGTGGAGAAGCAGAAACATAAGCCCTGGCATGATTGACATATTAAGATTGAGACTTTTTCTCCAAGTATGTAGGTATTAGTTTATGACTCCAAGTTCATGTGTCAGTCAAGAAAAATTTGTGTCCATTGGGATGGTCCATTTATTATTCATAGTATTCATGCCACAGGCACATGTAATTTGATGTGGTTGGATGGCCAGTTCCTTCTAGGCCATTTTAATGGTAGTAGGCTTCACCCCTACTATTTTGAAGGATGTTTTCCTCTTTTGAAATAAGGCATATGCCACTAGTTTAGTTTATGATTTTGGTTTGCTTTTAAATAAGGCGTGGCATTGGTTGCGCACTCTTGCTTAGGTTTAGATCAACACTTAGTTCTTTCTTATTTTCTTGTCATGTCATGGAGGACCACACAAATATTTTAGTGTGGGGTAAGTCTGAAAGAAGTAAAACTATGGAGTGCCAAGGAAATGGTGAAAGGGAATGTACGCGAGAAAAAAGGGCATGTAAGTGGAAATGTATAAGGACAAGTGGATACGTAGGATGCGGTGCGTAACTTCTACGAAGAGTCAAAATAAAGAAAAAAGGTTCCCACCTTAGAAATGGAAAATTTTGAAATTCTTTACAGTTGTCATGCACTTCAGGAAAAAATGTGGGATGGGATATATGTGTTAAATACAAGAAAATCAATTGTAATGGCATGTGTGCCAAATGTAAATTATGGAAATACCATTAGAGGCATTAAATGTGTGAAGTGATGGATGACGTAATGGGGAAGTAAATTTGGATTACCGTTTGAAGCTATAAAAGGTTAAACACTCATCATTTTTACACTTTACTAATGTTAATTTATGAATTTACAGAGCCAAAAGAGCATTTTCAAGCTATCAAATGAACATTTATCAACTTTCAGTCACCAATTTTAATATTTTGGAGTAAGGAGATCATGGTGAATAGTAAAAGTGGTGAAATAGTAATTGGGAAAGCACAAATAGAAGGAATTATAGGTTGCAAGTGTCAGCATCTGCCTTTGGAGGATGTTGAAGTAGGAAAGCTGAGGAAGCTAAAGCAATAATCATGTATTCGTTCGGGAGGGTTGGATGGCTGCACCTCAACCTTCAAGCTCCTCGAAGGGAGATGTGGTCAAAGAAAAATGCCAAACATAGTGATCCCTTGATTGTAATTCATGAGGAAGAAGAGTTTGAGAGCGTAGGAGTACAACCAATTTTAATAAGAAAAGTACCTAGTGAATCTAGCACATGTGAGGAAAGCTTGCCACAATAGACCGAGAAAACAAAGAAGTTAGAGCCTGTGATGGTGTGCCAGGTGAAGAAGAAAGCTTCAATGTCGCCCCTACCCCCAATATTTATTAAAGAGATACAATATCTCGAAGTATTGTTGTACATAGATAAGTGGGAGTCGAATGTGCCAACCTACCAAGTTTTTGACTACAATCACCACCAATCAGGGAACGAGGTGGAGTTATAGTGCGACTACTGGGTTGAACGATAGAACACCTAGAATGACCTTACTATTTTCAATATACTTAATGATATCAGACTCTTTCAATTGTTTAATCTTCTACACTTCAAAAACCATATGGAGGTTGTAAAGTTTCTTATCTCATGTGTACATGAGGATTACTTTTATTTTGTAGGGCACGGGATGAGGATCATGTCCCAAAGAATTAGAAAAGTTATAGGTCTACAATGCTCAAGTGCTAACCTTGATGGAGACTCGTAAAATCATGAGGAAATTGAGAATATTATGGTGGTGCTTGAATATAAGAAGCAAAGCCATGCAATGCATATAACTTGTCTTCGGGATCCCACCATTAGAATGGTTGTGCGCTTGGTTATGACTAAGGTTGGAGGTGTGGATCGGTAGAAGGAAGTGGACATGGCGCACTTGTATATTTCCCATCAGGTTACTCTTGGAGTCAAGTACAATTTGTCACAATATTTTGCTGAGAAAATTATTACAGATGCAGAGAAGGCCCACCATCTGCCTAACCATAATTTTACTTAGGGAATTATTTTTTTATCATTAGTGTTTGATGAAATTGGTGTACCAGAGTACATAAGTGGTGAGTTGAAGTGGGCTTACCCTCCATAGAATAAATCTCTTGCGGAAAGGTTTAAAGTGTTCACATGCCCTGGTGCTATAATCCCTTCCCATAAAGCTAAGATGGAATGAAGGAAACATTTGGAAATGAGTGGTGCAGTTCCAAATACTTGCCTACTCAGCTAGGAGACCAAGCCCAATTTACAGTAAAACAACATTTTTCTCTAGCGTGCATCCAGATGAGCCCCTTAGGTGACTTATCCAAATGGCTCAAGTTGTCATATACTTTCACTATAAGGTATTTTATGAACACCATCAATAGGATATATGAGATGTGCCC
This sequence comes from Torreya grandis, assembly GCA_037957365.1. Taxonomy (NCBI): domain Eukaryota; kingdom Viridiplantae; phylum Streptophyta; class Pinopsida; order Cupressales; family Taxaceae; genus Torreya; species Torreya grandis. The sequence continues at coordinate 278,107 of JARHVA010002770.1, forward strand.
CATAAGGATTGTTGCTTAAAAAATTGACGTTGAGACTCATACTCTTCATCAAATGTATGTTTATTTGGGGGAAAGACATATAGAGAGAAACTAGAGTCAGATAATACCGACATCAAGGTTCAACAAAATTTGGTCAAGAATTTTATTCATTCATTATTTTATATGTTAAATTTGTGAAAGAAGACATAGAGGAGTGTTGAGAATAAGAAAGAAACTTCCATCCCCATCGGATATTAGGAAGCATCAAAAGCAAAAGAGTTTGGGGCACGATTCCAGTGCTAGCGCTTAACTTGAATAACCTAAGTGGTAAAGGAATGCCCCTTCACCATCGAAGGATAATGTGCCTATAGGTTGACTAGAAGGCTTTGATCCCTTAACACAGACATATGTTTTTGTAGAATAAGATACTTCAGTGCTTAAGGATGTTGACCTTGATGTAAACACATTAAATATAGAAGCGACAATAGAAAGGGGACCTTCCCCCAAGAAATAGGAGGAATAAGAAGTCACCCTGACATCGAAGAAGAGGCCATCGCCAACATGACATGAAGAATCTGCCTTTAATGAAACATAAGTGGATATTGAGAGTCCCACTGGTGAAGAGGGGGATGGTTTAAACATAGCTTTGGGCATGAGTGGTCTTGATATCAATCTAAGTCACCAAGAAGAGGAAATGAATGTCGAAATACATAAGCGAGATCCTTCTAAAGGGAAGGAAATAGTTGATAAATCTGCACAATAAAGGCCAGTGACTACCAATGCAACCATGACCCTTAGCGCTCAGTATCAGCAAGGTGTGCCAAAAAAACACTTACTTATGTGGGAGTATTTCCCTAAGGAGGACTCAACCGAGTAGACTCGCTCTTCATTATATATATATATATATATATATATATATATATATTATATATATATATAATGAAGAGTGACATTTGTAACTACCCTTAGAAAACATTATTTTGATACCAGGAGAGGTGAAACTTCCTGACACACTTTGGTTAGATCCTAGGGTATACACAATGTCACAAGCAAGCGGGACACTATTGAATTTTGCTCATGAGGTGGAAAGGTAGAATGCCCTACAAGAATTTGATGTAAGGTGGCTTTGGAAGAAACATCAAGAGGTAGTTACTCTCTATCACAATGAGTGTGCAGCAAGGATAAAACTTGAAGAGGAATTATGAGAGCTCAAGTACCAATTAGAAATAGAAATGGTGGCTAGAGTAAAGACCCTAACACTCTACAAGAATCATCCCTTACATATGGATTACCTTTTAATAGAGAGGTGATTGATAAGTTGGTAACCTTGGTAGAAATATTGTTGAAGAAATTTAAAGACCAACCCAGTCCCTAGCATGAGCAAACTTGAGCGACGGAGTAGTTTATTGAGGTCGTCGAGGTATGTAAGAGATTTTTTAATAGGGTTGGTGATATAGTTCCCATCCTTGATGGGGTTTTTATTAAAGTGGTGTGGCCTAGAAATTTTTTGGAGGCATGACTTCAAGCAAAGGAGATTCAATGCTAGCAGTTGGTTGAGAATGCATTGATAATAAAAGATCGAGTTGAAGATGTGGAGGCCCTAGAAAACAAAATAAGTGCTCACTATTAGGATTTAAATGCCAATTTTGTGGCACTCTGAGGATAGATTTTGACATAGGTCATTTTACTAGAAGATGTTCATAAGGATGCTTCTACATCACTTGAGCATTTAATCATTCAAGCAGGGGACTGTCTAGAGCAACCCAAAAAGATGAAATTTAATGACCCAGTTGAGGAAATCACTTCCAAGATCCAAAATGCATTAAACCATTGAGAGGGAGTGAAGAGGCAAATTAAATAGTCGAGACCTAAGTTTTTGGTAGAGGGTCATGAACAAGATGTATAGTCCAAGACAGACTATTGACATAGTGTGGGGTGATGTTGGGCCCTCAATTTTGAAGACATTTTGGCTAAGGACATTTTGATGACAAGCAACATGGGAGAGACATGGAATGGAAGAATGTGGCATGGAAGAGGCAAGTCACGAAAACAAAAAAGCATGATACATAGAGAATCCAAGAACGTAGGACTCAGATATTAGCAGAAGACTTGGGAAAAGTGTAGAAAGCAGAGACAGTTATGGATTGGTTCACATGAATGTTGGAAAAGAATAAGTCAAACATGAATCCAACACTTTACCAAAGGAAGATAGGTGATCGACGATGAGGATATAGCATAGAGAGATAATATAGGGATAGTTAGGCCCGGGTCTTTATGAATTCATTATAAATGGCTTGCCATGACTCAATTATTTTAATGATCATTGGTGAGTCATTTCGTTTGTATATACTTCTGTAACTGAATGGGTAGGGTAGACCATGTATAAATACCCCTTTGTTCTACTTAGTGTTGTTGATGAGTTATTTATCATTATAATTCTGGGATCATTGTAATCTTGACATAACTTATGAATGTAATGAAAGGAATCCTATGTTGATAAAATACTTGTGAAAATCTGTCTATGGTTATAATGGAGTTGATATTGTTTATTATCAGTTTATACCAACTTCATTTTCTTTTGTTAGTTAAATGATTAATGAATAGTTTAGAGTTAGATTCAAAACTAAGGATGAGTTTATGATAAAGTGTTGGTTTGAGTGCCCTAGTTTAGGAAAGTAGATGAATATACTTTTGTGTGATAAAACTAATGGAAACCGATCTTAAGTTGTGTGCTTCGGATGAGCGCACAAGAGCCCTTTCTTGTGTGATATCCCAGTGCGCTAGCACGTTAAAACTCTTATTTTCTTAGGTGCATAAAAAGAGAAAATATATGTCAAACTAAAGTAAAAGAGCACAACACATGATAACTTATATCAATAAGTTAGCAAGCACCCTGCCCTTATATTGAAAAATATCTAAATGTATTTGCTTCCAAAGAAACCACAGAATCTCAATTGAAAAAACCAACCATAACTTTTGGAAAAAATACGGGTCTTCTTTTTTGGAGTCACATAACCAAAAGCCACAATAGTCCATTTGATATCACATGAAAAAACAATAGACCAGACATTCAAAAAATTATTCCAAACACAGACAATGAAAGGACAAGAAAAATAGAGGTGCTCAATAATTTCAATCTCATCATACATAGTACAACACATACTACCAAGATCAAACGTAGATAAAACTTCACCCAGTGTGATCTTATTATGAAGAAGCAACCACCTAAAATAGTACTTCTTAGGCTCCAAAAATTAGATCAATTGACATTAAACTTATACTTCTAGACAAATAAGTGGTCACAAACATTCCATTCATTATTAACACTGAGGAAGATGCTTTTAGTGAAGGAGAGCTTGTGGTATAACATTTTAGTAGAGAATTCCTCAAGTGGAGGTCCATTTAGTCACTTTATACTTTCCCAGAAATCCTCCTCCCCCTCCAAAATGGAAACAAAATTGTTGTTATGCAAGGCTTTAGCAAGGAGAGTATAGGTTCTTCTTTAGGTAGAAATAATTTGAAACCTTTCTATGATCTCTCCCCAGAAGGCCCACCTTCCCTATGAAAAAAAATCACTGAAAGTTCATAAGCCCTTAGAATGCCATACAAGAGAAGAATATCCCTTAATCAAGGCCAACGATCAGTTATTAGCTTTCATGTTCTACCATGGATATCTATATCCCTAGAACCTTGACCCCAGGTAGCTCAAAATAGATTTTGCCATAATCAGATGATTAACGCTTTCCCAAGCTTTCCAAATTGATTAGAAGATAGAAGAACCAAACATCTTAATAGAAAAGGGTCCAACAAGAAGATCTGAAATGTGAAACACATTCCCTTGTTTCTTACCTTTAGGATAAATTCTAACCATGTTGTTACAATCCAAAACTTTCCAACGTTCATCACCCTTGAGGGCCACGAGGATTTATTTAACAACCAAAGTAATACCTTGAATTCTTAAGTCCTTTAGGTCCAAGCCACCTATTACCTGAGGCTTGCAACAAATGTCTCATGCAATAACATGGTGTTTCGAGTTCCCTTTGCCATCAAACCGCAAAAAAGTATTGATAATCTTATGAATATTATTGAAATATGCCATGTTGAATAGCTGACAGGAAGAGTAATAAATATTGCATGAAGAGAGAATTTTCAGAGAAACTTGTATTTTTCCAGGCATGGATAGCAAGTGTCCATTCCATTTCCCAAGCTTATTATTTATTTTCACATAAATCCAATCCCAAGTTTATTTAAAAGACATAAAAATAAAGAAGGGGATACCCAGATATCTAACCAATTACTTGGGCCCTTTCTAAATCCACCTAAACTCAAGGAGCTAATCAGAGGGGGGTTTCATGCCAATTAAGAATATAATATTTGTGTAATACTCTATGTGAGAGACATTCATCTCTTACCAATTGATACATTAAGAAATTCAATTACGTGATTATGAATGAATTGAATTATAATTTTTCATTTGTCACTAATGGACTAATGTTCCTCAATGAATAAAAAAATTATTTAAATTGTAATTACACACCTTAAATATATATTTATATATCATAAATTGGTAATATTCAAAATTGAAATTTAATAAGTCCTAGACTTCCTAGAAACCCTATTAACCCTATCACATAAGTCTTCTAGAAAACTTACTCTCTTAAGTCCTGGCCTAGTCAGTAGGCATTGACATACTTAATGGAGCATTTTTTCAAGAAAGGTAATTTAAAATTATCTGTCTTAGGATCCATATGGACATGTAAGAGAACTTTTTGGGTGTAAGACTTTTATTCCAAAAACAATTCATAATAGGGAAGAGAAGCATGGGTCCTTCCATGACATGAAAGACCCATACAAGGGAGGGTACTCTCTTCATTTAATGAACTTGAAAATAGGAATTAGACTCTCTTCTTTTATTTTCAAACTATTGGTTTTTTATTTGGAGATTCATTTTAGTCATTGTGGAGGTTTGATTCTTTGGAGGAGGAATTGGTGGAAGGAGGAGCTTGGAAGGAGCTTGTTGGAGTCTTGAAGCTTGGAAAAGTGTAGGAAACAAGAAGAGTAGAGGTTGGTTATTTTTATCATCTCTTTTGTGTTTGAAAATATTTTTTAAATTAATAGATTTTGCCCCTTTCTCTCTCTCCTTTACTCTCTTCCAACTCCTTTGAATTTTGAAGAAAATTGAATATGAAAATGAGATGGTTGTGGAAGTAGATGATCTCTATCTTCTTTGATGTCCTCCTTTATGAAATAGAAATTGTTCTTTAGAGTTGTATAATCCCTTGTTGAGAATATTATAAATCTCTCTCTCCCTCTCCCTTTTTTTCTTTGTATTTTTATATGAAATCAATATTGCAAATGAAAATGATTAGTTGAGGTGTGTGTTGCTTGTTAAAAGAAAATATATTTTTTATTTAAATCTTGAAAGAAGTTTGTAAGTTAACTTCTTGCAAACAATGAACTTCGATGCTCTCTCTCTATTGAGTAATGAATGTTAAAATTTAAGAGTGAAAATTATTTATTATAGATTTCTCATTTGTTTCTCAAATAACAAAAATATTTTCATTTGGAATGTACATACATATTTTAAACAAATAAAATCTTGATTTGAAATGAATGCACTTAAATGTATATATACATTTAATAAAATTGAAATTTTCATTTTATATATATAATATTCATCATCATCATCGTGATATTTAAAAAAAAGAAAGAAAATATTATTATTTAAAAAATAAAAATAAAAATAAATTTTATATATATATATATATATATATATATATATATATAATTTAATTATTTTTTAAATAATAATAATAATATGAAGGGAGGTGGGTTGGCTCAACCACCGCCCATCCACCCAAGTTTAGAGTGGGGACGGTGATTGTTAGTCTGTCACCTCATACCCCATGTATTGGGGGGCGACGGTTGGGCAATCAGCTACCCATCCCATAAATAATTAAAACATATATATAATGAATATATATATATACAACATTGTTTTATATGCTAACCAAAAAAAACAATACATATATAAATAGATAGATATGCATTTTCTTCAAATCCTAATGATTGTATATATACATATAAACACATATATCTATATGTCTTATATATATATATATATATATATATATATATATATATATATATATATATATATATATACACTTACTTTTAGAATGAGTTTACAATTTTAGGATTCTTCCTTTGTAACTCCATCTGCAATTTACCCAAAAAATAGAAGAAAGAAATGAAAAAAATAGACTTTTATCCTTAAAAACAAATTTAGGGCAATATTGAAATAATCCACCCAATCTAAGAGTGGAGATTTAACCCTCGTCTCAAATGAGAATTTTGTTGTTTCTTTTATATTAATTACCTCTAATTCATTGTTTAACTTTGACTTATGTGTAGACTTTAATTTTTTTTCTTTTTAATAACTTTAAAATGCATTCCACCATGTTACAATTTTAAAATAATAATTAATTCTTTACAAATAAATTTTAAATGGTAAATAAAGAGGATTTTATAAATAAGTTAAATGGAACCTGGTTGTAAGGTCAAATCTCTTTTAATTTGATAATCAGTTAATTTCAATTTCATTTTGAACTCTCTTAAATACCTTTAAAGCTTTTTTGAAATTTGATTGTGTAAAATACTTAAACTACGAGTTTGTCAAAATTAAAGTTTGTGTATGATTCTTTTAGGTAGTGGAATCTACTACCAACCATTAAATATTTTTTAACTCTATTAATAGCAATTCTTTAGGACCACTTTCAGACATTCTCTACAGAAATAAAACCAACTCTGATTTCTAACCCCAAAGTCAATTTGAAATCGATGCATTTAAAATACCAAAGAATGATATTTTTCAAATATAGAAGTTGTAAGTAAATTATTATAACTTTAAATTATTGTTAAAAGAATAAAATAAATTTTATTATTAAAATTACTATTTTTTTATGGTGATTTCATAACTTGTTTATTTAGAATTTTGAGGGACAAGGTTTCAAAGTAATTAAAGTCACCTTGGAATAGTTTATTAAAGCATAATTTTTCCCGTTATAAAAATATTATGTTGTCTGAAATGCAATAATTATAGCTTAGATAATTGACTTTTGTGAAAATAAAAATGTATCATCTTATATTGGATTTAAACTAGAGGTATGTTTGTACCTGATTACTAGTGTGAAAATTAGTGTATTTTGTCTCATTTGGAAAGGTCTTGATTGCGATAGTCGTTTTAGTACCTTTTGGCATTTATAGTTTGAGTCATGGCTACTCCACACTATTTTGTGTCCTTTTTATACTCTTTGCCTTAGTTTGAATTGTAGACCTCAACTGCAAATGTTATGTCTGACCTTAGTTGTTAGTGAGTGAATCTAAGACAGGGCCCACTTGAAGTTATTTTAGTTTGTTATCTTGGAATGAGTCTTGGTTTCTATAATCAAGATTCGTTTTGTGTGCATACATATTTCCCATATGTAGGGAGGTACTTGTAACTCCTATTAGTGCTTAGTTGTGCTTGGGTCAACTAATAGCCACAAGATTACACGTAAGGGGTAACAATGTCATGTTTAGTCATGTAGATGATTGGTGAAGGCTAATTGTATTCACATCTAAACTAACACTCATTTAAGAATGGGTGAACTACAACCAGCTTTGATTCTATGTGTGATGTAATCATCACAGATATGTAGGGAGCTTAGGGAGTGGGCCCGGGCTTAACATACTAACCCTTAGAACACCCCTTTGTTTGGGTGTTATCAACTAACTTGAGAATGTTCTTAGAGAACATGCTTAGGAAACTAACCTTTATGATGTCCACCTAGTGTGGATAACTGACAACTAACTTTACTAAGTTATTAGAACACATGCTTAAAGTATTTAATTCTTAGTATACTTGCTTAATCATGAATGGCATGATATTCTTCCTTGTGCTTGTGTTTATTGTTAGTTTTAACAACATGGTTTTATTAGTCGACCGTCTATTACAGATAGTGACCCTTGTTGTTTATTAAGATTTGAGCTTGTACTCTCTCGTATTAACCTTGCACACCTTTTGAGATTCGTCAAGAGTCAAAGTTTCACTAAACAACATAATTTAGAGATTGTAGAGTCATTGACCATGTTGAAATATGAAAATATAAGTTCATAGTCATGCATGTTATTGTTGTGATGTTGCGTGAAAGTGCTTGGGTAAGCACTTGTGCTTTAAGATGATATAGATAGTGATTGATGACCTTAAGTTGTATTATACATTAGAGTAGATTACTAGAGCTTTAGAAGCTTGCTTTTGTGACACACTAGTTCCCTCATTGGCTTAGATCGCCAACTCTTGTTCAATGATGATGTCTCATGGAGGAGGCCATCACAAGTGTAAGGAGAACTACATAGAAATTTAATTCCATAGAGTGGATATGTAATTGTCCACGTTGTGGTGGGGCCATTGGGTCTAGGTTCTTAGGCTAGATTAGGAGTGTTTATCATCTTCCTTCGTGTTGGGTTCATATGTCTTTGATTGGATAAATATGATTAATTTTAATTTAAGTTTGAATTGATCCTTGTGTGGTTGTTATCAACCAGTTCACTTTAAATTGGTTGGTTTCCTTATCTTAGGTACCTTAAGAGTAGAGTTATATAGCGTTAGATGACTCTCCCTTGATGAGCCTTAAAGTGATAACCCTGTGTTAATTAATTGTTGTTAAAGCTCATTTTGTTCTCCTTGAGTGTTGATCAGGTTATGTGTGAATAATTTTGTGATCCTTTAAATCAATAAATTATAATTTAATCTTTCTTAATAATGTGAATTGTCTCACTTCCTTAATCAGGAAAATACTTATTAATTTGATTTTTAACCACTCATGCTTGCATTCTAATCTTGATAGGCCTCGTGGTGGAAAATAAAGGTATTAATTAAATTTTATAATAATTATGTGTTACACTCCAATTATAATTTGACCAAATCAAAACAGTTAAACATTAATTAACCATAGTGAATAAATAAACAACACTAAAATAAAACAAAAAAAATACATGTGTTTTGAGATAAAATTTGTGAGCATTACATTTTGGTATCATAGCGTGGGTTCAACACTAGGAGCTCTGAGGTATTGTGTTTAAAATTTATGAAAAAGTTGTGAAACTTATCATCACGATATTTATGTTTGTTTGTACTCACAACAAATTGAGATCGTAAATTGAACTATGCGACCATGTTGTTTGTGCTTGGGTGAAGTTTACTTGAATCTAGAATTGATGACTTCATTGTCATGTCTATACTTCATGTTAGCATTTTGTATTATATTTATTGTGAGATATATATTTATTTATAAAGTATTGTATTTTAATGTTGTATATAATAATTTCTTATTTTAATACACTTCCTTAGTATTTTAGTATTTCTGACTAACACTGTTTTAGAGGTGGTCTGGAAGATTTGTTTCTATAAGCTCTCGTTATGGTTTGAATACATTTCCATAAGAAATTTAGTTTGTATAGACTATAATTTAAATATAAGTAAGAATGTGAAACCTTCTTAGATATATCTGCTTTGGTTTTCAACATCCAAACTCCTTGTTTACCTTTGGTTAAGAATTAATTGTGCGCTGTTGGATTAGACTTATTAATTCTCCCTAGATGTTAAGATTAGAGTGTGTAACATTTACCTTCCATTATCTTGATTTAAGTATATTTATTGAATAATGATATAATATGATGTTGATTTTAGGTATAAAACTATGATATCGCTCATGGGGTAAGATGACGCTAACATTATTTACTGGTGTGAAAGTATTATACACCTTTAATGAATATAGTGATTGATTGTATGTATAAGTGAACTAATGAGATCAAGGTTTTACTGCATGTATATAACTTAAATGAATCTTGAGACCAATACATTTTTCTTGAAATGATGCATTCTTTGATCCAATCTTTATTTTATAAAACTTGACCAATTTTGAACCTGTATATAGCCTCATGATGTTAAGATAAAGGCGGTAATGATAAGTCTATTATAAATTTATACAGTTGATGGAACGTTTGTTTAGAGTAGTTTAATTCTTTAGTAGTGGCACTTATTTGGGTAGGTGGCCTATGAGTGTTAATAGCATTGACATAAGAGAATTTATTTTAGATCTTTAGGTAGCATTAACCTTAAGTGACTACACCTCCCCTTTGTTAAACATGCTCATGATTTGAATACACCTTAAATTGGTATAATTTATGCTAGTTGCCTAGAGCATATAGTTTAGCATTGATTGTGATTTCCAAACTTTTTTGGATTGTGAACCTTTGTAGGAGACCTTATCTTTTTAATTGAGCATTGCACATATTTGATAGTTCATGTTATGCTAACGCATATAAAATCTAGTAGCATGCGGTACTGTACTAGATGCATGTGTCAGGGTCTATAGAACCATGTTTTCTTTGTCTTATCACACCCTAGTTAAGAATGGTGAAAGTTTGGTTGTTTAAAGTTTGGTTGTTTAAAGTATGGTTTTATGACTAGTTCAGTTGATGTGTTGTTTTTATCTCAGTGATGATTGTTTAGACCATCTTGATACTTATAGTATTTACAACAACTAGCAGTTTCTAGTGATCAACACTCAACCATACATACAATTTTCACTCAACAAAACTTCAGTGAGCTATGTTTGAAAATTATATTCCCTATGTGATATGCTACTTGAGAGAAGTTACAGTTAGAAATTTGAGCCACTATGTTTGCATTAGTATTTATATGGCATTGGGATGTCATGTGTGGGAGTTGATAGTTGTTATTATTTTTCATCTATATTAGTTGGTTGTCATGGTGGACTATTATGGTCAAATGTCATTGGATACTTTCTCTTCATTAGCATTGTGTTATGATATGGGTTGTTTATTCAGTCTCTTCAGTAATGGTTAGTGATGGATAATAGACATAATTTCTATGTGTTAACTTGGGACATTGTGTCACTATACACAGAGAGACTCAGATATTCCTCATGATATTTTAATTAAATTTATAAATATATGTTGTAAATGTCATCAGAGATGACGTTGTAACATCGGTTGGATCGATGCAAATTTTTTTGATATGTTTAGACATGGTTACTCTCTATAAGTAATGATATTTGATAATAGTTTAGTTACATGACAGGTAGATATGTGAGCTAGTAGAGTATCGTTTGGTAATGATATGGCATTGGGTTGTCATTTGTAGGAGTTGTTATTTGTTATCCTTGTTCATTTGTACTAACTAGTTGCTATAATGGACCACACCCTAGCCGATGACGTAGTTCGATTCTCTTAATGGCTAGTGGACTATTTTTAATTTGATAATTGTAGGTGGACCAATCTACTATGTCTAACGACATAGTTCGATTCTTCATGACAGTTAGTGGACCATCCGATGCCCTCTTACCTTATTCCTTCTCCCCTTGGGTGACTTATTAAGTCACATAGTGATTGTGATGTGATCTATTTTTGTTGTGTTTTGTCAAATTTATTTTAATTTGTTTGAATACCATATTTTAATTTGACTTGAAACCAATACTATTTTTTTATTTTTGAATATTTAAGTAACTGATCATTGAAATTGTTGATATTTTTTTTATGATTAAGATTTCTCTTTTAAGTCCACTTGGTCTTATTTTTTTATTGATATTACTTTTACACGATTGATTTAATTTTAAAATTTTCTTTAGATGATTGTTGGTATTGGTTTCATACATGTTCGTAATGTGCATAATTGTTATGTTAGTGGCATAGTATGGTGGAGGAGAAGTAGCTTGGAATACAGCTAGTGGCTCATGATGAGAATCGGTCACGCTGGTTTATGATACCATCCTTCCCACCCTACCAAACGTGGTGGTTATATGTATATTTATGTGGTCTTTGTATGGAGATATGATTCTTTTGGGAGGTATAAGGTGTTTATAGAACACGGTGATTTCTCAACCATTTTAGCAGTGGAATTGTTCTATTCTGACGACGTTGGATGGTGGGACCTAGTATGATATTGTATGGTTCAGTATAGTTTAGCTTGGTTCAATAATACAAGTTGGTGCATGTACTCATGTGTTTCAGATAGCACTAGATATTGGAACTCAACCTTTCCAATATTGTATTTATGGTTTAATATGGTCTAGTATTATTTATACATTACATGGGTACTTGAGATTTCATAATTATATTAGATCTATGGTTTCAGTGGGTAGATGTCAAATATGTATGACAGCATGACCTGCATTAGAATGATTTTGGTTCATAATTTTTCATTACATAGGCTATTCGTGTTCCTATGGACATATGATATTTTTGATTTAGTTGGTACATGGAGACAATATGACTCAATATGATAATTTGGCTCGATGGTGTGTAAAATTCTTGGTAGTATAGTATGTTGCCATGGTTCGACACTTATTTGTCATTTGGCATGTTCACCAATAGATGTCACTGAGTGTTTAGTATGTTTATACAATAAATTGATACTTATACATATGCAACTTTAGAGTTGGATAGAAGTATTTTGTGATATCAGTTGGTTTGTGATAGATAGTGGTTATTAGTATTAGATAGTATTGCTCGATGTGTTCAGTATTGCTCAGTATGTCTTGGTCATGGAATGGTTTTAATCTCAGTGAGTGTAAACCTATCATGGGATGGTGCATAACTTAATTAATATATTTTCATAGCAATACAATATTATTGTTTTATATGCCACTTACTAGAATTATACATCGGTAGAATATCTTAGGTTTCAATTGGTTTAGATAGATTTGGATGATCATATGATAGTTTGACACTATGGGTTATGCCTTAATAAAATTATAATTATATTAATTGAAAAACCTTCATAATTGAAAGAAAGCCAATTTCATAATAATAATAAAAGATGTTGATAAGTTTAAAATGTGTTGTTGTATTATGGTTGGTTAGAGTTACATTATTTGCAACCCAGTATGTGCTCTAATAGTGTTTAGTTTTTCAACCCCTTGTGTTGGTTTGATGCATTGAGGATGATACTTTTATAGGGGAAGAGTATGTAATACTCCACGTGAGAGACATATGTCCCTTACTAATTGATACATTAAACAATTCAATTGCGTAGTTATGAAGAAATTAAATTATAGTTTTCTCCTTATCACTAATGGATTAATGTTCCTCCATTAATAAAGAAAAATTATTTAAATTATGATTGCACATCTTAAATATATATTTATATATCATAAATTGGTAATATTCAAAATTGAAGTTTAATAGGTTCTAGGTTTTTAAAGAGCCTATTAACCCTATCACATAAATCCTAACCTAGTCAGTAATCATTGACCTACTTAGTGAAGCATTTTTTCAAGAAAGATAATTTAAAATTATTTGTTGTAGGAGCCATATGGACATGTAAGAGAACCTTTTTGGTGTAAGACTTTTCTCCCAAAAAAAAAAAAAAACATAATAGGCAAGAGAAGGATGGGTCCTTCCATGACATGAAAATACCCATGTAAGGGAGGGTACTCCCTTCATTGAACTTGGGAAGAGAAATTTGACTCTCTCCTTTTATTTTCAAACTCGTAGTTTTATATTTGGGGATTCATTTTAGTCATTGTGAAAGGTTGATTTTTTGGAGGAGAAAATGGTGGAAGGATGAATTTGGGAGGAGCTTGTTGGAATCTTGAAGTTTGGAGAAGTGTAGGAAACAAGAAAAGTAAAGGTTGGTTATTTTTCTCCTCCCTTTTGTGTTTGAAAATGCTTGTTAAATTAATAAATTTTGCCCATTTATTTTTCTCTTCTTTACTATCTTCCAACTCCTTTGATTTTTGAAACAAATTGATAATGAAAATAAGATGGTTGTAGAAGTACATGATCTCTCTATTATTTGATCTCCTCCTTTATGAAATAGAGATCATTCTTTAGAGTTGTATAATCTCTTATTGAGAACAATATAGATCTCTCTCTCTCCCTTCTTTTCCTTGTATTTTTATATGAAATTAATATTGCAAATGGAAATGATTAGTTAAGTTGTGTGTTGCTTGTTGAAAGAAATTATATATTTTAGTTAAATATTGAAAGAAGTTTGTAAGTTAAATTATTGCAAACAATGAACTTCTCTCCTTCCTCTTCCCACTCTCCCTCTCCCCCTCTCTCTCTTGAGTAATGAATGTTAACAGTTAGGAATGAAAATTATTTATTATAGATTTCTCATTTATTTCTCAAATAACAAAACTATTTTCATTTGGAATGTACATACATATTTTAAACAACTAAAATCTTATTTTGAAATGAATACACTTAAATGTATATATCCATTTAATAAAATAAAAATTTCCATTCTATATAACTAATAAATATATATATATATATATATATATATATATATATATATATATATATATATAAAATAAAGTATTATTATTTAACAAATAAATAAATAATATATATATATATAAAAGATTAAAAATAATAACAATAATACACATATATATAAATAATAAATAATATAAAATTCATCATCATCATGATTTTTTAAAGAAAAAAGAAGAAAATATTATTATTTAAAAAATAAAAATAAATTATATATATAAGTAATAATTAATATATTAAAAATTAGAGAAATATATAATAATAATAAGGGGGTGGCTCGACCCAGCGATCACCCATCCACCCAAGTTTAGGGTGGGGATAACGGTTGTCAGCTGGTCTGCCCATAACCCATATATTGGGGGGGCGATGACTGAGCAATTGACTACCCACCTCATAGAGGGGGGGCATCGGCTGCAGAATCATCATCCGACTATTTTTAAAAATATATATATATAGTAAACAAAAAAATAAGTAAAAAAAATATGTCTATATAATAAATAAATAAATTTATATATATAAGAATATAAGAATATATATATATATATATATATATATATTGTATTAACAAAAATAATTTATATATGTGTGTGCGTTAAATAAAGATAAATAAAACATATACATATACACACACACACACACATTTTCTTCAAATCCTAATAGTTGTATGTATGTATATATATTTTTTGAAAGTATGTACACACACACACACACACACACACACACACTTAGAATGAGTTTAAAATTTTAGACTTCTTCTTGTAACTCCATCTTCAACCTCCAAGACAAAAAAAATAGAAGAAAGAAATGAAAGCAAAATGAAACAAGTAGACTTTTATCCTTCCAAAAAGAAATTTATGACAATACTGAGAGAACCCTAGATCAAGTGGTGGTGATCCAACCAATCTAAAGGTGGATATTTAACCCTCATCTCAAGTGAGAATTTTGTTTTTTTGCTTTTATATTAAATTACCTCTAATCCATTGTTTAATTTTGACTTGTGTATATTTTTATTTTTAATAACCTTAAAATGCACTCCACCTTGTTATAATTACAAAATAATAATTAATTCCTTACAAATAAATTTTAGATGATAAATAAGGAGGATCTATAAATAAGCTAGATGGAATCTTGCCATAAAGCCAAATCTCTTTTCATCTGACAATTAGTTAATTTCAATTTCATTTTAAACCCTCTTAAATAAGTTTAAAACTTTTTTAAAATTTGATTGTGTAAAATACTTAAACTAGAGTTTGCCAAAACTAAATTTTGTGTATGATTCTTTTAGGTAGTGGAATCTACCACGAACAATTAAATGATTTTTAATCTTATTAGTAGCGATTTTTTGGGACCACTTTCAGAGGCTTTTTGTAGAAATAAAATCAATTATAATTTCTAACCCCAAAGTCGATTTGGAATCAACCTGTTTAAAATACCAACGAATGATATTTTTCAAATATAGAAGTTGTAAGTAAATTATTATAGATTTAAACAATTATTAAAATAATAAATTAAATTTTATTATTGAAATTACTATTTTTCTTATGGCGATTTCGTACCTTGTTTATTTAGATTTTTGAGGGGCATGTTTTCTAAGTAATTATGTTTCCTGAAATGCAATAATTATAACTTAGATAATTAATTTTTGTGAAAATAAAAATTTATCTTCTTATATCAGATTTAAACTAGAGGTACATTTGTATGTGATTACTAGTGTGAAAATTAGTGTATTTTGTCTCGTTTGGAAAGGTCTCAATTGAGATGGTTGTTTTAGTACCTTTCAACATTTATAGTTTGAGTTGTAGCTACTCCACACTATTTTGTGTCATTTTTATACTTATTGCCTTAGTTCAAATTTCAGATCTCAACTGTAAATGTTGTGTCTGACCTTAGTTGCTAGTGAGTGAATCTAAGACAGGGCCCACTTGAAGTCTTTTTAGTTTGTAACTTTGGAAGAAGTCTTGGTTTTCGCACTCAAACTTATTTTTGTGTATGTGCATACTTCCCATATGTATAAAGGTACTTGTAATTCCTAGTAGTGCCTAGTTGCATTTGGATCAACTGATGGCCATAGGATTACCCACAAGGGGTAACAATGTCATGCTTAGTCATGTAGATGATTGTTGAATTCTGATTATATTCACATCTAAACTAACACTTGTTTAGGAACGAGTGAAATAAAATATCACTTATTCTATGTGTGATGTAATTACTGCA
This sequence comes from Torreya grandis, assembly GCA_037957365.1. Taxonomy (NCBI): domain Eukaryota; kingdom Viridiplantae; phylum Streptophyta; class Pinopsida; order Cupressales; family Taxaceae; genus Torreya; species Torreya grandis. The sequence goes on from JARHVA010002770.1 coordinate 294,646, forward strand.
GATATGTAGGCAGCTCGAGAAGTGAGCGCGGGCTTAGTGTACTAACCCTTACAATACCCATTTGTGCAAGTGTTATTAACTAACTTGAGAATGTTCTTGAAAAACATACATAAGAAACTAACCCTTATGATGTACTCCTAGTGTGGACAACTAATAACTAACTTTAGTACATTATTAGAATATATGATTAAAGTATCTAATTTTTAGTATGCTTATTTAATTACGAATGGTATGATATTCTTCATTGCGCTTGTATTTATTGTCAATTTTAATAGCATAATTTTTTTAGTCGACCATCTATTGCAAATAGTGAACCCTATTATTTATTGAGATTTGAGCTTGTACTCTTTCATATTAACCTTGGACACTTTTGAGATTTTGAGATTCATCAAGAATTTCATAATGCATGTTCTTGTTATGATCCAAGTAACAATTCACGGAACTCCAATTGATGACGAAACTTCTAGAAGCCATAACTTTTGAACCGTAGCTCTAATTGACTCACCGTTTGAACCGTTGGAAAGCTAAGAATGAGGAGAATGCGGTGAGATGGCATGGATATTTTCTAGATGAAGTTTGAGCCCAAAAAACTCAATGGAAGTGCCCCAAATTTCAATTTTAGTAGTGCAATCTAAAAATAGTAAGTTTTCTAAAAATAGTAATTCCTCAAATTTTGTATTGTTGTAAATCGTGGAAGTCAAACCAACTCATCTCCCTCGAGATTGGTGACCTTACACATCCTCACCACACCTTAAAAACATGTATAAATGAATATGTAACCCGAAATGGAAATCAGACATCTCTTCTCAGAGATAAGCATATGTTTGGGTCTGTAAATTTGATCAATAAAACATCTCTTCTCAGAGATAGCATTATTTGAATTGTTTTATTCTTGTTTCTTGAATTATCTTTCAACCAAAGCTTTCGAGTTTTTGATCATGTTATGGTGCTACGTGAAAGTGCTTGGGTAAGCACTTGTGCTTTAAGATGACATAGATAGTAATTGATGACCTTAAGTTGTGTTGTTCATTAGAGTAGATGACTAGAGATTTAAAAGCTTTCCTAAGGGATGCACTAGTTTCCTCATTGGCTTAGATCGCCAACTATTATTCAGTGATGATGTCTTGTGGAGGAGGCAATCACAAGTGTAAGGAGAATTATATCAGACCCTGATTCCATGAAGTGGATATGTAGGTTGCCCAAGTTGTGATGGGGGCATCAGGTCTAGGTTCGTAGGTGAGGTTAGAAGTGTTTGTTGTATTCCTTCACTTTGGGTTCATATATTTTTGATTGGATAAATATATTTAATTTTAATTTAAGTTTGAATTGATCCTCATGTAGTTTTTATCAAATAGTTCACTTTAAATTGGTTGGTTTCCTTATCTTGAGTACCTTAAGAGTAGAGTTATATAGTGTTAGATGACTCTTTCTTGGTGAGCCTTAAAGTGATAACCCGATGTTAATTAATTATTGTTCAATCTCATTTCATTCTCCTTGGATGTTGATCAGGTTAAGTGTGAATAAATCTGTGATCCTTTAAATCAATAAGTTATAATTTAGCCTTTCTTAATAATGTGACTTGTCTCACTTCCTTAATCAGGATATTACTTATTGATTTAATTTTTAACCTATTATGTTTGTATTCTAATCTTGATAGGCCTTATGGTGGTAAACAAAGGTATTAATTAAATTTTATAATAATTGTGTGTGTTACGCTCTAATTGTACCTTGACCAAATCAAAATAGTTAAACATTAAGTAATCATAGTGAATAAATAAACAACGCTAAAATAAAATAAAAAATACATGGGTTTTGGGACAAATTTTTTTTGCATTACAATGTGTGGTATGTAACTCGAGATCCTAAAGTTGTGTAATACACATCAAGTCTGGAAGACACCTATTGAAATTTTTCTTTATCCAACACTAGGAAGAGAGTGGTATCATCTGAAAACAACACATCCAAGAGCTCATGCTTATTAGGCGAAGACAAACCTCTAATTGGGGGACCTAAGGAGGCATCCCTTAGAAGATAATGGAGAGCATTAACAACAGTCACAAATAGGGAAGGGGCCAAATGGAACCCTTTTCTAATAGAGCACTTCAACTTGATAAGCTCCACAAGGGTGCCATTAATTTTAGTCATTAAAAAAAATGCATATTTAAACAAAATAATGACCATTATGCAAAAATTATCTTGAAACCCTAAAGCGTGGAGTATAGTGTCAATAAACATTCACTCGATTCTATCATAAGCCTTTTCAAATTCTAGAAGAATCATTCCCACATTTTGGTTAGATTCTTGGGCCCATTGCATGCCTTCCTAACTAGACAAAAGGTTGTCAAGTATATACCTTCCTTCCACAAAGCCCATTTGAGTTTCATAAATAATATGGGGGAGCAAAGAAGAGACTCTCCTAACAAGCATTTTTTTCTATGCTTTTGTAAGACACATTTATAAGGGTTATCGATCTCCAATTTCTGACTTTAGAGTTATCCCCATCTTTAGGTAAAAGCTTAACCACACCTATGTTGATGTCAGGGCCTAGAGATCTAGTTTCTAGGGCCTCCCTATAAACATTCAGGGGTCCTTGGCAATCCAATTTTTATTACACTTATAAAATTTTGATGCGAATTTGTCGATGTTAGGGTCCTTATCATTCTTAAGGGATTCAATATCACTTAGAACTTCATCAAAGGAGAAGTCACTATTGAGAAAGGCAACTTGTTCTAAAGAGACTTTTTTGGGAATGCTCTTGGAACAAATCATTCTATTCATCTCCACAAGTTTGTTAGAGCCATCTAATGAGAACCATTGAGAGTAAAATGTAAATAAAACATCTTTAATTTGATTAATATTTTTAGTAGATACACCCCCAATGTCAAGCACCTATATTTTTTGCCTATTATGTTTAGCTTTGAGTAAACTAAAAAGGAACTTAGTACCTTTATCCCCCAACTTAATCCAATTAACTCTATATCTAATTTGAGCCCCTTTAGCAATATATTTGTGTGTCATTTTGATATTGTGCTTGGGACATCGAACTACTCAAAAGATCCTCATTGGATGGGTCCTCCTAGGGAGCATTTTCAACTACAATCAATAGTTCTTGGGAGTCTCAAAAAAAAATATTCTTCTTTTAACCTTAATTTGACCATGAGTTCTCAAAAATTGCTTACTCAAATCCAAACAACTATTCCAAACATCAATACTTGAAGAATAGTGGTTCATCATTTTAGCTATGTTCTAGGCATTTGGATACCCTCCCTACACTCCCTATCTTGCAGGTGAGATGGATACCCTCTCTACACTCCCTATATTGTAGGTGAGTCAATGAGTTTATATAGGCCTTTCCACACATATTTACTAATGTTACTGATGTAGGAGCATCTAGTATACAAACATCATTTTCAATTATTGAAGACTTCTAAGTTAGTTAGGGGTCATAGATGATCCATTTTGGAATGTAGGTGTGTGTGAAGGATCCTCTAGGGTCCATTTTATGTCTTAGAGTCATCATGAGTCATAATGAGTGAGTTTTATATGTAATTCAAGTTTTCCCTCCAAAATGAATGTTTGAAAATTCAAATCCTAGACCTAAGCAGAAAAGGACCATGGGCATAGTATGAAGTGACTAGATAAGAGAATGTTTGTAAAAGGGTCCAAGGAGTCATGCCAAGAATGTTTGATGACATTTTATGTCTAAGTCCTTAAAGGTGATGAAAATCAAGAATCATGTTTAAGTGTAACTACCACTCACACATTGAGTTGGCCATTGTAAGAGAGTCTTACATAAAAGTTACCAAGATAGTAGGAAAGATAAAAGGATGAAATCAAGAAAAGTTGTAATGTAGTTAGAGAGAGGTGAAGGAGATTATGAGAAGGAGAGAGAGCTCTTAAGATGATAAGGGGGAGCAAGAAAGTAAAATGTACACTCTCCAATAAAATGACAGAGTCCATGAATGGACTGAATATGTAATTGTTGATGGTTCATATCAATAAAGAAGAGTTATTTATTGTGTTTACTCTCCCATGGAAAGTATATAGATTTTTGTTTTTATTCTAGGTTGATTTTGAAAGCCTTGGAGGATATGCATATATCACTCTTGTGCTTGTTTTAGGTCTGAGATAAGTAATGCAGGGTTATAGTCAAGAAAGTGGATGGTTTGGGTGGCTTACCAAGATTGTTAAGGAAATAAATTTCATGGTTCATTAGTCCTAAATATATTTGAATCATATATACCCTATTTTTATTGAACATGGTGTTTTATAGTGAAACAAACTCAGGTAAAGCTATCTTTGTCCTCAAACCCTATTGAACGCTTGAAACAATCAAGACTGTTATGAAAGTTGATGTTTCTTGAAGTATATAATATGGTTATGTTTGAGGTGGTTAGTAGGTAATATTATCCTTGGTGCAATGTTAATTTATATGGTTTGAATTCAATACAAATGGAAAATCTCTAGTTCATAATCCACATATAAATGGAACCATGTTTGCAAAGTCATAACCCTATTTTCCTCAACCAAATGCCAAGGAGTGTATGTGTTTGAGAAAGTGGATGGTTATTGAGTTGGTTAAGTATAAGTAAGAGTGGAAGGAGGACAAGTTTTGAGAATAGACCATTTGGATATTGGGAACCTTTTTGAAGTGTAAAATTTTACTAATACCATTAGACAGTCCTATAGGAGGACTTAGGTTTTTGTGTTTGGTGTTGTTATAAGTATAACAAGATTGGTTGAGGTTCATTATTCATTTAGAAAGTTTAACCATGTTAGTACAGACCTATAAAATGTCTCAAGGTAGATTTAACATATCAAAAACTAAAATTATGGCATTTTAACCCCTCTCAGCTTATACAGGCCTGCATATTTGCCTAGCTAGGGTTTTGGAACAAAAACCCCTATAACTTCGTTTTAACCATGGGAAAAAGGTGAAACTTTGTAAACATGTGTATTTTTATATGGGGAAAAATATTCAAGAGATTTTAACCTAGTACATTACTATACGGTATGGATTTGAAGTCTGAGCAAGTGCAAGAAGGGTTAAAAGGCCTAATTGGCAAGGAGGTTATAAAGGAAAGAATATCTACACAAAGAGTTGGGAGATAAAACTTTTTGTAAGGTAGTAAGAAGATAGAGGGTGCCCAAATCTGGGCTTATATATTTTAGATGACTTGCAAAATGTCCCAACTAAGGATATTTGTGGAAAAAAAGGCTACAAGGACATAACCTCACTTTTGAGCTTAAGTGTGTAAGTGCATATTGGAGAGTGGTTGAGAGGTTCACAGGGGTTGAGACAAGGGTGTTATGATCAGGAAAGGTCATCCATGGTGGCAAGTTGTGTTCATGAGATCAATAACAAGATTTGATGTTTTAAGCCTTGAGGAGATTAACTAGAATGAAGCTAGCGAATGAATGAGAAGAGATAGGGAAAATGAATAAAATGATTTTATTGGATGAGTGTAAGGTTTATAGGGGATGAATAGACATTAATAAATTTTGGCAAAGGTGATTAGTAAATAGGGAGATGAGAAGAGGAGGCTATAAATCCTAGTGAAAAGATTAAAAACACTTGTTGAAGATTGAATATTGTGAACAAAGCCAAGCATTTGAAAGTTGAACTCATTGCCCAAGATTAGAGCCAAGAATGGTGAGTTTGAATATTTTCTCATAACCCTCTACATCATTTGGTATCAAATCAAGGTAAGCTCTTGGTTCAATTTTGTTTTGGCTAGGAATGGTGAGTTTGAAGCTTTTCTCATAACCCTCTGCATCATTTGGTATCAGAGCTAGGTTAGCTCTTGGTTCAATTTTGTTTTGAAGTTATTAAAGATTGTTAATTTGAAATTGGAAAAGAATGTTATGAAGATTACATGAAATGAAATTGCAGATATATTGTGGGAAAAGAGTATGGTGCAGATATGACCTATTGAGGTTATCAAAGAGAAATAACATATTGGTGAAGAGAGAAACTAAATACCCTAAGTCCAATGTGAAGGACTTGAAACTAGTTAACAGAGATCTAGAGAAAATAGAGTGGAAAGAGAAATGAATATAAAGAGAGAGAAGAGGAAGACGCCAAGTGAGAGTCAAGAGAGACAAGAAAGTCCTAGACAAAGGACTAGAGAAAGAGAATAAGATCCATGAGAGGTTTAAGAGGCAAGTAGGAAATCTTGCTAAGAGATAGGTCCAAGAAAAGTCTAAAAAGTGAAGAAAAAGATAAATAATGGATGTAGAAGAAGAAGTGAAAGATATGAGAAGAGAATTGGGGCAAAGTTTTTATAAGATAGAGCTCATGGTGAAGCTCATGAAGAATCAAGAAAGCCAATGGCTTGGCTGTAATGTTAGGAAGAGAGTGAAATGGCCATAAGAGCTACTTATAAGAGATAAAAGGCATAAGATGAATTCCTTAAAGAAAGAGAAGAATAAAGAGAGCATATCCCATATAGGTGTAAAGGATGAAGAGTTTGCCAAGAGAGCAACATGGAAGATAAGTTGAGAAAAGAGTTCTCATTATGGAGAACATGGAGAGAGAAGTACTAAGAGAAGCACTTGAGGGAGAAGACAAGAAAAAGAGGATATTGTCAAAGAAAGAGGCATTCATAGAGATTTGTTGGTCTCTTGTTTATTATTATAACATTTCCTTTAAGTGTGTGTATGGAGGTGTAAAGCAATGTTGGATGAAGGTCAAGAATGAGACCTTAAATCTTGTGAGAAATGGGTCAAGTACATCACACATTAAGATGCATGAAGATGATAAGGAAAAAGAACAAGTTTTAGAATTCAACAAGGTGAACATTGAATATTCTCAAAATGTTAAGGATGAGAAGGAAGTAGAGTTCCACGATGCTTTAACAAGCGTTGCAGTTGAGGTAAGAAATAAAGCTCATAATGAAGACATGAATGCAAACCACAAAGACATGAAATAAAAGATAACCATCAACAATTGTTTGAGGTAAATAAATGTTTAGGACTTGAATTTGATTGTGCATATGAGAAGGAATAAGTTAATATGTAGATTGGTAAAGTGAGGAGCAAAGTACAACTCTCCAAGAGAGTACAAGAACATGGGTATGTAGTGCCTAAGTGGCTTAAAGCATCAGTTGATGAGATGAAAAAGGAAAACCTCAAGCAATAGGTCATTCAAGGCAATAATTCAGGTGGAACACAAGATCAAACAAGGAGAAAATAAATAAAGGGCAGGTTACATGAATTTAACATGATAGGCTATCAAGCAAAGAAGCATGAAGAAGGTGAGACTAGAAATCAATCTCAATCCAAGAGTGTGCAGGGCAGAAAATCGGTCTTAAAAAGCATGGAAAGGGTACAAAAATATAGTATTGCAGGTACACTCCAAGAGAGGATAAAGAAAGAGGAATGTTGAAAACTCAAGAAGCAAGAAGACATGGTGGAATCAAACAAAGATAAAGAGATGAAGATGCAGTTGAATAACCCAATGAGGAAACAAGATGATGAGTGTGAAGAGGCTAAGTGGTCTCAAGGTTTGATTTATAATGTGATTTTTGATGATGCATATGAAGATATTTCAAATAGTGAAGATGTTTTGTATAGAGAAACAATGGCATTGATGGCTAGGCTTGTGAAATGTCAAGATGAAGATGAAGCACCTCATAGAGTGTTTAAAACACTTGATAAACAACAAAAGAAGGAGATTGATTTGAATCTAGTGAGAGAGGGAGTCCAAGGATAGGTTATTAATCAAGATGTCAAAGGATATGAAGATGAATTTTTAGGTTATATGAGAGCAGAAAATTAGAATCAAATGATGAGTTACAACCCAAGAGATGGACAAAAATCGGTACAAGATGATGTAAGATGGAAAATCAAGGAAGGTTGAGTATGGAGTCTAGTGAGTTTATTCTAGCACAATTATGGGCAGATAAGGCAATAAATAAAGAATAGAGGATAGGAAAATATGGTGATGAACTCTAGAAGATGAGGAAACATCATAGTGAAGCTCAAGGATTTATAAAAGCAAAGCTACAAGCAAGCAAACTAGAAAGCAAACAATTGAGACATGAGCAAGTTAAGAAAAATATATATTCAATGGTTGAAGTTATAGTTGAGTTGTTTGTTGATATGCATGATGATGGAAAGACAAGAATATGCCAAACAATAGTATACCATGATGAAGGTGAATTGGTTAAAAATTAATTCTTGCAAGAAGAACAAGGTTGTGTGAAGATGCATCAAAAGATTGAGAAGTGTAATGAAGAGGTAGAAAAAGTGATCTTTCTTGAACAAGTGACAAAGGTTGAGATGGCTATGAGACCGTTAGATCACAAGGAAGAAGGAACTATTATTTCTAAGGAGCAAAGAAAATTAAGGAATCAGGGACCAAGTGAGATCAATGAACAAGGAAGCCATAGAGCAAGAGTAAGAATGAAAAGAGAGAACCATCTATTAGAAGTAGAGTATGATGAAATACAAACTAAGTTGGAAAAGAAATAAAATGCAAAGAATAAAGAGAATAAATATTTATAGTAGGTGATACACCTCATAGAAGTAGAGGATGAGTTATTGAGAAAAATAGACAAGGTAAGGAAGCATAAATACAAGAGTCTAATGAGGATAAAGGAGCAAGTAAGGAGGAACAACAATAATGTGAATATGGAAGATATTCAAAGAATGAATTGGAAGGAAATAAAGAAGAAAAATGTGCTAGCATTTAATTTTTTTCCCTCCTAAGGAGTATGATGAGGGAGCATCTAGTACACAAACATCATTTTTAGTTGTTGAAAACTCATAAGTTAGTTAGGGGTCATAGATGATCCATTTTGGAATGTAGGTGTGTGTAAAGGATACTCTAGGTTCCATTTGTTTTTTTAAGTCATCATGAGTCATAAGGAGTGAGTTTTATATGTACTTGGAGTTTTCCCTCTAAAAGTGAATGTTTAAAAATTTAAATCCTAGACCTAAGCATAGGAACATAGGCATAGTATGAAGTGACTAGATGAGATAATGTTTATAAACGGGTCCAAGGAGTCATGCCAAGAGTGCTTGAATACATTTTATGTCGAACTCCTTAAAGGTGATGATAATCAAGAATCATGTTTAAGTGTAACTGCCACTCACACGTTGAGTTGGCCATTGTAAGAGAGTCTTGCATAAAAGTTACCAAGATAGTAGGAAAGATAGAAGGATGAGATCAAGAAATTTTTTAATGTAGTTAGAGAGAGGTGTAGGAGAGTAGGAGGAGGAGATAGATTTCCAAAGATTAGAAGGGGGAACAAGAAATTAGAATGTACGCTCTCCAAAAAAATGACAGAGTCAATGAATGGACTGAATATGTAATTATTGATGGTTCATATCAATAAAGAAGAGTTATTTTTTGTGTTTACTCTACCATGTAAAGTATATAGGTTTTTTTTATTATATTTTTATTTTGAAATCCCTGGAGACTATGCATATATCACTCTTGTGTGTGTTTCATGTCTAAGACAATTAATGTGGGGTTGCAAACAAGAAACTAGATGGTTTGGGTAGCTTCTCAAGATTGTTAAGGAAATAAATTCCATGGTTTATTACTCCTAAATATAGTTTAATCATATAGATGGTATTTTTAGTGAAGATGGTGTTTTATAGTGAAATAAACTCTGGTAAAGCTATCTTTGTCCTCAAACCCTGTTGCACGCTTGAGACAGTCAAGACTGTTATGAAAGTTCATGTTTATTGAAGTATAGAATATGGTTATGTTTGAGGTGGTTAGTATTTTAGAGTATCCTTAATGGAATAGTAATTTATATGGTTTGAATTCAATACAAATGACAAATCTCTAATGCACAATCCACATAAAAATAGAACCTTGTTTGCATAGTCAGAACCTTGTTTTGCTCAGTCAAATGCCAAGGAGGAGTGTATGTGTTTGATAAAGTGGATGGTTATTGATTTGGTTAAGTCTAAGTAAGAGTGGAAATAGGACAAGTTTTGAGAGTAGCCCATTTGGAGACTGGGAACCTTTTTGAAGTGTAGAAGTTTACTAATACCATTACACAATCCTCTAGGAGGACTTAGTTTTTAGTATTTTGTGTTGTTATAAGTATAACAGGATTGTTTGAGGTCCATTATTAATTTATAAAGGTTAAGAATGTTAGTATAGACCTGGGAAAGGTCTCAAGATAGATTGAAGAGCTCACTGGCACTTTAACCCCTCTTGGCCTATACAAGGCTACACATTTGCCTAACTAGGGTTTTGGAACAAAAACCCCTATAACTTTAGTTTTAATCATGGGAAAAATGTGAAACTTTGTAAACATGTGTATTTTTCCATGGGGAAAAGGATTAAAGAGATTTTAACTTGTTATCATATTGAATGGTATGGATTTTAAGTTTGATCAAGTGCAAGAAGGGTTAGAAGGCTTAATTGGCAAGGAGGTTACAAAAGAAAGAGTATCCACACAAAGAGTTAGTAGATTAAAAATTTTGGAAGGTAGTAAGAAGATAGAGGGTGACTAAATATGGGCTTAAATATTTTATATGACTTAAAAAATGTCCCAACTAAGGAGATTTGTGGAAAAAAAGGTTATAAGCAAATAGCCTCACTATTGAGCTTCAAGTGTGTAAGTGCATATTGGAGAGAGATTTAGAGGTTCACAGGAGTTGGTACAAGCGTGTTATGATTAGGAAAGGTCATCCATGGTGGTAGGTTGTGTTCATGAGATCAATTACAAGATTTGATGTTTTAAGCCTTTAGGAGATTAACTAGTATGAAGCTAGTGAGTGAATGAGAAAAGATGGGGAAAATGAATGAAACGAGTTGAGTGGATGAGTGTGAGGTTTATAGGGGATATAATAACATTGATAAATGTTTCTAAAAGTGATTAATAAATAGGGAGATGAGAAGAGGAGGCTATAAAGCCTAGTGAGAAGATAAAAAATGCTTGTTGAAGATTAAAGCTTGTGAACAAAGCCAAACATTTGAAAGTTGAGGTCATTGCTCAAGATCAAAGATATTAATGGTGAGTTTGAATATTTTGTCATAACCCTCTGCATTAATTAATTCAATATTTAAGAGAGGTAATGATTTCAATGGGGTGAAGGTCAAAGATAGTAAAGGGAAGGCCATTAACTAGATTTCTTCTATGGCCTTGTTGCATAGAATCCTTGTGCAAGTAGAACTTATCCAATATATAATAAACTATTTTTATCTTAGCTTGACTATTACACCAAGTGAACCATATCCCTTTGCTAGAATATTTATATCTACCTAGTGGGTCCTCTAGTTTGTGCATTCACTTCAACATAGACCATAAGAAGAGTTTGTTACCTTTCCATGAGAGGGTATCACCACCCTACTCATTTTATTTAACCTCAATCATGTTAAAATAATCACCCAATATGTATGAAATATTCTTGAAATTAGATGCCAACTAGTTCCAAAGTTCAATTCTTTCTTTGTAGTGATTTGGGGCATAAACATTACAGATCCCAAAAAATTGAGATTGATGATTGCAAAACACCCAAATGTCTTTTTGGCAAGGAGAAAAACCATGATCAATAACAAAATTATCCAACTCGAGGTTAATGAGAATAGACGCACCACCTTTAATCTAGGGTGATTAGTGAAGAAGTGAGTACATTTTGGCCAGATAAAATTTCAAACCAAATCCAATTTGGTTGCAATCTCCTTAACTTCTTAGAGAAAAAGAAAATAAATTTGTTCTCTAGAATGCCTAAATTATTTGACAATGGGCCTTCTATCCATCTTCTCCAGAACTCTAACATTCCAACTAACAATTTTCATAGAGAATGGTAGAATTATTTAGCTTGACCTGGGGACTTCGATCCCCCTTTATTCTTATACAACCTAGTAAAACACTACATAAATTTTTTTTTCCTTTATGATTCTTAGTTGAATATTCGGGAATGACATGAGAAGTTACTTTAAGTCTTTTTCCATCCTCAACTAAATCATTTGTCTACATGGCATAAGAACTCTATGTTTTAAGCCTTTTATTCCCATTTTTAGACTTCTCTATAGGATTTTGATTAACATTATTCAACTAGGCCATAGGAACTTCCTCAAATGAAGGTATTTTACACTTAGGGGCCACAACTAGAAAGGGAGAGATTTTCATGGACACAACATGTTCAACATAGGGCCTATCATCTGGGATGGACAAGGGTTCAGTGGTAGAGTTCTTTGTGGTCTGAGGAGCAACAAGGATAAAAACATATTCATTTTAAAGTCTCTTTACAAGGGGAGGCGAGTTATCCACTTGATCAATCTGAAGGCAAACTTCTTTAAACATGTTGTCCCCAAAAATGTCACTCATTTTTGGGACGACCTATGAACTATTTTGGTTCAACAAACCAAAATCCTCTCTCCCCTTTTCAAAAATTATTCTGAGCATTCAAGTTCTTCATTATTCAAAGCTTTTCTAGAAATCTACAGACTCAACATGCTTGAAATTAGCAGGTTCAACAGGTTTAAAGGCTTTTGCAGGCCAGTTCAATCAAAAGAACAAGTTTCCAACACTTAGTCATTTCCAGGATTGGTTCGATACCTTAATTCAACCAAAAGAATTCAATCGGCAAGCTTCTAAGCAAGGATTGAACCATTGAACCATTGAACCTTAAACCAAAAAGGTTCAAGGGTTCAATGGGTTCAAGATTCAACAACGTTGGCAAAAGTTGAGTGCATTTGTCAAGTTCAAAGTTCAACCACTTCAAAGTTCCATGGCTTCAAAACACTTAGCAAAAAATGATGCATTGAACTGTTGAACCTTGAACCATTTTAGTTCATCGGTTCAACGGGTTCAACGACCAAATGGTTCAACGCGTTTGGTTCAAAATATCAAAAGGACTTATCCAAATAAAAAGAAAGAACCAATGAATTGATTGAACTGTTGAACCAACGTTGGTTCAATCAATCAATTCAATCGACAGGTTCAAGGGGCTGCCCAGGGCCGAAGGAACAAATGCCCTTGCGGAGGGCAGGCAACATTGGTTCAAGGTTCAAAGAGAAGATAGAAAAGATAGAATTCCTTCAAATTTGTTCAAACGCTGATAGGGAATAATTCCTTTGGAATTTTTGTTTGATGGAAATGACTAAGTGAAGGAGGTTGAAAGAATTCCTTCGAAAAGGTTTTTTTGCAGGAAAATGACCAAGGAAAAATTCCTTCAAACATTTTGTCTGAAGGAATTCACTCAGGAAGAAAGCCCGAAGAAATTGAAACGATTGAAACGGCTAAGGAAAAGAAGTGAAGCTTTCCTTCAGACTTTTTGCTCGAAAGAAAAGCCTGACAGAAAAAGCAAGAACCCTTTGGGAAAGATCAAACCTCAAAGTGTAGAGGAAGTCACCATGTGTCCCTTACAGAGTCGAAGCGGAAGCTACCAAGTGTCGTCTACCGGGATAGTTTCTAATAAGTTCCAAAGCTGTGGAACATGCCACATGTTTCGTTATAACTCAGGGGAAGCTGACAAGTGTCAACATCCATAGTTTCTTCCTTTGTTTCATAAGGACTGTGGTGGGCCCTGGGTGAGTTACTAAGGTTAAGTAGAGTGCGACAAGTGTCATCGTCCGCATGAATCCAAAATAAGTCCTAAATGTTTCTATAGTGTTTCTAGGAGCTCGACAGAAGCTGCCATGTGTCATCTTCCATAGGACTCTCAAAAGGTATTCAAAGCTTCGTAGAACATGCCACGTGTCCCATTAAAACTTAGCAGAGCATGACAAGTGTCTGTGTCTGCATTTCAAGTTTCTTATAAATCTTCTTTCACTAAGCTTTTCTCAGATTTCCACAGAGGCCATCACATGTCACTTGCTGAGATCAGCGAAAAGCGTCCAAAGCAAGCGGGAAAGAACAAGGAAGCAACGGGCAGAGGAAGAATCAATGAACCGATTGAACCTTGAACTAAAAGAGTTCAAAGTTCAATGGTTCACAGGTTTAAGTAGTTCAAAGGTGGCCTCAAGCAAAGAAAGAAGCAACATGGATGATTCCAAAGGCAAGTTCAATGAAAATGATGGCTCAACCAGAGAGCAAAGAAGCACTTGAACAGGGAAGCGATGGACCAAAAGAGACAGAATGAATTGAGGAATCGATGAACCAATGAACTTTCACAGGTTCACAGGTTCAAGGTTCAACATGGTTCAAGCAGCTAGTGACCATTGACGGCCCCACAGACGTCAAATCTAAAGTAAAGGAATATCCGTTGAAATTCAAATAGAGCGCAGAATTTAAAGGAAGAACCAAGCGACTAGATGAAAAGAGAGCCTAAAGGCTCAAATTGCTATAAGGGAGAGAGGAACAAGACCAAAGATCAGAAATATCTTCAAAAGAGTTATTTCCAGTAGGTGAAACAATGGATCAAGTAGACTTCTGAGCACACCAAATCAAGGACGTAAGCTTGTTTTTCTTCCATGAAGTAATGGCGAATTGGATAGCTACACAGACATCAAGAAAAAGACCAGATAGTCCATGGTAAGGAAGAAACATATTAGAGGAATAGACACGCCATAGTTATGGAAACACACTGTTCCCAGCATGGTCCCTCCAGACAGAACTGAAGGTGCATTGAAGGCATTGACTGCAGCGTAGGCCATCCCATGGGAAAGAGTGCCAAGCCTTGCGTGGTTGCTATACATTGTAATTTCTCTCATTATGAAGAGAGACTTTTCATTTTTTATAGAAGCAAAACTCTGCCCCATTGAAAGGAGAATACTGAGACTTTGAGCTCAGATTATTGTTCATTTTATTTTATCTAAATGAGAAAGCAAGTTGTTTGTAGACTTTGTGTTGTCATAGCTTGTATCATTTTAGGAGATTGTTCTTATGTCTGTCTTCTGAATGTGTTCTTGTTTATTTAATTTGGCAAGCAGAATTAGTGAAAGTAATAAGGAAGGTGCCCTAAAGCCAACTGTGGGAAGACTTTGTGCTTTCACAGTTGTTTTCAATGTGTGTTTTTCTTTTCCTTCTGTGTTGAGGATTCTAGGACAACTTTGTGCCCTCATTATCCTCTGTGTTTCACTCTTTGGGCAATTGAGGTGGAGACTTTGTGTTCTATTTCATCCTGCTAGTTCCTATCCTTTGTTACCAGGTCTTTGTCACTACCTGAAAGAACTCCTATTGTTTCCTACAAGAACACTTCTGAAAGAAGAAAAGTGCCTTCAGTGTTTTCACCAAGATTTTCTCCTTTGTTTGTGAACATCATCTCTGAAAGAAGAGAGATGGATGATGTATCCTACACCTGAGTGTTATTTTTTGCATATTTATAGTATATATAGCTCCTGCATATTTATAGGAAACCTCCCCTTGATGAGAGGAGAGATTTGTCCCCTTTGGATGTGGTAAACCTGCAACTTTGGATGACCAATCTCCCTTGTTGTGGATGATCAGACCTATTTTTCTCAATCAAACAGCTGACTGACAAAATATTCACCCAACAAAACAGAGCCAAGGGAACTTGGGAGGAAGCGAGGGAACTTCCTTAGCTAAATCCTCTTATGGGAGGTCACATGGGACCTCAGGGCTATCCCTTTGGAAATTACATCATTATCATTATCATTGTCAAAAAGATATTGTGGGTTATCTATCACCACCACCTTAAGACTAAAAAGAGATGAATTTTTACTAGACTCAACATCGCTAATAAGGTGAGTCATTTTACTTCCATTTTTAACTATTAAAGGCTTATTATTAAATAGAGGACAATTCTTCTTTTGGTGACCATCTTTATTACCCAAAAAAAAATCATTTAGTCAATTGATAGGATATGGGAAAGACCAATCTTTAATGTTTGAAATAAGGGTTTTAGGGAAAACATCAAATGATTAGGGAAATAAGGACCCTCGCATGCATATGAGCCAAATATCTTCTACTGCCTTAAATCTTTAAGACTTCCCCTAGTGGTTTGAGTGCTAGGGTGAGAAAATTCTAGATTTGAATAGGAACATTCATTGTATCTATCCATCTCGAGGCAGTTTTAAATATGATATCTTTATATTCCATGATAGGATCCAAGGTATAGTCCTAAACATATAATGGCAAACATTCCACAAGGATTTATTGATATCTCTCCTTTGCATGTTAAAGTTTTTGAAAACCACCATGAAAACCCTTTTTGCATCATTCTGCAAAAGCTGACATACATCCCCATCTTTTTGTCCCAACCAGTGTTCAGCTAATTATAAAAAAATCCTAGAAGGAAGAGAATCTCTATTCAAACACACAAAGAAAATCCCAACATTATTGAGCCTAATTTCTTCTAACTACAAGTGTTTTTGCATTGATTACTTGGGAGACAAAGTTAGGCTTTTCAAAGGGCAGGGGATTTACCAATTTACTCATAGTTTTATCTATCACCATCACCTTCTTTCAAGCCAAAGCCATTAAATTTGAACATTGCACCTTCTAAAATGCTAGGGCTTTCCTCAACCTATAAGCCCTTATTGAAAATATCACTACTGCCTCCTTTCTTTCTAAGCATTAGGTTCTCTAATGTCTGATGAGAGATCTCATGAGAACAATTTTTAACAAGTACTTTAGTATGTTCAACTTCGTAATTGCAATTTCTATTGATAATACTCTGCCCATTGATCACACAAACCATACCATCAGCTTCCATAAATTAGAGGGGGGAGAATTAAATTACCCGAGCTCAAAATCAATAAAAACACATCAAAACACTACACAAAAACCAAGATAGGACATGAGGTACAAGCTAAAAAAATAAAATAGGTAAAACCCAAACACAGGAATAAAGCAACAACCAGACAAGACCACAACCAAGGGACTGAAAATAGTTAGACCAAGTAATAAAAATTAAAAAAGGACCAAGGTGGCAAAGAATATAAATGAAGTAGGTGAAGAGCTTGGAAAACCTTCAATGGAGAGAGACTTTTCATCTTCCCATTTGCAAAGCTCCAAGTTCCTTCAAGTATTCAATCAACAATTTTTTTAAATTATTTGAATATTTTTGAATTGTTGGATATGCAATGAGCTACTTAATTATCTCAGCCATGTGAGGAGCATGACATCTATGAGAAGTGGTATATGGAAGACTTCACGTGAAAAAATTGTTTTTGCTTGAATATTAGCTAGAAAAAGCTTTTCTTTTTTCTACTCTTACTTTATGGTTTGATCTTCTCTTGAAACTGTTATCATTGTAATTTCATGTTCAAATGTGATATAGTGATGATATTTACCCAATGTTTCCCCCATTAATTTCATCCATGATCTTCCTAGTTTTGCACTACATTCATTCAATGAATGGTTAATACGAAATATGGCAAAACATGCTTTTGATTTAAATGTAACCGATAACTCAATGGATCCAATGCAACATTGAGGCCCTATATTATTACCCAAGTGTTGACGATCGTATCCAAGATATTGAATATGTGTCATGTTACATACATTAGCTTCGCAAAAGGATGCAATCTCAACATTAGTACATTACTTCAAACAAAGGCTAAGAAACAAAGGCTCTATATATAATTAATGTTTTTTAGTTAAGGCCTTTGAAACCTCACTTGTAAGCTTAGCTTGGTTTTGAACCTCATTTGTCATAAATCCTTTCTTAAGTTTAATTTATTGTTTGATTTGAACTTTATTTTGCAATTTATCTTGTAATAGTTTCTCCTTTTGTAACTTCTCTTTTATAACTTTTGTAACCTCACTTGTTCTAATTTGTCCTTTTACAATTGTTCTCTCTCAATTTTTTTTTTTTAGTAATTTATCTCTTTCCAATTATTCCCTTTGCAACCTTTTTTTTTCAACATGTTCCTTTTGTGACCTTGCTTTTTCATACTGTTCTTTTATGTGTGAATTTTTAGCAACCATGTTTGTATCATTGGACTTTGTAGGAACATTTTGCTTTTGACCTTCATTTGAGATAAATTATTTTAATATGCCTTTTTCGTTGTGAATTTTTTGTTACATCTTTGATAAATTCGCTTTTAGTAACCTTTCCTTTTTTATGTATTCCTTTGGTAATTTATCTTTGTCATCTTGTTATTTTTGTAACTTTTATTGCTCTAATTTTTTCTTTTGTATCCAAACATGCTCTTTAGAAAATGCATTCAAAACTTGAGTGGGTTGTTTGATTGATGCATCTATTATAGGATCACCACTATCAATGATACTTTGTATTTTTTTTTTCAAAGTCAAAAAACTATTTGTGTGATGCCCATGCATTCTATGATATGCATAATAGTATTTTGATTTTCTTAGAGGATGCATAAGAGGTAATTTGATCACTTTATTTCAAAATACCTCTCTTAAAATTTCACTTGAACTCTTTGTAGTCTTTTATGCACTTTTTGAGTCATTAGTTGTAGATGTATTTTGCTTTGGCTTCCAATCTTGATATAAAGTATTGTTAAGCACATTATCGGTAGACAAAGATGCAAACACATGATTAACACTAGCATACTCTAGAGTATTTCTATATGCGATATTATTTTCCCATGATGTGATTTTTGAATTAAAATAATGATGTTATTTTTGCAACTCTTTTAGTGACATGCTCATAGTGATGATTTGATCCTTTAAATGTTCAAAAGTATAAACCCCATGTACTTATGATTGAAAATGCATACAAAAACCATCATGAGGAGATGTGAGAGGTAGAGGGGGTTGAGGAAGGACATGTTGGTTACCTTCATTTGGTAATATAGGGTGGCTCAACTTATCTTGTGGGATAGTGATATCATGAACCTGTTTAAAGGGAAAGTAGTTGTCACCATCTATAGGGTTAAGAGGAAACCTTATGGCATCTTGAATTAATGTTTGATCTTGTTCCCATGTTATGCTCTATCTTTCAAAGTTTGGCATTAGTAATTTTTGTGTCTTACCTTATGATTTGATTTGTTTTATTGCATGATTTTCTTGTTTAAAAGAATGAAACATGCCACAAAGACTATAGATGCTTTAAACAAAAAGCACTTATCCACTATAGCCATGATATTATTTGCAAATGATAGTAATAGAATACTAAAAAGAATTTTTTGAAACTTAAGGACAAATTTTTTGAAACCCTAGAAGGTTTTAACCCTAAAGGAAACTTAGGGTTTGTATGCTTAATCAATAAACGAGTTCATTAAATGTTTTACGATGAATTGAATTAATATTTAAATTAATCATAATTCAAATAAATTGAATAGAATAATGTGGGGGTGTTTTAAATACACTTTTAAACAACAAATTATAGATAAATGATTGAAATATATGAAATAGGATAATGAAAAGCAAGATTAAACTATGAAATTAAAGAATGAACTTAGATTTTTTATTCATTAGGCTAACTGTGTTGACTAAAATAATGTATAAATAGGAAAAAATATCTAACCTGTAATCTTCAAACAATATGGATCGAAACTCACACAAGGACATGAATGTCAGATGGGATAAGATCCTTAGTTTTTGTTGTCCTTATCCATCGATCTTGTCCTCTTACAAAAAATAAGAATTTAAGACATAGTTATATTCAAAAGTAAAATATAGGCATGTATGCACTAATTTCATCTTCATAAATGCATGAGAGAACCATATGTAGATTATTGAAGTTATAAAATTAGGTATGGAATGTAGTGATTGTGTGACCTATGGGCAAGGGTTGGAGAAGTGTAATTGAGTTGAACTAGCCCTAATCACTGCCAAGATGACTAAACGGTGCCTACATATCAAATGCTCTGAAGAGGGAAATTAAGCCCAATGTAGTTCTCCCACTTAAGTGTTTTCTACATATGTGTTCCTTTGATTATATGAATGCATATAGAAAAGTCTTGAATACTTGATCATGTGGGTCTAGGGTTGCATACTACTAGTTTGAAACTTGGCTAAAGCCTATTTGAAGTGGTTGGAACCTAAATTGGAAAGAATAGGGAACTTTTTCTCAATGTGCACTTGTGGCATTAAGTCTTTGAATTTAAATTGCCTATTTGTGTAATAAGTGATTTAAATATGTATTTATAGTAATTCCATCAGGGTGACCACACACTGGTAAGCCCAAAAACATGGAGGATGATCTTAGGGAGGATTTTATTTGAAAATATGATCATTGACAGGAAATAGACAAAATCATTAGATATAGACAAGATCAATGATCTTTGATGTCCCTATTTGTCATTCTTGTCCCCTAAGAAAAGTGTTGGGCATTGGGTCTGGACTAAGGCATATAAATGCATAGTGGTGGTTTTAACAATCATAAAATTTATGTGTGATGGATGATGGTTATGAGATAAAATAGGTCCTCTCTTAGGTTTAGGATAGGGAGAGATAGAAAAATAGGTATTAATTAAGTGAAAAAGTTAATTATGGATAAAAATAGGTAAAATAGGCACAATCAATTGTTCACAACCAAATTTAGGTTACTATAGTTTATAAGAATAGAATTTACTAAACAATGCATTATACATGTTATTTTCTAAAAGTATTCATTTATGTTGAACATAATTTTTGTTTAATGCACTTTGTGTATAATGAATTAGAAGTGATGATGCAACTTTATGCAACCTAATACTTTCATTTAATACAAGAGGGTGATGAGAGACCAAGATAAACAACTCCATCGCAAGTGTTTAAAATATGACTCTATGAAGCTCAACACAAAATAGGAGGAATAATGATATTTGATGCTTAGATTTTCTCTAAGTCTTGATGTTGAAAATCATATTTTTATATTCTTTTTGATGATCTTTTAATTCTCCTTAAACGGTTTGGGATGACTTGCTTATATAGGGTACTCTATGACAAATTGTGTGTGTACACTAACTTTATAAATGATAAGGAGCTAAGTTAAATGCACATGATCAATGATAAAAAGCAAATGATCCACAAAATTAAAATGGGACATACTCGCATAGGGCACATGTCTACCTAGGGCAAACTCATGCGAGGTACGATTCTAACTTGGAATGAATAAGGGCCCAAATCTTGATAAGAAGCATGATAATAGATGAAGATTTAGTTCAAGTATGCCAATGGATATATTTGGATAAGTGTTGGATGTTATTTTAAGGATTAAGGGCTAAATAGACACATGTAAAATATGATAAATTTGGGATAAGACACTTTGAAAAGGGATTTTATATATAATTTAGGTGTTTATATATTTTCCCCACTTTGACATGAGTAGTAAGTGTGAGTGAATACATATATGCATCAAATTATAAATATAAATAATTTAAAATTCATACCTTCATCTACCTAGGGAAGAGTGAATATTTTTTAATTTATACTCAAGCTAAACTTTTATTCACATGGTGTTTCTATGTCCTTGAAACAAGTGCTAATTTCTACATTTAGTTAATGATTATGATAGGTATTTTGAATTGTCAATTTTTAAAAATTAAATTTGAAAGGAGAGCATATAAATGGATACACATGGCTAGAATTTTCCCCAAATGTTGCAATAAAATACTTCTCAAACTATGTTTTCAGTAGGTGTTGAAACATAGCTAACACTTATTTGGGAGTCATTAGGGCCCAATTCACTTTTTATCAAAGAATTAGATAAATTTTGTTCAAGTTCGATCATGTTTTAAATTTTTTTGAAAATATTCCCCCTTTTGAGGTGACATGTGAATACATGTATTGCAATCAATCATCTCAAAAGATAGTGTTAAGTGCCTTATATGTTAGGAGAGTAATATATTCGAAGCATAAATATCCTAAAAGATATGTAATGAGTTTGAAAATAAACAAATTACTAATGTATTTTTTATATTAAATAAATTAACATCTATTCATGCCCCATAATATCATGTATAATTGGCACATAACATAGGAAAGGTAGTATTATATTAAGTGCAGTGAAAAAGGGTGTAATGCCCCCAAAGGCAGAATAATGTGGGAACAACTAGTCTTCCCCAAATGTTGTATAGTTTTCCATTCAATTAGGATATATATAATAATGAGGAAACACATAAGTAGCATGACCCCATAGATGCATGGTAAATACCATGGTAACATGGTCACCAAACAAATATATTTTAAATATATGCATGATAGAAATAATGACACCAATTATAATATATTAATATGCATGATGAACATCATGGCTATAAGTAATGAACAACGCAATGGACCACACAATTTAGTAACCACACTTAAGTTAGTGAATTGAAAAGTTAGTGAGACCACACAAGGACAAGGCTCACAAGACATGACAACAAGAGGATCCTCTATGGACAAGGATGCACAAATAAACAAATGCATGCACACACAAGCAAGCATTCATGTGCAATAACCTATGTAACCATGTAACAATCACAATAATTATATCGACGTGACATATGAGATCTAGGTACTAGCATGATATTTAGTCTCTAATGTAATCTAGCTCAACATGATAAAGGACAAGCAAGGAAACATGTCACTGTGAAAAAATTGTTATATAACAATGCCTCCAAAATATGACATGCTATCTATGAAAATTCCCCTCTAAGATGTGTGGAAATAATATATAGTCCAATGTCATTTAAAATTCAAATTTTCATAACACTCACTCCAAAATATTGTGAGAAGCAAATTATGTGAATCGTGCATATTAAAACCTCTAGCATAGGTGAATTTCTAACCTTGTATAAACTTATATTTTTAATTTTTGTATTTTGTAATATTTTTGATGTTTTTTAGAATATCCCCCTCCTTTATGGGTGATATGTGAGTCAAGTATAATCATAATGAACACAATATGCCAAGGTGAAAAGGTTGTGCGGAGCAGCATGCCCCATCGATATAATAGTGCAAGGTACATATGTGATGTGAAAATTGTAGGATAATATCAATGTGTCATTACCATTCATCATGATATATATGACTATGTGGAAAGGCCTATTAGTTAACATACATACATACATATATATATCTATAGTGAGGATGAAGATGTGTATGGGGAAAACAACAAGTCCCCCAATGTATGAGAACTCAACAATGAAGAAATATGACAATGAATGTACCATGAGAGATAATATATCATGTGTCAAGGTTTGTTTAACACAGAATATTAATAAAATGTAGACTCATAATAAAAATGGGCGTGATAAAATCCATACATAGGATATGTCAATAAGGAACATGTATGGATACAATGCCCCCATAGGCAAATATGTGTATATATACGATCAATAAAAAACATGTGTGGATATGCCCCCATAGGTAGGTAGATGTATAGGTAATATTGTGTATGAATCCATGTTTTTTTGTATTTTTAGTAATATGTGTTAAATATGATAGAGAATTAACACAAGAAAGCATGACGCCACAAATGAAAAGAGAGGACCAAAACTTGCAAACTAGAGGAATAAGACAATGAGTATTCTAAAAAACCTATGGCTCCCTCAGAAATCAATGCATGTTGTGACTTAAGGTCCTAAAAAATGTGTTTTCATCATTCGGAAGCCAATGCAAGTGCTAAGAATGACATCAATGATCAAATGAAAAAGACTAGTGAAATATAGCATGCAACATGAAACAAGAGTTTAGAAAAATATTGATGAAAACATAAGGAAAACACCAATGTGTCAAATCAAGAAGATAGTAGATCAATCTCAAGGAGGATGCCACATGTAAGGCACAAAGTAGAAAATAATAATGCTATGTACAAGGCTATAGTACAATAAAGATGTATTGATGAGTTCTAAATATTAATCATATAAATATGGATGGTATGATATCAAGGTGTAATATATATAAAATATCGATCACATGGAAAGTGATATAAAAGGTACTTATCCATGTCACAATGATATTCAATAAATGCTTGTAGATATCCATGTACACAATCAAGATATGTATATTTCATGTAAGGAAAAAATGCAAGATATATGATCTATGTAAAGTAGCTCCATATAGTAATTGCATAAAAAGATATAAATATATCACCATCAAATTATTGTTTATGTTGAGTATGCCCCCCACATAGAAGAGGTGTGAATGGTTACCTAATAATATATAAATTGGATATTGTTCATCTTGTCCACTCAATATATTGTGAAAGGCATGTGTGGAAAAGATGAATATAATTAAATAGGTAAAATAGGCATGATATGAATATATGACTAAGATAAAGGCAAAAAAATCATTTTTTTGTCATTTATGAATATTTTTATATTTTAAAAATTTACTTATTTATTTATTAATTTTGATAATGAAAGGCCGCAATGCATATAAATGCAATAGACTAAACATCGAAAGTGACATACAAACAAGTAAATAAACTCTTGATCATGAATGAGGGATTTACCATAAATGATGAGACCTAAAGCTAATGTTTATTTCAAGTGTGTGTCATAGATTAGAAATGTCATATATAATGGAACTTTGAATGTGTTGTAACAATCTCAAGTAGATGACTAGGTGTATGTGTTTAAGCTAATGTTATGCCTTGTGAGGACTTAATTCATGTCGTAGGGGTGGTTAGTATTCCCCCAATATGTCTCATTGTCAAATATATCATCAACATCATTAGAGTTTTGGTTGCATTCATATTGTTCATTGGTATTAAATTTTGTTGAATACTTGAAGTACCTTTAGGAGTGAATTTCTTTGTAAATAGTGCCCTTTTTTAAGGAAGTTTGATTAGGAAGCATGATTTTTCCTTGGTCCATCCACTCTTGAATATTATTTATCAAAATTATGCATTTGTTTTGGAATGTCCCCTTTTTGCACGATATGAAAAAAACTATTTGTATTTTTCTAAAAATTTGGCATGTGATTTGAAAGTATGTTGTGCATAGGAAGCAATATGGTCAAGTTTTTGTCAAATAAGTCTTTTAGTAAATTGTATTTATTCTTGACAAAGTATATGGATTTGGTTGTGATGGTTTATGTGTCCTTTGTTGTTTCTTATTTTATCTTAGTAGTAGATGTACTCTTTTTCACTTATAGATACTAGGTTTATTTAATTCCTTAGTAGGTGATATTTGGACTTTGAGTTTGATTAATTATTCTTTCTCTAGATCAATGGCCCTATGCACAAGAAAGGTGAATGATTTTTAAGTTGCATTAAGTGTCATTAACCTACTAATAAAGATATTTTTCCTTTGAAAATCACATGGTTGATAAATCAATGAGCGCATATACTATTAAAATCTAAAGATACAATCTCACATTTATTCCTTGGGACTATGTTTAATATGTTGAATACTTTCATATGTAGTTCTAGGTCCATTATTACCTGTAACATGGGGTGGGAAATAGTAAATACAAATGAATAGAATCCAACTCACCTAATTCATGCCAAACTAGGAATTCATAAAAAGTGTTTCAATTAGCTTGTCTCTATGGAATTTTGTAAAAATAATGTCTACCACATAATCTAATAATTGATGTGTCTATATTCAATAAAAGGATTTGTATATTTGTAATTTTGTGGTAAAATGTTTCCATCTAATGGAACCAAATATTTTTTTATTTGTAATTTCATACAAAAGTAAGAAAAATGCCAAAGGATTATAATAAATATATATATTATCATTGAAAGGGTTGTAGTCCGACTAGTGAGGATGATGGTTTGTTATACCATCCACCAAGATTTAAATCCCTCTAGACATATGCTATGAAAATTCAAATGGATAGGGCCAAGATCGTTCCATAGGTGATTTTGACAGATGGGATGCTCCCTAGTCATGGTTACTTAATTGAAGGAATGCTCAAATTTAGGTGTATGCTTACACTTCAATTGTAATCAATGATATGTAATGCAAAACATAAGTGGAGTTGTCTATATCTATGTAATTTTGAGCTTCTCAATCAAATAAATATGTATAGATTATCTTTAGTATTTATTTATTCTAATATACATCTCTCCAGTTTCCTTTGAGTGTGGATCTGATTTGGAATGCAAGATAATATCTGAGATAGGTTGGTTGTGGTCCAAAATCATTTAGTTAGAGGGCAAAGAGTGATCAGGGATACCTCGATGTTCCATTAATTTTTATAAAAAACTCAAAGTAGCAAAGTGATTCTAATATTTCTTGTATAAGATCCTTGGTCCCTAATGGTTGATATAAATGGAATAGACTAGATCTAGGCTCCCCTATTGGTTGCATATTTTGTATCTGAAAAGGATCTTTTCCTTTATTTTTGGTTTTATCTTCCTCATGATTTGTATTTATTAGATCCTAGAGGTTGACATTTTTTAACTTATCAAAATGGTTATATAAAATGTTATATATTTTTTAACTAATAGAAAATGGGTAGCCCATTTCTCTTTTATTGTTCAAAATATAAAAGTGTTATACATGTGTCAGTTGGAACTTGATGTCTAAATTATTATGTGTAGTTATATGGCAAGCTTACAAATGTTCTAATTAATTGATTTTAATGCATAATGATTTAACATCAAAAACCATAGCATAAAATCCCCATGAGTATTAACCATAAGGAATGTTTGGTGTCACAATCGAGCTTGGATAGTTAGATGTATAGATGTGTATTAATATTGTTGTCACATATCAAGGCAATAGAAAATCAAACAAATAAAGGGAAGAGAATAATATTATGACCAATCATAGGTTCAAAGGGAGTAAGATGTGAGTTATTCCCTAACCATATGATAATGTTTGTTGATCTGGTTCTTTATGGAAACCTGACTAAAACCTAAATGCCTCCCCTTTTCACCCAATCTCATAGGTTATATAAGATCACAGGCTTTGATAAAAAAATGTTATGTACTATTTTTCCCAAACTTAAATTCTCATTCTTTAATTAAAGTTTTTCCATTATATTTTCATAATAAAATAACAAGGTACAATACATAAAATAACGTACCAACATTTTATTGACTATTCAAAAAGTACATAGTTCAAAGAATAATTCTTTTGTATCAAATCAAGGTTGAAATACATATTTGAGACAAATGATTGGAAGGTATTCCAAGAATTTATTCATAGAATAAATGCAACCATGACATTGGTTGATTAGTAAAAAAAATTAGGAATTGGAGTCCTTTTCAGGAGCTTCTCCAAATCATGCTTATGGTAGTCCTAGCCAGGGCACTCAGTGATTTACTTTGTACCCCATGTTGGACACACTCTATATGCCCCTTGTCAACAACTCTCCCACTACACCTCTAGGCCTTATACAAAATACTTCTTATGAGTGTATTCAATCTTTTTGCTTTTCTTATGATTCTTTTAAGAGTACCATTTATTATTTATAACACTCAAAGATCATTATAACCAACACATATTTTCATATCATAATTAATTTACATGATTACATTTTAATCATATTCACCCTCATTCTCGAGAATTTACATATCAATCTTTAGCTTGTTGAATTTTAACCATTTTTACATTCCACTTTATGTGACTTCATGTACATTTTAACATTGCCACATCACATGAAATTAGTCATATAATAAAGGTTGATCTTTGCAATGTTAACCCCTATGAGTAGGAAGACAACAACATTGAAATGTGTCTTTTATATAACATATCATGTTGGAATGATGGGATAAAGTAAAACTCTGTGTGACAATTATAAAGGAGTTAAACTATGTAGTTTAAGAGGCACATTTGTGCAGATGATCTTTCAATGGGGGTCAATCATGATTTTATTATTGTTATAAATAGTTGGATTTCCCAAAGGGAAATGATTTAGATTTATTTAACATTGTGATTCTTGACATGATATATATAAATAATGCACATGCACTAAGCAAAAGAACTATAAATATAAGGAACAAATGGAAAATTGGTATAATATCATTATATATGTGTTGAGCAATGATTGGAGGATACCACACACAATGGTAGAAGTGTAAGATGGATATGTTAAATTATGTGTAATGAAAAAAACTCATGTTAGTGAAATCAAAGACTAATATAAACAAATGATTTAATGAAGGAAATTACCATATATGGTAACTATGCATTATATGGAGGTCATTCTAAATAGAGAAGATAATAATCCATGAGCTAAGGTGGATGTAAACAAGGTAGATGAAGATATCCTTGTGTAACCAAGTAAATATGATGAAATTGGAGGATAAAAGTATACAAAGGAATAATTTTAAGAGAATGATTCATTATAAATTGATCTAATACTAATTTTTGAAGTTGGTTCATCCCCTTTTAGTATCATAAGAAAATGAAGTCGTTGATCAGATCTAGGAAAATGCCACCTAAGGTGGAAATGACAAGAAAGAGTAAGCATATCACAAAGAAAATTGGAATAAAAATTGATGAAACTATTGTGGTGAGGAAAATGGAAGAGGAGTGAAAAATAAAAGCATAGGATGATGAAAGACCACAAAAGGAGATACAGAAAACAAAAGTATGAAATCCATTATATAAAGATTATGACTCTTCAGAGTCAAAGAGATGAATAAATGCAAGGGGATATAAGTCCCCAAAAATTAATGCATGCAAGGTGAAGAATCTAAAAAGACCAGAGGGTAACACAAACATTTTTTTATCTATAACAAGGTGGAGTATAGACACCAAAGTTGGTAACACCATTTAGCATGAGGAAGCCACCTATAGAAGGGTCTTCTAATCTATACTCAACTAAAGGATAAATTGGAGAAGAAAATTGCACAAGGGGAGAAAGTGTGTAATAAAATTTAGGTATTGGGAAAGGTATGATTCCACCAGTTAGATATGAAGGGTTGAAGGATAGATCCTCATAGACAAAGAAATAAAGGATGAAAATCAAGGGTTCAGAAAGTGAAAGCTTTTTGGTTGTAGTTCAAAGGGTTATAAGGAGCAAAAGGTTAGAGGAGAAACTTTTGCAAATATCACAGAAGAAAGTGGAGAAGAAGATAGTAAGAGATGTGGAAAAGACAAAAAAATGCATGTGTGGAGGGAGAAGAAAACCTAGTGAAGGAACAATAGGACATAAATCCTACATAGATGGAGATACAAAATGACAACAATTTGTATACACCAAAATTTGGCACATTGCTTATTTTAAATGTTTTTTAATCACTTTATTTATATAGATCTTAGTTAAGAATTAAACACTTAAATGGCATAATTATTTTATGTTTTCTCATTGTACTTTATGATTTTATATGATTTTATGACTTGATTTCCTCTTTGTCTTTGTTTAAAACACATTTAAAAAGAGAGATCTATATCCCTTTTGATATTTTGAGGTTATTTTGAGTCTGGGTTGAGTTTTAATAAAAAAATTATACGTTGACCTATGTCTAGACCCCTTCTTGATGGTTTTGATTCTTGTTATTTTAATCTTTCTTTCAACATGTTTCCCATTTCTAGTCGTTCTTTTTAAGTTCCCATTAAATTCATTTGGGTCCATTGTGCACACCACTAAATTTTTAATTCAAATTTTAAGATATTTCTATATAAACAAAGTTGTCATAAGCCATTTAGAGGGAGGCATTCACACATTTAAAGAGATATTCGTATTTATAGATTGCTTATATTCAATCACTAGAAGTATATACGAAGTATTGTTAGATTTGCATGATTGTGCCAAGGGAAAAATAGGAGAAGAAGCATATAGATCCACTTAATCACCATTTCAAACACATATGTAGGTGGGATAACTACATTTGAGTTTAAGCCATCTTCAAAGCATTGGAAATTTAGTGTAGCACTTGACCTTTCAACTAGGATTAACCAAGGTCAATCCAACTCAATTCCCCCACTTTATGTTTTAAGTGATTGTGCTAAAAACTAGGGTTTTATATTCTAGGTGCATATGTGCATAAGGACTATTGACGAAAGTGAAAATAATAGTATTGAAGCCTTCGCATCACCTAGGAAGTTTTTGGACCCTAATTTTTAACAGAGGTTAGGATCAACCAAAAGGGTCAGGAAAGACTAACGGTTCTGACCTTCTTGATGGTATTGACCCAAAATCAACACATGCCTTTAGATCTAGAAATGATCAATCTAAATCATCACATACAAATTTCAATCAATTCATCCAACCTTCATAGACCAGGGAAGTACAACAAATAAGCTAAGTTTTTCTTATCCTCTTGTATTTGTCATTATACTTGCCAAACTTTCTTGTTAAAAATATCATTATCAAATCATATTGTATGCTTGTTTCTAGCAATTCATAATAAGATCTACATCATTTTAGTTCTATCTAATTAATGGTTTGTGTTATATTAATTGAATTGTAGGTAAAACATATTGGTGAACCCATGTATTGTTGAACATTGTCAAACCCTAGATTTTATCTAAGGTTTTCAACCTTTTTTTTAGAATATTTAGAATTTTTTGTTAGGTTCAGATTTTATCTCTGATTTCCCTCCTTTTTATTTTTGTAAATCATAATTTTTACTTTTTTACCATAGGGTTTCATCCTCATTTTACCATTAGGGTTTCCACGTAAAGGCTTGTGTTATCCTCTCTTGTTTAACTCATATATAACCCATAAAAACTCTATTTTTCAAACACTTAAAGTTTTTTTATATATTTACTAAGAGGATAAAAAACCTCTTTTTGTTCACCAGAATACTGTACGGATTTTCCTAATTTTGTAATTTACTATTTTTAGTAAATTTGGCTTAGGGGACAAATGGTTTACCTAAATTTTAAATAATTTATGGTTTTTTTTCTATATTATTATTTTAATGAATTTTTTTTTTCATATTTCAAAAATATATAACATATCTATTGTGTTTTTTATTCTTTATTATGCACACCTACAACCTTTTGCCCTTAGGGTTTGCATATAAAGTGTGTTGTGGGAATACTTTTTTTTTTAACAACATTAAGGTTTAAAAGTGTAAAAATTCTTATATCTATTCAAAACCCTAATTAAATTCACCCTTAGATGCTCTATTTTCTATTAATTTCATACACTATGATTATTATAACAAATGGACCAAAGATGATTATTATAGGATCAATGATGCTAATGATGTATTTGAAGAAAATAATGGTGAAGACAATGCTTATAATTATGATTATGAAAAAACATATAGTGAGGAAGAGACTAATTCTCTTACACCTTCTTTATAACCCTCTCTTAACCATTCTTTAGAACAAGAGGAACATAATGTTAATGTACATCCTCGTACACCTTCTATGTCGCATGAAATACAAACTAAAAGCGATTTATTTTAAAATACACATCATTTTTATTTATCATTTGTTACTACATTTCATCGCATTCAATATTATAAAACAAGCATGCATAAGCATTAAAACCAATGTATGAATCGAATTCTTGGCTAGATTACTTTTACATGCATAGATGTCTCTCTTGATATAGATAATGTAAATATGATAAAAGCTTAAAATTGTTCTCCTTTACTAGATGATGGAAATGTTTCAAAATTTGAATGCAATTCTTCTTTATTCTCTTTTTCTCATACAAATTATTTAAAAATTGAATTTGATTCTCCTTTACTTTCACTAGAAGAAGCCAATGTTACAAAAGTTGAAAGTGCTTCCATTTCAATTTTCATAGATGACGTAAATATTACAACCAATGAATGTACTTATTCTCTCTTCAATGATGCAAATATAAAATGTAATTCTTATTTAATAGATGATTCCAATGATGTAAAAGTTGAAAGTGATTTTCTCTCTATGTATACATGATGCCAATGATACAAAATTTAAAAGTACTTCTCCTTCTTTATCTTTAGATAATGCCAATAAGATAAAAGTTGAATGTGATTCTTTTTCTTTCAATGATATAAATGTTAGTCCTTCTGTCTCTAGAAACACAATTAGATACATGTGCATAATATTTCTTTACCTCTTTCCAAAAATTCATGCAATAGTCATTTTTTATATGCAAATCTTCATGACATTCAAAATGACATAATCTCTTATTTACAAACATCATGTGACATGAATGATCCTATATGCAATGTTTCTAGTTATGTAATGATGTGGTTTTAAAATTGAATGATAGTAACAATGATTACATTATACTTATGTTTCAAGTAGATGGTAAATTACAACCTACGAGTGCACCTCTTCAAGCTGTAATAATTCCTACTAACCATATTGTATCTATGATGAATGTTATAAGAGACCTTCAAAAGTAAGTTTCAAATCTTAGTTTACATCTTTTATCATGTCATTCTAATATTAAAGATAATTTCATTTGAGATCAATTTATTACATGAAATATGTTCAAGTATCCTTATCTAATCAAATTTTCCATGCCTATGTTGCCTTTATTTGACGGTCATAGAGACCCTGCCAACCATTTAACACAATATGTATATTATTTTAGTCATTAGGGTAAAGATGGACGCATATTGTTAAAAACATTCCATATAAGTCTAACAATATAAACTTGGAATTGGTTATATAGTATTTGAAATAGTTTTTTACCCACTTTCAAAAAGTTAGAAGACATATTCTTATCATATTATCATAAGTGTGAAGTGGCTAAATTAACATTAGAGCATTTTAAAAGGCTTAAAACAACATGATGATGAGTTCATTCAATATTATGCTATATGATTTAAGTATGTTTTACACTCTTTGACATATATACCCTCATAATTGGAAATACAATTAATATTCAATAAGGGTCTTATTTCTCCACTTGAAGAAAGAGAATTGCATGACCCTTACATTTCTTTCAATAGCTTATATATGAAAGTGCACAAATATGCATGTGAACTATTAAATAATAACACATAATTAAATGTTTCTTCTCTAAAAGGCAAAAAAAATGTTAAATATGCTTACAAAGGAAACAAATTTCCCGAAGAGGTTCATAATTCATCTCTGGTAAATTCTTCTAAACCAATAATTCATAGTAAGGAACAAACAATAAAGGTCTTACATAAAGGAAAAGATTTAGTATACACAATAACTCCTACAATAAAAGCATATAATTATACTAAGAGATAACCACATCAGTTTGATTGCCTTAGAGATCCACCACATGATATCTTACATACATTAGTGGATAAGTAGATTATTTTTCTTCCTCCACACTACTACCATCCACCACACAGGTTTGAGAAGATAAAATGTCAACTAGTTTGAACTTATCATGGTACTAATGGGAATCATGACAATGATTTTTATGGTTTAGGACAAAATATTACACAAATTAAAAATAAAGGAATGATCACATTTGAGAACAAGACAACAGGTTCTTCTTCTCCCACTTATTTTAGTCATTATTCTAAGAAGACTGAGACATCCCACAACATTCCTACTAAGGAACGAATGTCATATCAATATTTTTAGAATCAAACCATTCAAATTACTTCTTCTATTTCACATTCTCCCATAACGAGGTTATCCCAATATATTCCTATTCAAAAACCATTGGTAATTTGAGCTATCGATAGAGGTGATACTAGAAGAAGTCTAGTTATCGATGCTCCCAAGTTATATGTCACAATTACATCTATTTATTCTTTCAAGAAAACATGGAAGCAAAAAGTGAATAAAATGTATATAGAACAACTAAAATTAGATGTGAAAAGAGTCATACGACAGTTAGAAGTTGAACCATTTCAAATTGTTCAATAGTAGACTCGTTAGTGAGGTTAGAGTGATATCCTTTTTCCAAATAGTTTTGGAAATCAATTTTAAGTCATAATATCACATACACGATACTAACATCCAACACTTATTATCAACACATTATACATTCGTACTTTTGTGATATTTCTATTAATAATAATCAAATTATGAAATTCATAAATGTAAAATACTTAATACATATAACATACATGTGTAGAACACTAACATATAGAATACGATCTCATATATATATCAAAAATAATTTTTACAATAACAAAGATTCAATCAATAATGAGGGGAATCCCCATCATCAAATATGTCATTAATGATTAGCTATGTAGCATGTGAAGTATAATCTCCATCTCATCATGTTACTCAACGTGCTCGCAACAAAGACTTGTATCATCTAAGATGCCTCTCAAGTATCCCATTTCGAACCATAACACATGGATGCTTAGACTACAAAGAATAAAATTGATTAATAAAACCCATGGATAAATTGACATCACAAATCGATGTTGGTTGTCTATCAAGTTCTACCTGCTGATCATCACACCTCCCAAAAACTATAGTATAGGTTGTAGTTGTGATCACAAATGGATTAAATAATTACATGCATACTCACCCACAAATTGATCCAATCTCTCTACCAAGCTGCTGCCTACTACATCATACAATACATTTCATGTCAAATTACATGGCCACACCTACCATAGTAGACCAATATACATCACTTGAAATACCATATTATGCAAATACATTAGAAAAAACCCTCTATATAACTAGTAAGCAATACAAAAACAAATAAGCATACAAATACTTACACTCAGATATGGTAGTTATTGTAACCTATCCATCCCCATCAATAGGCTTGGTTGTAGGTTGTGGCTTAGGTGGTGCTCCTACCTCACCTTCACCATCTCTTTTTCCACCATCTCTAACTCCATATTCTCTACCCTATACTAGGGGTACAACATAAGGATCGTCTGCTTCAACTGGAAATAATGTAACCCATTGTGCATAGATCCACCATTGTGTATATGTCATTGTACATCTGACATCATCACCATCAACAAATAAAAAGATAGGATCTTGCTTCGTAATTGGATGAGGATACAAGTCTACACTTGTGGGACTTGGCCTTGACCCTACTCTAATAGTAGTCCTGGTACTCTGTGTCCATGAATAAGTTGTTGGGGGCACATCTTGAGTTAACTTAAACTGTTGGGTCACTTGTTTATATTGAAACCTCTCATAGACATCAAGAAATTGATCTTGTATCCACATAGTAACACATATGTGTTGTGGCTCTTAGATATCCTCAATCTACCCACCATATCTCATATACGACTGCCATTGAATCATAGTAGTTGTCAACTGATCCAAAAACACTATGTACTCCATAGCAGTCAATCCTCTCCATCATGATAGCACCCATCAAGATGCAAAGATATTAGGATAAGCACAATCCTCATGTGGACTCCCAAATGGATGCACCATAGTAATTTTCTCGTACGCCCATATATGAAATAATGTAGTAGATTTGAGACCACTTGCATGTACTTCCAATTTAATTATTTATGAATCATGATATAAATGGGCCAACATACTTTGTCCCCAAGAATATCTAGTGTGTCTCTCCTCAATAGCATAAACTAAATAGTACATGCAATAAGAGATAGATACAACTCCACGATCTACCACTCCAACTAATGCTACTATAAAACATATAAACTTTTATAATCATGGAACATTATATCATATAGTTTGCTTTAATAAAATAGTTCCACCCCTATCAACAACATTTGGTCTACTTATCATGAATCTATGTGCTTGACACATATATCCAAGACCCTACACATCCATAACCATAGGCCTCTCACCAATAATAAGTTGTAAGATGTGCCACACATACTCTAAAGTGACAATCATCTCACCCATCGGCAACTAGAAAGTACACATATTAAAATTCTACTACTCTGCCAATGTAGTCATCAAATGCATATTATACGAATTTGGCCCAATCATTCAACATGTGATAAATTGGCCTCATCTAGTATTTACAATCATTATAATCTAATCCTAAATCTAGTAAATTACTCGTGTGTTTTCCATTTTGAAACTCGTGAGCATGCAAATTACGTAGAAAAAATAAACACAAAGCATATCAACAAAAGGTGCAAGTACAAAACCATCCAAAATAGTAGAAAAACATGGATAAGAACATCCCATCTGGGTTAATACCATCGAGTTTGGGATAATAACGTCCAAATTTGGATGATCTTGACACAAAAAGATAAAAACATTCAAATCTTTAAAATTGGAAAAAATAACTAAAACTAGCAACAAAACATGTAAAACACTGAAAACTTGTAAAATTTTGTTACAAACCAAATCACCTATAGTATTTATTTGTATGGTAGTCTGTAAGCGCTCGAATCGCAATAGCAATGTAGGTCATTGACTATGCATGTTATAAATTCAGAGTTCAAACATCACGATGCAATGGTGAAAATTAAATTACAAAAACACTTTTACAATATTATATATTATGGGTTGACTTTTTATTTATTTTAATTGTTATGTCTATTACACGTTTAATTCAATTAATATCTCAAACTTCTGTAATCAATATCTTGAGTTCTTTTCATAAAAAATGTGTTCCATAAATTGCTTTAAGACACGTATATTACATTATTCCATTTCGTAATACTATTCAATTCCAAATACCAACTACATAAATGAATCAAACTTTTTAAATGACACAAGTGTTATTTTCTTTCACAATAAAATGTGACTATTTACTATTCTATCACTTTTTCTTTGCTACTGTTTAACCCTAAAAATCTAGATTGTGGAGGATCTAGGGCTAAAGGGGATATATAAATGACAATGAAAAAAGGATGATAAGCAGATCTATAATAGGCCAATTAGATGCTAAACTTGGATATAACATATGTTGGAATTATTAAGCTGGGATAGGCTAAATATAGAAAGTATAACTATGCTAGATATTGAAATGACAAAGAAATAATGTACTTAGTTGGTTCTAATGCTAACATAGTTCTGGATCTATAAAAGGCAAGACACAAACTAGAAGATGATTTTGGAACAATCACCAAATTTTAGATTAAGTGCCTCTAGATCTATGGGCACTTGCATTAGCATTGGATGGTTGCATCAACACAGGTGTCTTAAATGTAATACTTACTGAAAAATGTTGCAACCACCTAGATGATTATGGGTTTGTCTTTGCCTTCACTCTGGTGCATTCAGATCTGGGTCATAGACTGTCACTCCTCATGAAATTACAAAACCTTAATTCCTTATCTTCATGGTGACCTTGGGGAAAAATTGGGTTAGTGGGCACATAGTGTTGAGCTAACCCCAAATACCCCTCTATCAATGAACATTACCTAAATATCTAATACTTCAAAGAGGGCCTCTTACCAAATTAGTTCTACCCTACATGTATGCTTGTGTGTGAATCATGAAATATGTGGAAATCAAGTACTATAATGACCTAGATGGTAACTTGGCAAATCAAGATCTTGGGTTGCTCCTTTGGTACTTTAGACCTGTAGATGTGTTATCCCTATCATTGATATGAAAATAGGATAAAATAGGGAAGCTTTGCTCAATTTAATTTTTGATAGAGTGCTTTTGATAAGTTGCATTGGTCTCTTTAGGTATGTGCTAGGTGTTTCCCAGGTGAGGAATGAATAAGGGTTGATATTGTTTAGGCATGATTTCCCAGGTTTCTCAATTTTAGCTCATGAGAAATTTCCTAGATGATACCTAGGAGGGTATCTTTAATAGGCATGATTTCCCACCCTTGTTCAAGACATGTCACTTACCAAGACCATAACTTCTTCATCCGAGCTTGTAATTGAGTGTTTTTTTTAAAATCATATATTTTTTCAAGAGGAATAAAAAAATTTCATCATATTTAAGATTGGAGGAGGTCTCACTTAGGTGACACCTTGTTGAAACTAAAAATGTTAAATAGCTTACATAAACCATAACTTTTGCATGTGAAAGTATTTCCTAGTGTGTTTTTTTTCCAAAGTGAATATTTTTTCATGTTATTTGAGTATGTGATAATAATAATTGTAGAGAACAAGGTCATTCTCACCATGTGCACTTTGGTATCCATTTATGTGTTTCAGTGCCTATTTATGCATTTCAAAACTCTTGTGAGTTCTTTGGTCCTGTTATTGTGCTTTGAGCCTATGCTTATCGGACCCTAGGCACACCCTATTGTTTTGGCCACCCTCGAGTCCACATTAGCCACTCATTCACCACACTCACTCAATTTGAATTGGGACATTCATTTTCTTCTGAAGTATTTTTTAACTAACCAATGTTTTCAAATTTTCATATAGAAAAAAATAGGTTTTCCCCATTAATCCTAAACATAAAAAAATGCATCCTCTTCAAAGTAGATAGTTTTTGCTCACATAGGTTTTTGTCACTAAGACTAAACATTAATAATGCATCCTCTTCAGAGTATAAAGTTTTTTTTTCATATAAGTTTTGGACATTAATCTTGTACATAAAAATGTGTCTTGTTTAGATCAAATATTTTTTTCTCATAATGGTACAGTCAAACTTCTCTCTTTGTAAGCATTTTCCAACCAGTGACCTCTACATATATGTGATACACATTGAAATATTAGTTTGTCAATATCCATATTAAGGATTGTTATACTTAGGATGATGCAAGTTCTTGAAAACTTGGAAAGCATTTACTTATATCCTAAAAACTATATTTATCCCACTCATGCCTTGATCATCAAAGATATAATTTTACATGCTCAAATGTGTCATTTACATTTGAAATCCTATATTTTTAGAGATATCATTGTATTCAACATCTTTTCCTTCTTCACTTAGTAGCTATGATGACTCGATACCCATGTATTCCAACAATATGGAATGGAATCTATAAGGACCTCGACATTATTTGTTATTCATAGACATCTAAGTAATGGAGTCTATTACATGTCAATTTGCTACACCCATAGTGTTACACTTGGACATTAAATATTTTTGGAAATACAATTTGAGAAGCATCATATTAAAACTTAATCATTACAATGTTTAATTTAATTTGTGTATATGTATTGTAGATTGGTACCTATTATGGGCTAGTTGTCGAGACCCATATCAAAGGTTTGCCTTGCTCATTTTCTCTAATTATATATTAAGGGTAGTGTTGATGACCACATGATTCTATGCACAACATTTTTTCTAAGATTAATTGGGCTAATGTAGCTTTATTCATCCTCTCCTTTTATAGAGTTCATCTTAAGGGGATATGTTTGTGTATATTATGATATACACTCTTGTATTGTCTAAGATGCACTTATAAAAGACTTCTCATGGATAAGCACACCTTTATGTGTACATCATTATATACCTTATTTATAATAACTTATTTATATATAATAATATTTCTTTAATGGTTATCCTTAAATCAAGGTTTGTTTGATTTGAGTTAATATCCCTATAAGATAGGAATGCCTTCTAAACCCTAAAGCTACTTGCTTATCTATATAAGAAGTTGGAGTGTATGGGTAAAGGTTGGCTCATTTTTTATTATCATTATAATCTTCATAGGAATGCGGCACATTAGTTCTCCTCACATTTGTGTTTTAATATATTTGGTAGTCATTATACCTTGACAAATTTATGTTCCTTGCTTTAAGACTATACAATTATTAGTGCAACAGATAGGTAAAGATCTTAAGGTTGTTTTTTTTATCTTGGACCCATTCTATAAATCAACACCTTATATGTATGATCATAGTAATTTATTGAGGTGTACCATATTACAATCAAAGTTGTAATTTTATGGAAAAGATTATGAAAAAAATATTGAATATACTTTATTTTAGCTCTTCATTGTGATTATGTTGACATTGTACTTGTAATGACTATTTTTATATTCTTTGGCATTGATTGAATTCAATTTATTAATGAATTTTTGAACTAAGATCCTTACCCTGCCTCCTATGAAGAGTAAGTCTAGACCTAAGATATTCAATAAGGATGTGGGTTTTGAAGCCCAACACAAGGACTTGGTGTTAGACCTTTTATTTATATTGACATAATAAAAAAATGTGGTTTCGAGGGTCCCTAAGTAGTTAAGGACCCAAAAAAGAGAAAGCCTAAAAATCCATTGAGTCTTGAGAGTGGAAATAAGAGAGGGAAGGAGGAAAAACTGCTTAGTTGTTTTGAGAGATTTTATCGTATTAAAGGAGGGAATAGACCTCCTCCGCCCCCCTCTTTCTAGTTCTTTATGAAGATTGTTGGCTAGAATGTGAGGGGGAATAGAAGTTAACGATAGGAAATAAAATGTTAAAAGGTTTTGTACAACCAAGGATGGTGTTGAATTTCTTTGAGAGAGAGATTAAACCTATTGGTTTTTCCCTTGAATCATCACCCAACTTCACTTAGATTGAGGCCTCACAATTTTACACTAATCATGACAAAGGTAGAGGTGGGTTTTCAATTCTCATTAAAAATAATCAGACTTAATATGTTTTTGAGTCATGTTCCACCCATCAAATAGGATTATGTGGGTGTTTTTTAAGTCATTGGACTAGTTTGTTGGCATTTTCTTTATGTGTACCCCCAGTGACTATAGAGAGAGATGTGATTTGTAGAATTGGATTGCATGTAACTTGAAGGGCATCCCCTAGCTTATTGGAGGTGATTTTAATATGGTCCAAGAGAAATATGATGAGCGCGATGGTCACCCATTTAAATGGAAGGGTAACCACTTATGATGAAATTATTATTTCTAGTATTGGTTGTATAAGCGTATGAATGAATATTAAAATACGCTTTATGATAATATTATTTTTAACCACATATACTTGACCATATACCTACTTTCAACTAGAAATACGCTTTATAAAAGATACGTATTGTTGCATTATAATACGTACCTTAAAATATACCACCTACTGTCAATAACTCTTAATTTGCATGCTTATAGTGGTTGTGTTATGGACTCATTTGGCAAGAATACGTGGTATGGGTGATTTTAATATTACTATAGTTATTTATTAAGAATGGGTCTAAAATAAATCTGATATATGTCATATATGTCTAGATGTACAATGAGAAAAGATATAAAACATGTTATTTTATGTTATGACAATATCTATATATATGCTTCATTATCTCTCTACTGGTAAAGATTATCAGTGGGTGTGTAAAATAACCATCATGTAAAGATTGTTATATAAATTACCCATGTCATATTGTTTTTTTATGAGAATGATGTACCCATTCCATTAATAGTACTATATTTGTGGGTCATATATATAAGCGTGTGTTTGGATAGCATATGAATATGAATGCATTGGAATGTGAAGTCTATTGCATAAGTTTGACTAGTAAATTATCACAACCTGAATGGTACACTTATTGGTATACTTGGTGAAAATTTTGTGTATCATATAAGAGCAATTTTGATATTGCCAAATTCTAGTGTGCGACTCCTGAATGTAAAACTACAAGGTCTTGTGAACTTGTGTATGGAGTTATGCACGCTTGGGTCATATTAGAATTAAAATCTGTCTAATTAAGAGTAAATAACTATGAACAGGTTTTACATTGCAAATCCATTAAAGATCATCCATATATGTATATTTTGTGAACTCGGAAGTTCTAAGGATTGTTGGAACATTGAGGGGGCTCTTAATTAGGACATATAAGTGAACATTGGTATAGTGGTTACATGTCATTAGAGTACTTACATACGGTGCATGTTAATATGAATGAGTACTCATATATAATAATTATACCTATAGTTAAATAGATGGTTGAAATGAGTCATTAAGTTTATTACAGACTAGACACTATAATCTTTTGAAACAATCTCCTAGGAATGGAATGAGTTGTTGGTATGAAATATCATAACAGTTGTATGAGTTCCATGTTTCTCTACAAATGATTAATTGATTTTTCAATATATGTATTCAGTATTGAACACTTATGTGTGATACATATTATGTGAGTGTTAATATGTATAAATGTTTGGTTATGTTTAACATATAATGGTGCATCATGATGCATGCTTATAAGTTATATTTCTTTGAATGTTAGTATAACCTAAGGTATACCCAGGAGGTATAATCATGCACTTGTCTAATTGTTATTGGGTATGTAGGTCATTTAATTCTTGATATCATAAGTTTGATTATATATATTTATGTGGTTGTGAACTATGATAGTATGGGATATCATAAAGTACTACAATATAAATGTATACCCAGATGATTCATGATGTAATTTCTATGTCTAGACTCACATCTACATGTGATTGAATTAAGATATGCATGTTGGTCAATGTTGTGAATTATGTGTTTTGTGACAATTGATAAGACTTCGTGTATGTGTGCATACCATCTTTGTGAGTGTACCGTATGCTAAGATGGAATACTATGTGGAAACTATGACTTGTTGCTTGAACATAAATTGTGTTTCCATGTATTTAAGACTACTTTATATGACTGTTTATGGAAAATCTAGTAGTTATGTCTTAAAATACTAGACTATGGTAATATACGTTATCATAGGGTGTAGATGTTTGGAAACTAATTATAGTAGTAAAAATATGTTGTTAAATATGTATTTACCCAGGTGGTAAAAAATTGTAGTCATTATTTCTAGTATGGGATATAAAATAATGTAAGATTCATTTACTTGATGAAATAAATGTATGCTTGGGTCACTTCTATGTGTAGTATGTTATATGATGTGTTTGCTAGTAAGATGTAAATTAAATGAATCTCGTGGTTAGATTGTATTGGACCAATCTATATTACTGATACAGAGTAAGGAGTGAGATGGAATTCATTGGCTTATTGATATCACAATGACAGATGAAGGTAGTATGATCAAGTGTTGTATATGAATTTGATTGATCTATAGATCGTTATTAATTATTATTCATAAAACTTTGGGCCAAAGTATGTTTAGTGGTATATTATCATTTCATGAGTATGATTTACATGTTTGTACGATATCTTGCAATAAAATGGTTTTTTATGATACACTACATGTTTAGTTTAGAAATCATACAGCACACAGGTACTTGTTTATCTCTTTAGATTCTTGTGTCATCACTATCTACTCATCCATAAAGGGAAGGCCATTTCCTGATGGGATTAGTGTGGGGGATCGTTGATCAGTGGTTGGTGTGTAAAAGTGCTCGAATGATGCTCTCCCTCCCCACAACAATACTACTTATTGAGATGACACTTGAGATTGACACAGATACTTGAGTTTGGGAATTATGCTTTGAGAGAAGCATGTATCTATATGAACATTGTATTGTATTATACTTATCATTGAATATTGTCATGAAGAGTTGTAATTACTTAATACTATACTTTGAAAGTGA
The DNA here is from genome assembly GCA_037957365.1 of Torreya grandis. NCBI lineage: Eukaryota > Viridiplantae > Streptophyta > Pinopsida > Cupressales > Taxaceae > Torreya > Torreya grandis. The sequence continues at coordinate 337,473 of JARHVA010002770.1, forward strand.
TGGTTGTAGACTTGTTTCAGTTGTAGCTAAGTTAATGTGATTACTTTTTATATTCACATTATGACATGTACTCTCATGATATTAAAGATCGGTGATATGTGATGTATCATGCTTGTTGATGTTATCAAACCATGAGTATTTATTAAGATCTATGTAGATTTTGGTCATGTAATCTATTATTAGTATATGTGTTTAATTTAAAAAAATCATGTATTTTTATGTTTAACCTAGCGGAGTTGTTACATGTGGTATCAAAGCTATGGATTGAACTCTAGGACCTAATGAGTCCATTAGCATTTTCGTGTCTTTCTATTTACCGGTTTGAACTTAGTGACATGAATTATTGCATTGATATTTTGGATTTGTAGTGCCTTAGTGTAGAACAATGATTGGAGTTTTGAGACTTGGTAGATCCTCTTGTATGGCTTGGTGACTTTTGTAAGTATGTGACATTCATAAATGTGTATGGAACATTGAGTACGTACTTTTAGGAACACTCATACCCTTTTGAGTTGTTTAGGAAATTAGTTTTTGAGTGACCCATTGTTGATGGTTGTATGTGAGGTGGGTAGGTGAGTACTTAGCATGGTTCATGAGTTGTGAACAAGATATTTCTACCATAGTTTGATCACTTAGATCGAACACCTTGAGTAGGATTACATTCTTCTTTGTAATCAAGTCACCTTCTCCATTTATGTTTTGTGTTGTGAGTGTTTATTAAGCATGGGATGCTTCTCACTTGAAAATATGTGCTTTAGTTTTTGTGTCTTATGTTTTCTAATCCTAGAAATGGAAAATATTATAAGACCATTTTTAGTTGGTACCGCCTAGTGTTGTGGGAATTTTCTTGTAGTATAATGTTGTTACTTTTCTTGAGAATTCATTTGTGTTAGGAGTTTGTTTAAGGATTGGCACCCTTAATTTAATTGGGTTAGGAAGTAGTGACATCCTTTATAGTTGGCATAGAGGTGATTTGACACTCCCTCACTTTCTTTTGACATCATTATAAGTGAATCCCCATAAAAATTTGAGAAAAATAGATATAAATGCAAACAACATTAAATATACTCAAATCTCTACAAAGACCTTAATATGAGAGAATTTAGAAGAGCAATCAAAATTTTAGAACAGTCTTACCATCATTCTGCTCCTCCTTTGGCTTCCCTCCAGAATGTTCTAACAGACTATCAAATGTAATGTAATTTAGGTGGAAAGTGGGTTTGTGGGGTAGGTTATGATTTTAAAGGATTAAAAAAAATTGAGGATTATGTGGAAAGTGGGGTTAGGATTTTAGAAAATTATGAAATTAGGGAAGTAAGGTATTTCATAGGATTTATAAATTAAGGTATAATGTTAATTAAGTGATGGAATTAAGCTTAATGCTAGTGAGTAGAATTAAGTGCATACATTTTGCCCTTTTTTGAAAGGGCATTGCGAGTGAAGCAAAGTGGATGGAGTAATGGTCTTTCAAAGAAAAACTAGGTCATGGATGAATGTTAGTAGATGATGTTATAGGATATGATGTCCCCTCAAGGGGACATATGAAGAAGAATGAGGCAAATGGCCACTGAAAGAAGAAATGATGGGTGGGGTGAGATGGATAAACGAGGGGATGGGATGCCATATGTGGGATAGAAGATGATGAAGATAAGGTTGACATTGAGCAATGAGCTACAAATTGATAAAGATGCCCTTGGCAAGGACACATGCACAAGGAATAGAGATAATGGATGTCACAGTTGTAGACACATCTCAAGGGGGAATCAACCAAAAAAAGATGATGATAGGATAAAAGGGCTACAAGCGTTAGACGTATCCCATTTAAAAGATGCATGTGAGGGAGAGCTATAGGCCAGGATAAGATTATTTTGATGAGATTAAGGATAGGTGTAGCTCAAAGCTAAATTGATCAATATGATGTTGCTGATGTTAGAGAAGAAATGATATGATCGAGTGACCAAAAGATTAAGGGATTAGGTTGGATGAGCAAGATAGTGGCCAAGCTATCCTTAGGCAATGAAATGTGGCCAATTGTTGCCTACATAGTCTGAAAAGACCTCAAGCTAATGTAGTTATGATAGGAGAGACACAAGACATGACCATGAAATAGATGGAGTAGATTTGACGAAGAGTGATGGAGAGGTGGTGAGTGTCATGGGAGCTCAACAAGAGATGGATGAGGATATTAGTGAGGTCATTAGAGTGTGGACAAAAGGTGGTGAAGGCCAATAGTTAAAGAGGTTGGTAAGCGGATTAATCCCATATGTAATGGGATTAAGAAGTATCTAGGGAGAAAAGTGAATAAATAAGAAGCGAATAACAAGGTGGAGTCATTGAAAATAGAGTTGAGATAAATGAAGTGGTTTCAAGGGAAGAGATATAAAATGGTTTTAAACTACCCCTACGAGGTGACAAAATGGGGTAATAAGTGGAATGGAAGTGGGTATCACTACAAGCCAATTTTTAAAGGGGGGTCTTGTGGTAGGGGCTTTAGAGGCATTTTAGAAAAAGGCCATCATCACTATAATCCAAGTTTTATTGGTTGGAGTGAAGGTGAAACCTATGTCATTTCCCTGCACCAATGGCCATCCTTGCTATGGGCCGAGGTGGAGAATCAAGATGAGTGGCAGGATTTGAAGAGTGTGTACAAGCTCTTCATCAGTGGGTGTATGCATCATCTGTCTGCATACTTTTGGATTAGGAATCCATGCTAGGCACCAAGGGGGTATCATCAATTTAGATCTTAGTGGCTCGAGGGGGGAAGGCATGATCACTGATGGAGAAGGCAACTGAGGCTCAGTCACCACTTAAGATGTGCCAAAGATGATGAAAATAGATCAAAAGAAGTGAAAAGGCATAAATGGCATGGGAGGAAAAGGGAAAAGGGCCGAGTTAGTAGAATGTATTGGGAGAGGGAGGTTGTGGCATAGGTCAATGGTAGTAGATCAGAGCATATGGAATGGTGAGGAAGCAAGGTAGGACGATCAACATTGAGGTGGAGGTGAAAAGCATATATGAACTATATTATTAGGTTTGTTTATTTATTTTATACGTATGGTTATAGGAATAAATTTCCATCGAATAAGGGTTGGAGGGTCACAATAGGGCAATTAGGGGTTGTACAGGTAAGTGGAGGAGGGATGTGGGTGATGAAAGGAGGTGTGGATACATCATAGGGGAAGAAATTGGTGGGTTGAAGGGAGGCGTAGGAGGAAAAAGAGCCACGAGCGAGGGGCGAAAGAGGAAAAGAGATCATGGGTGACGGTTGGGGAGGAAAAGGAACCACGATCAAGGGTTGTGACATGTGGAGGACTACGGCAGAAAGGGTCATGATTAGGTGAGAGAGGGGAAAAATTCACATCAGGAAACATGGGAGGCAAACAAGTGAATTTTATTGTGAGGGTTTTATGATGTGTGGATTTTGATTATATGAAGTGATGATGTCATTTAATTATTATGTGTGTATGTATTACAGGTGGATCAAGCAAGAGAGAGGATAATGATGGCAACAAGTTTGTCAAGATGGTTACAAAGATAGCAACATGGTCACTGGGTAAGGAACATGTATCAGTTGTGGAGGCATGGGAGGATAAATGGAAACAATAGGGGTATTAGGCATTGACTAGCAGTGACACAAAGGGAGTGACTAGAATTATAATGCCAAGTCACACATTTCTAGGGTCAAATTATGAGTAGGGATATGTAAATAGCAGAAGCACTAGCCTAAGTGACCTCATTATTAGAGTAAGTGAATCATCAGGAGGCATATATTGGGGCATTGCAAGAATAGATGAAGCAAATATGGGTAGATTAGATGCAATTGCAAGAATGATTGGATCAATAAGAGGTGGAGGCATGAATTGCAAGGATGGAGTAGAATATGGAATGAATATTGTTGGAGGCTCTAGGGTTTGAAGATGCGACCACCTAGGTGGTAAGGATGGCATAAGAGGCACAGTATTGGAGAGATTAGTACAAGCATGCAATGCCAACAGGGCATAGGGATCCATCGTATAGGGTGATTAGCTAGTAAAAGAAAACATGAGGTTTCAAGTCATCAGGCCAGTCTGTGCATCCGTCATCGAGGCCACCACCACCACAGGGTGGAATGTAGGGTAGGATACATTCATGATGGAGAGCTTTGGCTCAATTAAAAGTTATGTAATTATTATAATAAATGATGTGAAAAGGATTTTTAATGGCATGAAGGTATGTAAATATGATGTATTGTGTAATGTGATGTTAATAATTTTAAAAGGACATGTTTGTTATATTATGTAATGGAAGTATTTAATGTGAAATGATAATGATAGGCAATAGGACAATGATATAAATGAGTGTGACATGTACGTGGGGTCATGAGGGCTGAAAATAAAATGATGTGATGGCACTCAATGAGTGGGAGCACTATTTTATGGGGGCAATGACCAGTATTGGGATTCATTTGGTTGATAGGTGCGAGAAAGCAATGCCAATGATTACGGGTAGGTAGGTGTTATATAGCACATGGAGAGGTAAGGCATTTTCATCACTTCCTTAATCATTTTCAGAGGAAGTATAGGTGTAAATAGGCAAGGACTCTAAGGATGTCATAGGGTGGACCAATACCATCGTCAGAGCTGATCTATGGGGTAAATGTGCAGGTGTTCCAGACACTGCACCAGGTGATGGATATCTTGGAGGTGATATTATGATAGTAGCAACCAGAGGAACCGAGACTCAAACCATCATTTAGAGTGTGATGATTTTTTTGCATAAGATGTCGATCAAGAAGATGTACCTATGGCACTGTATAACTAGGAGGCATCCCATTGATTTGAAGGAGGGACATGTGAGGACATCAAGGGGGAGCAGAGCATGCAAAAGGGCCATAGGATGAGGTAATCATTGGAATGAGGGAAGCGGTTCATGAATCGAACTTGTCTATCATGTGTGTTTATTATAGATAAATGGGCCATCCAAGTCAATTTTATCCTCGGATGGAGATGGTGGATGCTGGTGGTATGGAGACTCAACAGGTGGTTGGTTGGTGAGAGACTTGTGATAAAATGGAGTACCTCCATAGCCATGATTAGGGTAGGTATGGGATTGACTCGATTGTGTATTATTTATTACAGAACAACTAGAGATTTGTAATGCGAGTGTTGTGATATTTTTAGAGGTGTATGAAATGATGTGTGGTTGTGTGATCGGGATAATGTAAGAGAGGTGGCTAGTTTGTGATGATATGCTTTAATGTAAACCTCCTGCTTGAGGGGTAGTGCTAGTAGTAATGGAGTGAAGTTGTTTTGAGCCATATAGAATTTGCAATCCATATTTGTTCTTGCACTTGTATGTATGTTTATACCAATGACATGATAAGAGTCAAGGATACATTGAATTCACATTATGTGGGAGCTCCATTGAAATGTGGCTTTATCCAAGCAAACATGCGAAAGCCATCGATACCATCCTTGTTCCCAATAACACATCTAATGTTAACTAGACTTATTAAATAAAGAAAGCAATGTAATATGTACCAAATCCAAACAATAAACACGCACAAGCAAACAAACACATAATCACATAAGACTATCATTCAATTGTATAAACTGATAATGAGGATATTATCAAAATAGGCTAATAATGATGTGATGATAAGTTGGTTATAGATAATAGGACTAGATTAGGGGATATGTACATGGGATATATAGTGCCCAATACTATCATACCTTGGGACACGATTCTATCCAAGTCCAAAATAATCACATATGGAGTTAGTGTGACCTCTCAGGAGTCAAGATCATAATGCATACAAAATCCCTAGAGTAAGAGACCAACGTATGACTCTTCCATAATGACAACATTAGTGGGAAGGTGTGAACCATAGTCTTAGAGATAGCAATAAAAAAATACAAATGGAAGTCAATATCGAGGCTAAAAGGAGACACGCTTGTCAAAGAGGACATGATGGGGTGATAAGATAGTGTTTGGTCAGGAAAATGTGATAGGACTTAAGGATACTTAGGCAATGACTAGGGATGAGATATTCTAGAGGATTACTCCAGCAAACAGCCCTGGTATTCAACAAGCAATGACTCCTTTTGTGATTGAAAACTCTTATTTCTTATTGTTACAGAAAGACATGTGACAAATTTTGACTGTTAAGACTAGGGTCAAGGTTATTTTACCATGATGTCGAGAACCAGTTTTCATCATGGTACTTTCCCAAGGCGCTAGAAGATTGGTTTTCACCATTGGATAGATTTTCTTTTTTTTTGGACTGATGAGGAGGGGTGATGGATGGATGGAGTGGATGTGGGGTGTCCCATAAATGGAGGATGAGGATATTTAGATTAGGTATAGAAGCGCTTGAGGTGCATAATAGTCATGGGATCATCCAACTCTTCTCCGTCAAGCATGGCCAACTTATACCCTCTTGATCCAAACTTGGAAATAATGACATAGGGACCTAACCATTTGGCTTCAAACTTACCTTTCTTATCACAGTCCACATTGGTATTTTTCTAATTTTCCTTTAAGACTAAATCCCCAATCTCAAACGCCCTAACTAGAATATTTTTATAATATTGGTCGTTCAATTTGTTTTGGTATGATCAGAGGTGATCTAAGGCCTTTTATTGCTTTTCATCAAGGAGTTCTAATCTTGTAGCCACTCTTGTTTGAGATTATGATTTGTAATGATACCTCTTAGTGAGAGATAGAGAGAGGGGAGTTCCACTTTGACTAGCAATATGGCTTATGTCCCATAGACCAATGCATATGGAGTTGTCCTGGTAGGTGTATGGATGCTTGTTCGGTAAGAACATAGAGCTGGATATAATTGGAGGTGCTAGTTTCTACTAGCTTCATTGATAGTCTTTTTCATAATCTTGATGAGAGTCTTATTAGTCGCTTCAGATTGTCCATTGCCTTGGGTATAATATGGAGAGGAGAAATGTTGAGTGATATGATATTTCTGACATAAGGCCTCTACTTCTTGGTTCTTGAATGATTTGTTGTTATCTAAAATTATATTACCAGGTACACCAAAATGACAAATAATCTGATGGAGAGTGAACTTGGAAATTTGAAGGCTTGTTGTATAGATAAGTGGCATTGATTTGACCCATTTAGTAAAATATTCCATAGCTATGATGATGAATTTATAGTTGTCTAATGAAGTGGGATTTATCTTACCAATTAAATCTAGGCCCCATATAGATAAAGGCCACAAATTCATAATAGGTTGTAACTCTATGTGTAGGAGCGTGGATGAGGTTTTCATACTTCTGATAGGCTACACATTTATGCACATACTGGCAAGAATAATGGTCCATTGTCAGCCAATAGTAACCAATTCAGAGGAGCTTTTTAGCTAGGGCCATTCCACTGATGTGCCCACCATAGACACCATCATGGACTTATTTAATTGCTTAGGTTGCCTCCTCCAATGTTAGACACCTCAATAAGGTACCTTCATATCCATGTCGATAGAGGGTGTTTCCAAGGATTACGTAGTAGGTGGTGAGATGGATGAAAGCTTTGCACTGATGACGGGTAAGGTTAGGGGGAAGGAGATTGTCATGAAGGTACTTATAAATATCATGGTACCAGGGTAGATTAGGATCATTGATAGCACAAATTTGAAATGGAGCCAATGACTGATAGGCTATGATGATTAGATGCTCGATCAAGAGATTGCCTTCTAGAACATATGATGTGAGATCAATAAGTGAACCATTAGTGGCCATAGAATCAATTGCTTTATTACTTCATCATGGAATTTGTTCGAAGGTGACAGACTAAAAGTTGGTCTTTAATTGGTCCACTAATTGTTTGTAAGGAAGTAACTTTTCATCCTTTGTTTGGAAGTCACCATTGACCTGTTTGATAATTAATTGTGAGTCCCCAAATACTTGTAACTATTGGATATTCTATTGGATAGCTAGCTAAAGTTTGGCTATTAAAGCTTCATACTTTGAAATATTGTTAGTACATGGGAAGGCAAGGTGAAATGCTTTTGGAATGAGATCACCCTGAGGGGTGACCAAGAGAATGCCTACCCCAGATCCATGGGTAGTAAATAAGCCATCAAAGTATAACTTCTAGCTATCTGCATGTGAGGTATTCAGAATAGACTCATCTGAGAAAATGGTTGTAATGGGCTCAGTCGCTTCTAAAGGTACCTCTATGAGCTGATCTGCAATAACCTATCCTTTTATAGCTTTTTGATTTATATAATCGATGTCGAATTCACCAAGTAGCATTATCCATTTTTCTACTCGACCTGTTAGTGTTGTTTTGGATGGTAAATACTTTAAGGGATCAATTTTGGTGATGAGTTCTACATGATTATTAAGCATGTAATTCCAGAGCTTCTAGGATGTAAAAACTATAGCTAAACATGATTTTTTAATAGGAATATAGTTTAGCTCATACAATATCAAGGTACGACTGAGGTAATAAATGGTTTGCTCCTTGCCTTAATCATTGTGTGGTACAAGGTGAGCACCAACGATGCATGGTGTTGCTGAAATATAGAAGAGCAAAGTATTTCCTAGAGTTGGTGGTGATAAAATAGGTGGATTTACCAAGTATTGTTTCAATTTGTCAAAAAATTGTTGGCATTCTTCATTCCAATGGAAGGTTGTCCCCTTCTTTAATAGGTGGGTGAAGGGGTGACACTTGTCAGCTAGTTAAGAATTAAAATGCCTTATCACCTAAAGTTTTCCTTGGAGATTACGTAACTACTTGAGATTATGAGGTGAAGGCATTTCTGTTATTGCTTTAACTTTTACTGGATCGACCTTAATGCCCCTTCTTGAGATGATAAATCCCAACATCTTTCCTGATGTTACTCTAAAAACACACTTTTTGGGATTCAGCCTTACTTTGTATTCTCGTAATATTTCAAAGATTCTCTTGAGGACCACAAGGTGTTCTGACCTTAGACGACACTTCCCTAGAATATCATCGACATAATCTTCTACAATGTCATGCATCATATCATTGAATGTAATAGTCATTACCCTTTAATAAGTGGCTCCTGCATTCTTGAGGTCGAATGGCATGACTTAATAGCAAAACATCCCCAACAAAGTGATAAATGTTGTTTTATGTTGATCTTCAGAAGCTATTTTGATCTGATTATATCTCGAGAAGCCATCCATAAGGGAAAGAATCTTGTACCCAACTATTGAATCTACAATCATATCAATGTTAGGAAGAAGGAAGTCATCCTTAGGACATGCCTTATTTATATCTTGAAAGTTGATACAAATATGGATTTTGCCTTGTGGTTTTGCCATGGGGACAATATTGGAGATACAATCTGAATAATCGATGGGGCAGATGAATCTAGCATCCAAGAATTTATGTAATTCCTTTGTGACTAATAATGTGACCTTCAGATGCATTTTTCATAATTTTAGTTTGACAAGTTTTGCATTTGGATGCATAACTAGGTGGTGTAACACTAAGGAAGGGTCTAAGCCTAGCATGTTAGAGTAGCTCCATGCAAACGCATCAACAAACTCCTTTAGAAACTGAATATGGACTTCGCATTCCTCTATCATAAGAGATGGCCCTAGTTTCATTATCTTGGAATGTTTGTCAAGTCTGATATTAACTTCTATCACCTCCTCAATGAGAGAGGGTGACTGATCCTATAAATAAGGGGGTAATGAGACTTTTGGAGCATCAGAGGTGAAGCAACCTAGAAGATCAGTATCAATTTTAAAATAATCTTTTGATGTGGAGGATCTATATGGGAGTTTCCCTGATTCTTTGGAAGGCTCTCCTTTTCTTTTAGAATGTTCATCCTCACTTTGACTACGGGATATTTGATGTTCTCCAAAATATGCCAATTGACAAAGATTGATGGAAAATTCCCTTTTATGATCTCTAGATGGCATAAAATCTTGATCTCCCATGAATTCTGAGATGGCCTCATCATTTTGAAAGGTATCAAAGGTGGGATCCTGCTTCGATTTCTAGTCTATGAGGGAAGGATAATGGAGAGAGCCATTGATAGTGGAAATAGTGGTATTGAGGAAAAATTTGGTGGCAGCAAGCTCCTCGAAGCGACTACAGATAGATCCTATTTCAATGTCTTCATCAAGGAGAGATGACTCATTGGTCAAAATAGAATCCACAATGATGCAGGTCAGGTCATCATCATATAATTTGTACCCTAAGCCAACATTTTGTGGAAGTTATTGAACAATGATAGGTTCCAATCGGCCTTGCTCTTATTTTCCCAATCCCTTTCCTTTATACTGCATATTGTCCATCATTCTTTAGACTCTAGGATAATTTCTCGTATGAGAGATGAGGATTTCATTATCGAGAATGAGCCAAGAATCATCTCCATATTCAGTGCATTCATCAACCATAAATCTAGCACTTGAAAAGGCAGTTGGTCCAAATTGATACTTAACGGGATTACTCTTCCTCATAGCTGGGGACCCATAACTTCATGGAGAGAGGGGTAGGTTGTCAATGCAAATTGTTTTGTACTCATACTCTCCACACCCTATGGATGTGATCATTAGTCATGTGACATCAGGCTCTGATGGGGATGTGGATTCTAATTGATTTGGAGAGATGTACTTAGCATCTATGGGACTTAGTATGGCATTGTCAGTGCCAAGGTAAGGTGATGGAGACTGATTCATTTAAAAGCTATGGAGATTATCTATAACTCCAAGAATGGTGACTTCCATTCTTGAATGGGGAATTTTAAGCATTGATGTAGAGTGGATGGCACAACTTGCATTTCATGAATGCAAGATCTATCGAGCAACATGTCATATGGTAAGTCTACATCCACGACATGAACCAAAGTTTGATGGACTACCAGTCCTATGGCCATAAGAAGATAGATAGTCTCGATTGATGGCCTTTCATTATCATCACAAGCTTTGATCATTATTACAGTACGCCCAAGCAATGTCTCTGAGTATCCCAATTTCTTTAGAAAGTCTAGATTACACAAGTTAAGTGTAGATCCTCCATTTATGAGGACATGGGAAACTTGGTGATGGGATATGGAAACTTCAATGTATAATGGATAATTATGATATGGGCTAGTAGGGGGTAGATCCTTGATACTAAAACTTACTTGTTGTGATGGTGATAAATGTGCCACTAGTGCCTAAAATTGATTGGTATCTAGGTCACTACATACTTTCAAATCATTCAGCACTTGATTCAATATCTCTCTATGTAAAGCAGATGTTTTTAGAAGTTCCATTAAATATATCTGAGTGAGAGCCTTCTCTAATTGCTGAATGATGTTGTAGGATTTGTTTGAACTGCTTGATGCTTTCTTCAAAATGTCCCCTTAATGGGCAATAGATGAAGTGGAAGGATCTTGAGGGAGTGTCATAGGAATTTCAATCTTATTGCATCGAGTGGGGACAAAGAAATCGGCTATGGCCCTATTAATTTTTAGGATGGGAGATGGAGGTGGAGTGGGTTCTTGGATTTTGTGGATTTTGATGGTATTAATGTAATGGCAGGGAACATTATGATAATTAGTGCAATTGAAAGATGATGCTTGACCCTAGTCTCGTTGGGGTCACTGGTGCCTTTGGTCATGCTTTGAGAGAGGATCTTTATAAATGCCAAGGTGTTGATTTGCTAATTGAATTGATGGCACTTCTCCTTTAATATCGATAGCACATCTTTCTATTAGGTCTTTGATATAGTGCTTTAATTGCATACACTACTTAGTATCATGTCCTTTTACTCAGTGATATTTGCAAAACTCATCTTCATGGTACCAATCAAGTTTAGGCTGACGATTATCCACCGGTCAAACCTCTGGTAGAGTAATCATGTTGGCAGGGATCAATTATTCCAAGACTATTTCGAGTGAGACTCCCAAGCTTGTAAATGGCCTTTTGCCTATGTGAGATGTAGGCTCACCTTGTGGAACTTTGATAGCAGATACACGAGTATGATGTGTGGGAACCTTACTTTAGATTGTTTGCACATGTTGTGTCTTAGAATAGGTTACTCTGTCACCCATGACATTTTTATTTTTATTGAAGACCTTGGGTTTCCCTGAAAAGAAGTCTCTTGATTTGAAGTGTGCTCATTTCGAGAATAGAGTCTTATGGTTCCCCTTTCTACGAGGGCCTTTTATATTTGCATCCCTTTTTCTATAATTTCATCGAAGGACTTGGCACATTGTAATTTAAGCTAATGTTTTAGTTTTGTATTAAGGTTGTCCACAAAGATTGTTGCTAATTCTTTTTCAGTAACCATGCATCTTAATTGGCTTGCCAAGCTATGCCATCTTTGTATAAAGTATACCAGGCTCTCACCACTTCATTTCTTAGAATTTTAAAGGTCAATGATGGAGATGTCATGCTCTATATTATATGAGAAATGTTGAATAAATTACTCTGTCAGTTCTCCAAAACTAGAAATTGACCCTTTTGGCAAGTGCATGAATAAGTCCAAGGCTAGCCCGTTAAGACTCTTTGGAAAGAGACACAACAAATAGGCATATTCATAGGCCACTTCGTGACAAGCCACGTAGAATTCTTAGACATGGTCTCTAGGATCTCCCTTTCCCCTATATTTTTCAAATTTGGGTATTTCGAAGTGTGAGGGAAAGGGAATTTGCAAAATGATCATGTCCAATGGTCACGAGTAAAAGTCTTCAAATTTATATTTGTGGGCTTGTGAATGTGTGTCTATTTGTTGGAGGGTCTCCTTCATCACTCTCCACTCCTACACAAATGTGGGATCCCTAAGTGGATTTGTGGTTTGATTTTGGCTATTTTGGGGGATATGGGTACTATGGGTGTTATTGGTGTTGGTGGCAATATTTTTAATGTTAATATTATGAGTATTATTTCATCTAGGGGATGATGGATGTTGGTTGCAAAGTAAGAGGTTAATATGTTGCATTAATAGGTCTAAACGGTCTTTTATGATAGACTATCTCCTATCAGCCTCGATGCGATTGTTATACAAGGTTGGTGGGCATTCTTATTTTGCAAATTCATGGTCCACACCTTCTGCTTCTTGGAGTAATTGATTAGTATTGACATTTTGACAGGATGTGCCCCCTACTTCAATGGCTTGGGATAAGACATGATCATGGTTTTCAAATATGTATCGATTGATTAAATTTGTAACCTGATCATTATGGAGGGGATCGAATCGTTCATCATCTCCTTTGAGGGTATGCATATCACCATGAGTATCATCATGCTCTTGAGCTGGGTCCACTGCATTCTCCAATAGGTCAACATCTTGGTTATAAGCTTGTCCGATCCTATATTGGGCATGGGTGTGAGTCACCATGTTGGATGGGGGGAAAGTTGTGATGATGCAGGATAGAAGATTTGGAGGTTTTGAATACCAACTTAATCTAGAGACCAAATTAGTGGTCAAAAAAGGATGATGTGATGATCAGGATGAGATGACTAATATTTACCAAGAGATGAAGCCTTGTGAGATACCAATCTAGCAAGGACAAAGAGATGTGATGGGATCAAATACCTTGCCCACTAGTAGAGAGACAATTATGATGGGTGCTAAATGAAAAATGTACTTGATAAAGACGAGGATAAGTGATGGGTGCTAGATTAAGAACTTAATGAGACTATGGTTTATTATAATATCTAGTCCAAAGATGACAATGAAGATTTATAAGGATGGATGACCACTAAACTTGATTTATAGGCTAAATAGAGTATTCAAAAATGATAGGGGAATATGGGATGAAAAGGGGGATGGAGGATATAAGATGGAAACGTAGGTGATGGATAGCTATAGGATGGATATTAAGGGGATGGAATGTATGATGGGTATGGGAATAAATACTATATGGATATGGAGATGACTAATGGGAGATGGATGACTAATATGTAGATGAATGATATGAGGACTAAGGATGAGATATGATGATGTTAAGATGCCAAGATGGTGAGTTGTTAAACCTAGGGTATGTCTAAGGTATCACACAAAATATGGGTGTGGCCGACTCGACTAGAAAATAAAATGGGTCTCATCACAACACACAAACAATCATGCATAATAACAACCCTAATTAGTAAACTGTATAGGTGTGTAACTCGATGTCCACACCATCTAATGATTACACAAGTGAGATTGTAGGTCGGTGACCCATTACAACTGAACCATCTCGACCTTGCTTGCACTTAATGACTACTTTGGCGTTGATATTGATGCCTACAATGGAACACCTGTTATGGCCGAATTCCCCTATTTTAAGGTATACAAAAGGATCTAGGGGAATCCTCGATATACACTATGGTACTTTGGGGGCCAAGTCCATGTAGGGTGTTATCTAATGCCTGGTTTAGAGAATTAACTCTTCCCCTTCACAGATGAGTTGTATGGGGTCAACCACATAGCCTAACGATAGTTGTCTCTAATTGTTATACTCTACCAGAACATGGAGTTTGGTCAGCACGCAGTGATGAAATCCACAACACTAACCCTTAGTGACTAAGCCTCATGCGTGGTGATAAAATCCACATCATGTGTTATCCTAGAGGGAGGCTTATCAAACAAGCAAACACACGATACGATTAATTGATCAATTAATTACCTACGTGTTAGGGGAACGATACGATAATTATTTATAAGTTAACACACACACACACAAACAACTATATACAAAGAATGATTTTTCACAATAAAGATATACACAATGAAAATTATAACAATATGATGAAAACTAAGACAATGTATTTAATAGCACCCCCTCCTACAAGTACAAGTGTTAGAAAATGAAATGGGGTGTCTTAGGTCTTGTGAGGCCCTGCACCAAAAGGGTCAGTAGTTTTATCTTGAAATAACTAGACCTGCAAGCACACGTCAACTCGAATAAAACCAAATGGATAATTAAAAATGATGTTTGTATTTGATTTCAAAGTTGGTAACCTTGTAAAATAAATGATTGGTAGTCTCTAATCTTCATCCAATCGTTCGGTAGGAAGCTAAAAGACAATCAATAAAGAAATCATCTTAATAATTTGAACAAGTGGAATTGTTTTGACATTTGCAAATATCAGAAAATGATTAAAACACTATTTAAAACATGTAATTTAACTCGATTAAATCCTTAAAATGACAATTAAAATACAAAACATGCAACTGTGAATTAAAAATTATAATTTACAATACGTGACTTATCACCATGTATAACTAAAAGTTAAATTTCCCAAAACTTAATAAAATATTTTAACAAAAACAACAACAATGTCCACGATTACGACTAAACAATGGATGACTCAATAAAATTTCAGATTATATTCTACAAGACCATTTTAAGCAAAGTTTTTGACTAACTTAAAATAGTCACGAATATGTTATAGTTCCTGAATATAAAGCTAGACTTCAGACTTAAAATTGACCACAATATCTAAACTTGGGAATAGTAAATAACTTGATGACACAGCTATTTTGAAAATAAAACTTTTGACCATCAAACAAGAAATCTAAGTGTCATGTCCCCTTTTTCGTGGACATTGACAGAATTGATGATTAGCCTATTATGCGACCTTCGTAGGCTGATGGGATGGATAAAGGGTCTTGAGGGCGCTGGGCTTGCTTTTTTGTTCGAGTTTTTTGGATAAGAATTAAGGGAGATATTAATATTTGATTGATTTAATCAAATATTAATTATTTGGTCTAATTAATAATTAATTATTAATTAGTTGGTCTAATTTTAAGACCCTAATTCTAATTTAAGAATTGGTCTAATTTTAAGACCCAAGTTCTAATTTGAGGAATTCTAATTTAAGAAACCCAAGTTCTAATTTGAGGAAATCTAATTTTAGCAAGCACACCTTTGGAGGGTATAAGGGTTTCTCATGGGAGAGAGTTTGGATTAGCCATTGATTATTGATTATTGATTTTGAAGAATTCTTCTGTGAAGACTGAGCCAAGGGTTCCAGGATTCCATTTGCAGTGGAGAACGTCAACTCTTCATTGTGTGTGATTCAGAGGCTGTGAAATATCAGCTGATCTATTGCCAATTTGAGAGATAGCTTCATACAGAGGTTATCACAGTATTTCAAGTCTTTTGAGAGATAACTTCACACAGAAGCTATCACAAGGGTTTACAGGTATTTATTTCTTTATGTTTTGATTCAAATAAGTTATACAGATAGAGATATTCTGTATTAGAGTCATATATCTTCATATCAGAGGTCCTACAAATAGGGTGTAATTTATTGGCGGCCGTACGAAGCCGTACAGATCCGTACAAGTTCGCACAAAGACCGACATCGGTAGAGAGAGATCTACAAAGACCGACGTCGGCAGGTTAACAACGCCAGGTCGATCGACGACGGTAGTATAACCGACGTCGACGTCTGTGTGTCGACACAGAAAGGCCGAGACCTTCCAGAATTCAGGTTTCATTACCATATTTGCAAAGGACAAGGGTTTTAAGACTGTATTTTGATATTATTTTATATGAATGACTGAAGACATCTATTGTAACTATCTGGACAAATAATAAGATTAGTGATTTGGCAGTTAAGAGATTTAATGTGGCTTATTGTTTACTTGAATTTATTCTGCAAAATTGTATCTTTGTTCAGAGCTATTTGTGTTTAGATATTCCCTATTGAAAGGGGATATCACAGTGGTATCAGAGCTTTTGCAGAAGAAAAGGAGCCCCTAAGAAAGGGACATCACAGTGGTATCAGAGCCAAATTCCTGCCATCTTGTTGGGCACATCAGAGCTAAATCCCTGCCATCCAGTTGGGCACAACAGAGCCAATGTCTTGCCATCTTGTTGGGTAGTTTGGGTAGTTTGTTGAATCAATTAGTAAATCATGATGACTCCATATACTCAGAGACAGTGGGACTATGATATGAAGAAGTTGAAACTAAGTTTGAAGAGGTTAAATGAATCTCTTTCACACCCTACATCCAAAGACAAATCCACTCGGTATATGACAGCGAAGGATGAGTGGGAGTTATTAACTCCACGAGCTCAGGGGAGGTTGTCTTTTGATCGCTTTGTTAAGCTGAGAAGAGACCACTACAGATCACTTAGACAAGAGCGCAGCATGTCCCATGATTATTATGATTATTATGAGATAGGAGATAGTGAAGATGAGGATGAGTCTGATGCTTGCACTCAGAGTGTAGAGGTGTGCTCAGATGTTAGTGCACTAAGGGTTGATGATCTCTCAGTTATGATAGAGATTGAAGAAGAGTCCCAGGGTCTAATTATTGCAGATGATACTCAGGAGGATGAGTTGACAGTTTTGAGGACTTAGTTTCACCGACCGTTTCTCTCGGTACGGAAGAGTTAGTCAGGGATGCTATAGCTTTTGATACTCTGGATGTTGATATGAGCTTTGGAGTTGATTCACAGAGTAAGGATGGTAGTACTCCAGAGATCAATGATTTTGAGTCTACTCTTTTGGACCATGCATCAGAGGAGGATTGTAGGAGACAGTCTAGCCAGTGCCACCATGTGTCTAGTCAGCTGAGAGTTAGTGAGCGAGACATTGCTACCGCTTGTAAGCATTTTGATGATGCTCGTCAGTTGTTAGCAGTTTATGGATGGGGTTCTCCTACTAGCATTGAGCAGGGAGGCAGTTATTTATCCTTGACAGAGATCCACTCTTTATGGGAGGCTATCCAGATTTTGAGATAGGGTTATATGCAGTTGGTAGCCGACAGAGATTATCTTATGGAGTGGGGCAGCACAGCGTATGATGCATTATTGGTTGAGGAAGATAAGGTGAGTGAGCTTACTCAGCAGCTCAAGGTGACTTTTGAGATTCTTGAGAGTACGCAGTTGGCTTATGAGGAGTCACAATTTCATTTGGCTGAGATGACCATAGAGTTAGAGCATTTGCGGTCTTCACCAGCCCTAGACCCAGTTCATTTGTATATTGAGGTGGTTGGTGGTGAGTACATTCCTGCAGTAGGTGCTGAGGAACATGTTGTTGTTCCTAACACACATGTTCAAGATTTGGGAGTACCTTGTCCTGATGAGTTTGGGATACCAGAGGAGTCGAGTCTCTAGATTGATTCTTCTCACACAGATGACAGTGTGGTACAGTTGATCATGCCACCTTTACAGAGGGATCAGTTATGGGATGGATTGGCACCATCTTTGGCAGATGGAATTGGCAGTTTGAGTTGTCCATTCTATTTGGATTGTGATACTTCGAGAGTTTGTTTCTCATGTGTTTCTAACTATGACAGTTGTGCTTTCGGAGTTTGGTTAAGTTGCATTCCACAGTTTGATTATGGGTTCCTCTTTGTTCTGCTTCTGATGATGTTGCAGGTACTTGCATTGATTTACAGCTATGTAGAGCATAACTACATTTGGGATCTAGGTGGATCAAGTGGTTCATTGTTCCGAGATTGCTTGGGGACAAGCAATTTCTGGATGGGCGGATTGTCATGTCCCCTTTTTCATGGACATTGACAGACTTGATGATTAGCCTATTATGCGACCTTCGTACGCTGATGGGATGGATAGAGGGTCTTGAGGGAGCTGGGCTTGCTTTTTTGTTCGGGTTTTTTGGATATGAATTAAGGGAGATATTAATATTTGATTTATTTAATCAAATATTAATTATTTGGTCTAATTAATAATTAATTATTAATTATTAATTAGTTGGTCTAATTTTAAGACCCTAATTCTAATTTAAGAATTGGTCTAATTTTAAGACCCAAGTTCTAATTTGAGGAATTCTAATTTAAGAAACCCAAGTTCTAATTTGAGGAAATCTAATTTTAGCAAGCACACCTTTGGAGGGTATAAGGGTTTCTCATGGGAGAGAGTTTGGATTAGCCATTGATTATTGATTATTGATTTTGAAGAATTCTTCTGTGAAGACTGAGCCAAGGGTTCCAGGATTCCATTTGCAGTGGAGAACGTCAACTCTTCATTGTGTGCGATTCAGAGGCTGTGAAATATCTGTTGATCTATTGCCAATTTGAGAGATAGCTTCATACAGAGGTTATCACAATATTTCAGGGCTTTTGAGAGATAACTTCACACAGAAGCTATCACAAGGGTTTACAGGTATTTATTTCTTTATGTTTTGATTCAAATAAGTTATACAGATAGAGATATTATGTATTAGAGTCATATATCTTCAGATCAGAGGTCCTACAAATAGGGTGTAATTTATTGGCGACCGTACAAAGCCGTACAGATCTGTACAGGTTCGCACAGAGACCGACATCCACAGAGAGAGATCTACAGAGACCGACGTCGACAGGGTAACAATGCCCAGTCGACCGACGACGGTAGTATAACCGACGTCGGCGTCTGTGTGTCGACACAGAAAGGCCGAGACCTTCCAGAATTCAGGGTTCATTCCCAGATTTGCAAAGGACAAGGGTTTTAAGACTGTATTTTGATATTATTTTATATGAATGACTGAAGACATCTATTGTAACTATCTGGACAAATAATAAAATTAGTGATTTCGCAGTTAAGAGATTTACTGTGGCTTATTGTTTACTTGAATTTATTCTGCAAAATTGTATCTTTGTTCAGAGCTATTTGTGTTTAGATATTCCCTATTGAAAGGGGATATCACAATGGTATCCGAGCTTTTGCAGAAGAAAAGGAGCCCCTAAGAAAGGGACATCATACTAAGGACATGCAGTCTGTTATTGTGTGCTATTATCAGAAGTCACCGACTATACCGAAGACAACATTATCGATGTTATCCACTTTCGATGCTTTTGTAGATTTCAATGGGTATCTTCAACCATTACAGACCTGCATTTTCTGGAACACCGATTCCACGTAGGGGTTTAAAAGCGAGTTATTAACATGTATATTAAACGTAGGGGTTTGACGGATGCTCGTGGAGCCTTGGCGATGGAGAGGAAAGAGAGAGGTTTCTTTGCAAGATACAACAAACCACCAGCTTGCATCAAAATAAAAGCTTTGGGAATAAGGTAGCAATTCTATAAAGGCATTAGGCTTTAACACTTGTCAAAGAAAGCCTCCATCAGATGGCGTACGTAGAAAAAACAAACCCAAGTAGTTCACCCTTACCAGTAAACTCCCAGCCTTCACTAAAATAGGGACGATGAAACAGGGGCACAAGAAGCCTTAGTGTTTTGTCAAAAGATATGCTAAAACCAGATATCATCCCATACAGCGATTGTCGTATATGCACACAATGGGTCAGTTGAAAAATGCTTTGAAACTATTTGATAGAATGGGGACCGTGCTATGTGTTTGACCAAATGACAGAACGAGATATATGTTATTATGACAGCTTGTCAAAAACCTAGGTGTGCTTATGAGGTATCAACGTTATTTCCCCAAATACAAGCAACAAGTGTTTGACCCGATCAGTTCACCTTTACCAATGGATTCCCAACATATGCCAAAATAAGAGCTTTTGAATGGGAAATCAAGTTTTAGCAGAACCACAAGGATGCACGAAAATCAGTCCACTAAATACCAAGTTCAAAGACTAATTTTTCGTGGATTAATTCAACATACAAATTGTTTTTTAGTAAAATGCCCTGAAAGTATTTAATGATCTAAAATTTTAAGTCTTTATTATTTATTATTTATGTGATATAGTAGAACAAAACATAATAAGAGAACAGAGCATACCAAAATAATAAAACAGAGAATAATACAAGCCAATCTCAATTAATAATTTATTGTCAGTAAAGAAAAAAAAATAGAGTATTATAACAAATGGGAAATTTGGAGCTGCTAACTTTTCCGATTTACCTTACAATCTCAAGCAAACACACACTCAAAATCAAAGATGTTAATTAAACAGAGGTTAGCTCTCCCACTGTGGTCACCACATGAATCCTTGTAAAAATTTAATCAAAATAGATTTAAATGCAAACAACACTAAATATACTCAAATCTCTACAAAGACCCTAATAGGAGAGAATTTATAAGAGCAATCAGAATTTTAGAACAGTCTTACCATCATTTCGCTCCTCCTTCGGCTTCTCTCCAGGGTGTTCTGACGGAATATCCACTGTAGTTGGCCTTGGATGTTTGGATTGCTTGCTCAATGGCTCAAAGATGGATAGTTCAATGGATGGTGATAATGGAAGCAAGATGGCTATGAAGGCTATGAGAATAGCATAAGCTTGAGTCTCTTTCTTGCCCTGATTCTTGGGGCATGCCTCTATTTTAAAAGAGATCTTTAAAACGGGCTAGAAGGGATTGAAGAGGAGAAGGTTCCAGAGGTGGGAAGCCTCTAGACCTTCTTTTGGGAGGGAAATATATATAAAAATATTTATATAATTAAGAATTTAGGTGGAAAGTGGGGTTGTGGGGTAGGTTATGATTTTAAAAGATTAAAAAAATTGAGGATTATGTGGATAGTGGGATTAGGATTTTATAGAATTATGAAATTTGGGAAGTAAAGTATTTCATAGGATTTATAAATTAAGTTATAATGTTAATTAAGTGACGGGATTAAGCTTAATGACATCGAGCATAATTAAGTGCATACGATAAACCATTGAAAGGATGCATATTTCTTTGATGTGGATTTAGTATATCCTTAAACAGGGACTTGTTTTTGAAATATTTTTTGACCATATTCCTTGGAGTTCATGGGATAAATGTCTTTTACTTCTTTTCGAGAAAGAAGTTGTAGGATTTGATGAATTGTTACATCTTTGTGGTTAGTATTTTATTTCTTCCGATTGTGGAGATAGATTGTGAAACTATACTTACAGATTTGGTAATTAGATAGTGTTTGGGCAACATTGAGTTGCAGTGTTTTATTTTTACTTTGTGAGGGTATGTTGGAGTTTAATTTTTGAGATGGTAATTCTCTACTTTTCACTTATGACTCTTAAGGTCACTACTTTATCTAACCTTATGCACTTAGGCCATGTGGAGTGGTAAACCTAGAATTATATATTAAATTATAGATTAAGAACTATAAGTTGATTATAATTAGTATATTATTATTTACCCTTTATTGGATTCATATTATTCTCATTTTGCTTAAGCATGTTGTTCAAAGAGTTATTTTTGTACCATTGTTAGAATCAAGTAGGGTATATGATGTGCAAAACATCTTATCAATCTAGGGATTGAGATAAACTTTTAATTTGTTGCATTCTAGCCAAGGAAACAAGGAAATAATGTCTCGCTTATTCTTTTATAAGGACTATGTAATCCTTGGCCTTTGTACGTTATGTTAATTTTCACATTATTTCCTCTTAACTATGAATATAACACCATAAGTTAATTTGGGAAATATGATACTAGTTATATTTGGCTAGTAGAAGCTTAATATAATTATAGACTAATTGTATGATTTCTCTTGTATGTATGTTGATACATCTAGAATCATTTGGCATATAACATTGCTTATTATGATATGTTAGTATGGATTTTTGGTTCATTAAACGTTGTGCACATTTTGGAGATCACTAGGTGATGGAGCCCTAAGGGAAGAGTGGTGAATTAGGAATGTGAGTTCTAGGTGATAGGACGGTATCCTACTTAGCCTCACATTGATTCAGATGCAATTGAATTAGATCCGATAGATGGACTTATCGAATTTGGGATTTGACAGATGCACTTGTCAAATTCAGTCATATGGCCATACGCATGTATATTGTGGATGGGTATTCCATGATTTTATATCCATTAGAAATGTAGTATTTTTAGTTTTTATTCATCATTGTACTTGTTATTGGCAATTTGATTGTCATTGGTGTCAAAAGAGACATTATGAACATGTTATTAATGTCCAAAATAAATTATGGATGTCATTGATGCTCAGGGAAGAGTATGGTGATTTGAGGATGTGCAAGGCATCATATCAGAGGTCAAGGATGATTGGAGTGCTTATGTGCATGAGTGGAATTCATCCAATTCTTCACATTGATCATCTAGACATTTTGGGTCTATGATAGAAAAGATGAGAAAGCATTTTGCTAACATCACCATTGCCACATGTGAATGAGTATGGGGGAGCTGGTCACATGGTTGTGATCACATTAGCCCTTAGTTATTATGCGCTAGATTTGAAGCCATGAGATGAAGCATAGTTAAAGTTATGGGGATGTAAAGTTGGCTACTAAGACAAAATCCACTAAGTTTCTATACTTAGCCAAATTTGTAAAAAGGGCTAAACAAAGCCAAGTAAGAATATGGATGAGGTCAGTGCTTGCACACATGGAGGTGTTAGGACAAAATGATCGCATGGTTCTGTTCATTTTTGTGCCTAGATTATATGTGCTAAATATTAGGTCACGTGACATAGCATGATAAAAGATATGTTTGAGAAAAGTAAGGCTCCAAGGCATTTTGACAGTGTTTTCCAAAACTTAGTCAAATTTGCAAGTTACAAAAAAAAGCTTAGAAGGTATTTTTATGATGTCATATCTTGCATGTATGAAGGTTTCAAGATCAATGGAATCCCCTATGTAAGAGGATCATATGCACTAAATTGTAGGGCATGCCACTAAGCGTGATAAGAGTTATGCAAGGACAAAGTTGGCCTTCCAAGCAAGTTTGAGGCATAGCTAGCTCTGTGGTAGAATAATTTGATTAAACAGATTAATGGAGTTATATCTCACACATGAAAAAACTTTAGGAAGAAATGATCATATGGGTTTGTTCATTATCATGCCTAGTTTATATGGTCCAAATTTTAGACCAGGTGGTTAAGCGAAGCAAAATTTATGCAGGTGCAAAGATAGCTTTCTGGGTATATTGAAATGGTCTCCACACTTAGATAAATTTAGACAAGGTAAAGTTTGAGCTAGTTGGAAGATCAATAGTTCACACTTAATCAAACATTGGAGATCCAACAGAGCGTGATGAAGTCAAAGTGTCAAAGGTCCCTCCAAGTGAAAATGCAAATGACAAGTGTCACAATCACAGAGCCTAGATAGTTAATCTATGGTGTGGGTTATAGTTAAAAAGTCAACAAGCAATGTGAGGATGTCAAGTGTCTCAATAGAGAGAACTGACAGTAATGTACTTAAGGCACGTGCTTACTCTAAGTGTCATATCCTCAAGGGTTAGATAGATACAAAGAATGAGCTTGTTAGAATATCTAACGGTGCACTGGTGATGGTGCAAAGGATATCCAATGGAGCTAATGCACTCAAATGCTATAAAGATCTCAACATTTAACAGCGAGATAAAAGTAAAGATTGTGCATCTTTGAAGATCTAATAACACGTGGAAGCTTGGATGAGAAAGATCTAATAGAGCGAGTGGACTCAGATGGAACAAAGTGATCGATGTTTATAAACATAGTGAGAAGTTAAAGATCGAGTAGATTCGAGAAGATTGATAGAGCGAAAGTGATCCAAAGATATAAGAAGCTACAAGATGAGGTCAAAGTGTCTAAGTTTAATGACCAATCAAGGTAAAGGTCATGCATCTTTGGAGATCAAATGATGTGTGGGAGCTAGGATCTGGAGATCAACAGATGCATTTCAAAGAGAGGAACATTAAAGTTTAGCAGCATACAAAGATATGATGGAGCGAGAGAGCTTGGAGATGGCAAAAAGAAAAAGATCAAAGGCTAGTATTTAAAGTGTTTAAATACAAATAATAACATGCACGGACATGCAAAAACTTGAATATAAGCCATGAATCTTGACACATATAGTGAGAGTGATCGATCTAACCAGTCAAATCTACATTAAAGAGCATTTACATCAAAACTTGAGTCTAACAAAGGCTATAGATAGTAAAAAGACCTATAATTACGATGTGATGCATAGAATCGAGATTCGGGAAACTAACAGTTCATGTCATAATGAACTAGAGTCCAAAATTGGTGTGATGTGTTACAGTTCGAGTGTGAACACAGAAGATATGGGACCCTAGATCAAATGCTTATGTATATGATATCTAGGACAAAGGAAATGTTGTTGTTACCAAATCTAAAGTAGCCATTGTAGTTGAATTGTGTCAAACAAAAAATATAGACACAGAACCAGAGGGTAGAGAGAAAAAGAAGAGGCTACAGAGAGAGAGATGAAGTGTGTCAAATAGATTCATATTCAGACACAAAGAGAGGGGTAGAGAGGAAGAAAGGCACATAGAGAGAATTTGCATAGTATGAGCATGTTACAAATTAGACTTGTAATAGAGAGAATAGAGTTTGATTCATTTCTGAATCAAAGCTGTAATCTAGAGTTGTAGCTTCATAGATTTGATTGGTTGGTTCCATCAGACAAGCTGAGTTGGTCTTAGTTAGGGGATTGGTGTCTCTTTAAGGTTGGTGCCATTAAACATTATAACCAATGAGGTTAAGCTGAGTTGGTGCTCAGTTAGGGAGTTAGTGCTTCTGTAGAGTTGTAGCTCTTAAATTAGGGGATTGGTGTCTCCTTAAGATTGGTGTCCTTAAATGTAACCAGTGAGGTTTGTTAATGAGCTTTAAACTATGAGGCTGGATTAGAATAGTAGATTTTACCAACTATTCTCATCTTGATTTTTTCCTTTGGATTTTCTATGTATAAATTGAGTGTCATGTATATTTGTGTGTGTATTTGATCTCTAAATTTAACTTTTAATTTGCATATGCTTTTGAACTTTCTTTAAAAAGATTAAAAGATTGGTTTTAGTTGATCTATTGATTCACCCCCCTCTCAGTAGATAGTTATGTTCCAATAATTGATATCAGATCCTAGGGTTCCTTGAAAGAATCTTAATCAGCTTAAGTAGATATTGGAATAGTAAACACAATGGCTAGTCAAGAAGGATCTTCATCAAACAAATCACCTCTCTTTAATGGATCTAATTATGCATTCTGAAGCATAAGAATGGAAGCGTATCTATCTTAATTAAGGTTTGATGTATGGATGTTTGTAGTAAATGGATATACAGCCCCTATCTTAACTCCTACTAATTAAGCTTCAAAGAAATCATGTGAGAGTAATACTAAGGCAAAAAATTATATTCTCTATGGATTGTCCAAATCAGAGTTTGTCAAAGTGATGCATTGTCAAAATGCACAAGAGATCTAGAACAAGTTGAAGAATGACAAGGTAAAGTAGGCCAAGATACAAACATATAGAGGCCAGTTTGAAAGTCTCAAAATGGATGAAGAGGAGAAGATTGCCTATTACGTTATCAGGGTAGATGAAATAGTCAATGCAATCAAAGGCCTTGGAGAAGAAATGAAATAATCAATCATTGTCAAAAATGTCCTAAGATCTTTGCCATCAAGGTATGATTCTAAAATCTCTACGATAGAGGAAGCAAGAGATCTACATAAGTTCATTGTAGATGAGTTGCATGGAACCTTCATTGACAAGAGGATCTAGAAAGTACAAAGTTAAATTACCCTTAAAATGTTTCAATTGCGGTAAAGTAGGATATTTTATTGCTAAATGCCCTTACGAGAAAAAGATAACTCTAAGCAAGAAGAGGATGGTAAAAAGATGAAGACCCACTATTCCAAAAAGAGGAACTTCTTTAAGAACAAGAAAATCTTGTATATAAGAGAAGATAGTGACTCGTTGGATGATAGTGATAGCTCAAATGATGACCATGACTATGCCTTTGTGGCTGAGGGAAATGAGTCCCTATACATGGCATTAGGATCAACTTCTATATATCTAGATCAAGGAGAAGTTGAAGACTTTGGTGAAGAAGAGGAAGGAGAATTGGACCTTGAATGTGAAATCATATGTGCCCTAGATGAGATTGACATGTTGAGAAAAGAGAATGCAAGACAGAAGAAGCTTCAATAAAAATAAGTTGAAAAACTGTCCAAAAGTCTTGAAAGATCCAATCAGATGATAATGAGTCTAAAGACTCAAGTTGAAGTGGACAAATTAATAGAAGATGTAGTCAAAATTAAACTACAACTTAAGTCTATTGAATGTATGAGGCTAGAAGCAGAGATAGTGGCTTTGAGAAAAGAACTTAAAAAAGCTAAAGACCAAATAGACAAAGGTTTGAAGCTATAAGGAGGATCAGATATTCTTTATGAATTGATCAGATTTCAAAAGCCATCAAAAGAGAAATTTGGTCTTGGTTATGAAAAAGGGAAAAGTCCCATGATCAATATATCTGCTAAGTTATATGATAACTTCATAGCAGAAGGAGGATTAGGAGAAAACTTGCAAGGGAATAGAGACATATGTAAGTACTGTTAATGTGAAGAAGGCTAATGCTAAAAATAAGTCTGAGGAAAGGAAGAAGAGAAATTATTCCATCCCTAAAAACTCAAGGAAGATGCAAAAGACAAAGGCAACTAATGCAGATGGTTACACAAGGGTAAGAAACCTGAATAAGCAAGAGTTGAGAAGAACTCCCAATTCTGCACAAATAAAAGCTATGACCAAGTATTCCTCATCCTTTTATGGTTATTGTTATAGTTTTAATCATTTTGGTCATAAGGTTAGTAATTATAGAGTTGTTTCTACAAGGAGAACCAATTTTTTAAGCAAGAATTCATTTGCACCCTTGTTAGATACAAATGTAGTGTGTTATAATTGCAATAATTTTGGTCACATAGCTAAACATTGTAGAACAAGCTTTGTAAGATCAAAAGTACAGAGTAAGAAAAAAGGTATGCCTCCCAGTGTGAACAAAGGTTCACAAGTCTCTGAAAAAGAGAAAAGTAAGCCCAACAAGACATATATGAAACCCAAGCATGTATGGAAAATGAAAGATCAAGCCATGAAAAAAATGCTACAAAGGTTGTAAAATGTCAAGATCTCTCAATGTCTGCACATGTTGAGAATGAGGAGACAAAGCTCAAGGAGAGGTCTAAGGTGTTGGTCGAGGTTAGTTATGAAGTGAAAACAAATTCAAGTAAACATCATACTGTTATAGATCAAGTATCAAACATAGAACATCAGTCTTTTGTGCCTAGTGATGAGATTCCGAACTGTAATGAAGAT
Source organism: Torreya grandis (assembly GCA_037957365.1). NCBI lineage: Eukaryota > Viridiplantae > Streptophyta > Pinopsida > Cupressales > Taxaceae > Torreya > Torreya grandis. Next base: position 365,325 of record JARHVA010002770.1, read on the forward strand.
TCATTAGATGAAAATGTATGCCATGAATCCATGTTGTCTCCATGTATTATTAATTCAAAGGAGAATATCATAGTGGATGAGCATGTTACTTCTCTTAAGCCTAAGAAGAAGAATAAGAACGGAAAGCATAAGATGACGAAGGAGGAGAAGGAATATGAGGAGTTGTGGGTAACTCCTGGTTTCACGTTGTTTTAGGACATTTTGAATTAAGGTGTCTCTATCTATGCTTACTAAGAGACCCTTTTTAGTGAAGAAGCAAGTGATGTCTTCTATAGATATGGAATCAAACAGGTTTTGATAATGACTTGATCAAATCAAGTCAAGTGTTGTGTATGTAGTGTCTGCAGGGACAAAACGAGTGTTTCAATATGACATAATAAGATTGTTGGATTACATCTCATATAGATATATGGTCTGCAAATTCAGTTGACATAAGGGTTCTAATGAAAGAAACCCTTTAAATTGTGTATCCGGGGTAGTGCAAAGAAGTTGGGTCACCAAACTCAGTGAATATGTGCAAAATAATGTTATACATGTGATAAATGAAGTTATGGTGTGTTATAGGCAATCCCTTGGTGAAAATATGGAGCATGGAGTTAGGGGGAGCTAACTCAGATAGCATGAATAGCTTGAGAAGCTATGCATAATGCAAGGGGGAGCTAGATTGTTCAGTATGTCAGGACCAAGAAGGCTCAAAGTAGAAGAGCTTTGTAATTGGTCAGGTCCAAGGATCAAAAGAAAATAAGAAACTGAGATAAAAGGCTAGTGAGCCTGGACGGTAGCTCCTACATCACATCACTAGATACTAGTGATAGAGACTAAGTCCAAAGGAAGGATCATAAAATCCTTGTTGATCCCTAAAATAATACAAAAGGCAACTCAAGTATGTGTATTTTGCAAATTTCTAATGAGTTGATGGTTGTAGATTCTCAGACAAACTCCTTTATATGATAAAGGGGGAGAACACTTTGGACAAATAGTGAGAAAGAGTCCCTTTGTCATTGATTTCAGAGGGGGAGAAAAAGTGTAAATGCTCTCCATGGGAGAAAGAGTAAAATGCTCTCTGCAAAATTTTGGATAAAAAGTGCAAATGTCAAAGAAGAAGTAAAGCAAGTGTCCAAGTTGAGTGTTAGGCAAATGTGCCATTGCCTAAGAGGAAGCGATTTTGTTATGAACAACTTCAATTCATACTCATCAGAAGCCGATGCAAGCAATGCTAAAGGAGTAGAATATTAGAAGATCAAAGGATTTAGTTTGCCATCAATGACAAAGGGGGAGATTTTTAGCAATTTGATTGTCATTGATGTCAAAAGGGACATTATGAGCATGTCATTGATGTCAAAAGGAGATTATGGATGTCATTGATGCTCAAAATAGAGTATGGTGATTTGAAGATGTGCAAGGCATCCTATCAGAGGTCAAGGATGATTAGAGTGCTTATGTGCATGAGTGGAATTCATCTAGTTCTTCACATTGATCATCTAGACATTTTGGGTCTATGAAAGAAAAGATGAGAAGGCATTTTGTTAACGTCACCATTACCACGTGTGAATGAGTATGGGGAAGCTGCTCATATGGTTGTGATCACATACATCCCTAATTGTTATGCACCAAATTTGAAGCCATGAAATGAAGTGCAGTTGAAGTTATGGGGATCTAAAGTTGACTACTAAGACATAATCCACTAAGTTTTTATACTTAGCCAAATTTGCAAAAAGGGATAAACAGAGCCAAGTAAGCATATTGATGAGGTCAGCACTTACACACATAGAGGTGTCAGGACAAAATGATCACATGGGTCTATTTATTTTTGTGCCTAGTTTATATGTGCTAAATTTCAGGTCATGCGACGTAGTGCGATAAAAGTATGCTTGAGTAAAGTCGGGCTCTAAGGCATTTTCAAAGTGTTTTGTAACACTTAGTCAAATTTGTAGGTTGCAAGAAAAAGCTTAGAAGGAGTTTTTATGATGTCATATATTGCACATATAAAGGCTTCAGGATCAAATGGTTATATGGATGGAATGCCCTATGTAAGAGGATCATATTCACTAAATTGTAGGGCATGTGACTAAGCGCAACAAGAGTTATGCAAGGACAAAGTTGGCCTTCCAAGCAAGTTTGAGGCATAGCTAGCTCTATGATAGAATAATCTAAGTGAATAGATTAATGGAATTATATATCACATGCATGAAAGCTTTAAAAAGAAATGAGCATATGTATTTGTTCATTATCATGCCTAGTTTATATGGTCCAAATTTTAGACCAGGCGGTTGAGCGGAGCAAAAGTTAATCATGTGCAAAGATAGCCTTTTGGGCATATTGAAATGGTCTCCATACTTAGATAAATTTGCACAAGGTAAAGTTTGAGCTAGTTATAAGATCAATGATTTGTGCTTAATTAAACATTGGAGATCCAATGGAACGTGATGAAGTCAAAGTGTCAAAGGTCCCTTTGAGTGAATACGTAAGTGACAAGTGTCACAATCATGGAGCCTGGATAGTTAATCTATGGTGTGGGTTAAAGTCAAAAGGTCAACAAGAAATGTGAGAATGCCAAGTGTCTCAATAGTGGGAACTGACAGTAATGTATAGAAGGCACGTGCTTATACCAAGTGTCAGATCCTTAAGGGTTGGACAGATATAAAGAATGAGCTTGTTAGATGATTTGACAGTGCACAGGTGATCATGCAAAGAAGATCCAATGGAGTGAATGGACTCAAATGCTATAAAAGTAAAGAGTGTGCATCTTTGTAGATCTAACAGCATGTGAAAGCTTGGATGAGAAAGATCCAATGGAGCAAGTAAACTCAGATGGAACAAAGTGATTGATGTTTATCGACACGATGGCATTTTAAAGACTTAGCAGGTTCAAGAAGCGATCCAAAGATATAGGAAGCTACAAGATGAGGTCGAAGTGTCAAAGTTTAATGGCTAGTCAAGGTAAAGGTCATGCATCTTTAGAGATCGAATGGTGCACAGGAGCTTGGATCTAGAGATCAATGAACATGTTTTAAAGAGAGAAACATTAAAGTTCAGTAACATACAAATATTTGATAGAGCGAGAGAGTTTGGAGATGGAATGAATACAGAGATCAAGGCCAGTATTTAAAGTTTTTAAATACAAATAGTAACATGCAAGAACTTGCATATAAGCCATGAATCTCGACACAAACAATGATATTGATTGATCCAATTGATCAAATCTATATTTAAGAGCTTGTGCATCAAAACTTAAGTCTAACAGAGGCTATAGATAGTAAATAGACCTATAATTCTTACATGATATATGGAATCGAGATGCGAGAAACTAACAGTTCATGTCATAATGAACTAGAGTCAAAAATTGATGTGATGTGTTACAGTCTGAGTGTGAACACATAGAAGATATGGAACCTTGGATCAAATACTTATGTATATGATATGTATGACAAAGGAAAAGTCGTTGCCAAAGCTAAATCAGCTTGTGTAGTTCAATTATGTCAAACAGAAAATATAGACACAGAACCAGAGGGCAAAGAGAAAAAGAAGAGATTGTAGAGAGAGAGATGAAGTGTGTCAAATAGATGCATATCTAGACACACAAAGAGAGGGGAAGAGAGGAAGAAGGGCACATAGAGAGAATGTGCATATTATGAGCATGTTACAAATTAGACTTGTAACAAAGAGAATAGAGTTTGATTCATTTATGAATCAATGTTGTAATCTAGATTTGTAGCTCCATAAATCTGATTGGTTGGTGCCAACATACAAGCTGAGTTGGTGCTCAGTTAGAGGATTGGTGTTTCCTTAAGGTTGGTTCCCTTAAACATTATAACTAGTGAGGTTAAGCTAAGTTGGTGCTCAGTTAGGGAGTTGGTGCTTCCTTAGAGTTAGATCTCTTAAATTAGAGGATTAGTGTATCCTTAGAATTGGTGTCCTCAAATGTAACTAGTGAAGTTTGTTAGTGAGGCTTTAAACTATGATGATGGATTAGAATAGTAGATTCTAGCATCTATTCTCACCATAATTTTTTTCTTTGAGTTTTCCATGTATAAATCTAGTGTCATGTGTATTTGTGTGTGTATGTGATCTCTGCATTTATCTTTTAATATGCATATGCTTTTGAACTTGCTTTAAATAGATTAAAGGACTGGTTTTAATAGATCTACTGATTCATCCCCCCTCTCAGTAGATAGTTGTGTTCCAACACTTGTCAATAACTTCATGGAGTAGTGATAGTATTGACATGTTATACTTATCAATAGTTATGCAGAGTAGCGATAGTATTAACTTCTTACCAAGTTCCCTATTCTTTTTTCCAAAATGAGAAAAACACTATCTACAATATAGAGATATGCAAAGGGATAGAAGATTTTGTATAACTCTCCCTTGTCATTTTTTTTGGCTTTTATGATGATCCCATGTGTTTTTAAAAATTCAATGAAACTTTCACTAAGATATGTGGGACCCTTCAAAGAAACAAAAGTGGTAAGTCTTATAGTATATAGGTTTGTCTTAACAATTCTAAACCCCGATGTAGTCATGATAGAACCAATCAAAGTAAGTAATACTCATAATTATGATTGCTTAATACATAGATGTCTTAGAGCAAGGTCTTGTGGGACCAATACTCTGTGAATAGTACAACTTAAAGGAACTACAGTGAGTTCTACAAGTAATTTATATTTATTTGCTTAATTTGATATTATGTCATGTTTTTGCTTTGTTAAATAATGTTTTTATATTCATAACTTATGTTTGAATAAGAGTCATCGGGAATGATGACTAGCTTTAGGGGGAAAGATGTTACATCCTTATTTCTCACTAGACAAACTTGCTATATTATCCATGGATATCTATAGATGAAAAAATTAGATTTGGCTATTTTTAACTAAGCTGTGAGATATATGTTGATATGAGATAGCAGGATATTGCTTAGGTTATATGATCACCTTGCTATGAGTTAGTTGTAAGTAAATGTTTACTTTATGATCATGTTGATTTATCATTTTATCTATATTTTATGATATATATATATATATATATATATATATATATATATATATATATATATATATATAATCATGATTATTATGGTTTAACTACCTATTTTATTGTGAGGTTGATGTAGGAGAATTTATCTTTTAGAGTGTGACAGAGGTAGAGCATCGTCAGAGAGGATGTAGATCGAGATGTCGAAGGATGACAAAAAAATGGACTAGTACCTTACACACACCACAGATAACTAGCACATGTTAGATGTATAATGAATGGTTATCATAACATGTTTAATGTTGCTTGCAATATATAGATGTTGGTTTACAGTTTGATAGTAAATTTTAATAGTTTTGTGGATTTCATCTAGTGCGACTTGTGTGTGACCATTAATACTTTGGAGATTAGCCTAATTGATTAAAACTTAGATTTGTTGATTTATCCATCACAATATTAGGAGGTGCTAAATTAAATTAGTGAATTTACTAATCTTTCTAATTAATGTTGAACTGTATAAAAGTAATTGGAAATTATTTTTTAATAGAAAAGTGGAAATAAGGGAAATAAAATAATAATAATAATTAAAATTTAGATAAATAAAATTGAAAGGGAATAAAATAAAAAGAAAGAAAATCTTTACTATAAATAATAAAATAAAACAAAAAGAGAAGAACTAAAAAATAAAGTTACGTCCCTTTTTGAAGATTTTGAAAGGTAATCATCGAGAGAATAATGATATAGAGGAAGAGAGGAGAAGGGAGAAGTAGCAAAGCTCAGTAGAGAAATAGAGGCATAGTACAGGAGAGGAAGAACATAAGGAGCGATGAGGAAAACTTTAACCCTATTTCTCAGGTAGGCAGTACTTTAGATTTTATGATTATGGGAAAAGTTACATAATGTTAATGGCATTTAGTTTTAGTGCAATTCCTTGGATTGTAAAGGCATCAGTCTGCAAGTTGAATTTAATTGAATCTACTATTATACATTTCTAAATGAATCTATTTGTGACCAAAACAAAATTATTCTAAATTTATAAGACGGATTGTATGAATGTAAAAATATATATCAATTATAGGTAATACTTATATTGTTATGTTTAATTTATAACTTATTTTACTAGGCGCTATAGCGTATAGCTAATACTTATAATTCTGAGAATAATAGCTAATACTTATTATACTAGGCGCTATAACGTGTAGCTAATCTAGGACTATTAATATGATTATAAGCGGATTAGCTAAGTGTAATAAGTGTGTGAAAGGATATTATAAACCCTTCTAGTTTGGTATATAACTAATACTTCTAAGGGCAAACTCTATGACTATACAAAAATACATGTAGTATTTAATCAAGCTATCATTGAAGTCATGCTACTGCATACCTTGTGGCTTCGCTAATATTAGACCATCAATGATTTTAAAGAAAAATTTAACAACAATGATTCATACTAATAAGTGTAGACGTTTGGGTGACTTATAACATCTGATAAATAAAATGAGAAGGCATGTAAATATATATAAATAGCACAATATATTTTGAAGGTTTATAAATAATATTTGTATTGTAATTTAAAGTCGTTGATTTTGACTTGGGCAAAATACAGATATTAGTGATGTATATATCGTTGTATTGTATTAGTTATTATACACTTATGATTATAATATATGTATATATTCCCTTTTAATACAATTAACATGCTAACAATTCAAAACATTTTAGCCAGAGTATATAACCTTCTATGGCATCACCCATTTAGTTGGTTGTTAGTTGTGTGAGCCATTTATAGATGATTGCTAATCCTTTTTAGTAGTATTGGATCATTGTATTTGACTAAGCAAACCAAATCATTGTATGTATAATTGTCTGCAAACAAGAGATCTAAAACCGTTGTATATTGGTTTCTGTTAAGAAAACTGCATCGCTTTTTCCAGCAAAGAATAATTTAACTATCTAATGTAAAATTGTCGTATGTGTTTGGCATTACCAGATCATTAGAATATTAAGTATGCATGAAATATTAAAAATATGCTTTACTTATTTAATATACGCTTATGATGAAATTATTATTTCTAGTATGGGTGGTATAAGCATATGAATGTATATTAAAATATGCTTTATGATAATACTATTGTTGACCACATATACTTGACCATATACCTACTATCAACTAGAAATACGCTTTGTAAAAGATACGTATTATTATATTATAATACATACCATAAAAGATACCACCTATTGTCAATAACTCTTGATTTGCATGCTTATATTGGTTATGTTATGGACTCATTTGGCAAGAATACGTGGTATGTGTGATTTCAGTAGTACTATAGTTATTTATTAAGTATGGTCTAAAATAATTTTGATAGATGTCATACATGTCTAGATGTATAATGAGAAAAGATATAAAACATGTTATTTTATGTTATGAAAATATCCATATATGTACTTCATTATCTCTCTACTGGTAAATATTGTCAGTGGGTGTGTAAAATAACCATCATGTAAAGATTGTTATATAAAGTACCCATGTTATATTGTTGTTTTATGGGAATGATGTACTCGTTCCATTAATAGTACTATATTTGTGGGCCATATATATAAGTGTGTGCATAGATAGCATATGAATATAATTGCATTATAATGTGAAGTTTATTTCATACATTTGACTAGTAGATTGTCACGACTTAAATGGTACACTTATCGATATACTTGGTGAAACTTTTGTGTATCATATAAGAGCAATTTGGATAGTGCCAAATTCTAATGTGTGAATCTTGAACTTAAAATTGTGAGGTCTTGTGAACTTGTGTATGGAGTTATGTATGCTTCGGTCATATTAGAATGAATATATGTCTAATTAGAAATAAATAATTGTGAATGGGTTTTACATTGCAAATCCCTTAAAGATCATCCATATATGTATATTTTGTGAACATGGAAGTTCTAAGGATTCTTGAAACATTGAGGGGGCTCTTAATTAGGACATATAAATGATAATTGGTATAATGGTTACATGTCATTAGAGTACTTACATATGGTGCATGTTAATATGAATGAGTACTTGTATATAAGAATTATACCTATAATTAAATAGATAGTTGAAATGAGTCATTCAATTTATTACAGACCAGACACTATACTCTTTTGAAATAGTCTCCTAAGAATGGAATGAGTCATTGGTATGAAAGATCATAATGATTGTATGAGTCTCTTATTTCTCTGTAAATGATTGATTGACTATTTGATATATGTATTCAGTATTAAACACTTGTGTGTGATGCGTAATATGTGAGTGTTAATATGTATAAATGTCTGGTTATGTTTAGCATATAATGGTGCATCATGTTGCATTATTATAAATTATATTTCTTTGAATGCTTGTATAACCTAGGGTATACCCAGGAGGTATAATCATATACTTGCCTAATTGTTATTGTGTATGTGGGTCATTTAATTCTTGATATCATAAGTTTGATATGTATATTTATATTGTTGTGAACTATGATAGTATGGGATATCATAGAGTACTATAGTATAAATGTATACTGGAATGGTACATGATGTAATTATTATGTTTAGACTCACATCTACATGTGACTGACTTAAGATATCCATGCTGGTTAATGTTGTGAATTGTGTGTTTTGTGACAGTTGGTAAGACTTTGTGTATGCGTGCATATAATATTTGTGAATGTACCATATGATAAGATGAAATACTATGTGAAAACTATGACTTGTTGCTTGAACATAAATTATGTTTCCATGTATTTAAGACTACTTTGTATGATTGTTTGTGAAAAAACTAGTAGTTATGTCTTAAAATACCAGACTATGGTAATCTGGATTATCATAGGGTGTAGTATGTTTGAAAACTAATTATGGTAATGAAAATATGTTGTTAAATGTGTATTTACCTAGGTGGTATAAAATTGTAGTCATTATTTGTAATATGGGATAGAAAATAATGTAAAAATTATTCATACACTTGATGGAACAAATGTATTATTGGGTTACTCCTATGTTTAGCATGTTATATGATGTGTTTTCTAGTAGGATGTAAGTTAAATGAATCTTGTGGTTGAATTGTATTTGACCAATCTGCATTTCTGATACGAAGGAAGGAGTGAGATGGATTTCACTAGCTTACTAGTATCATCATGACAGATGAAGTTAGTCCAATCAAGTGGAGTGTATAAATTTGATTGATCTATAGATCTTTATTAATTATTATTCATAAAAGTTTGGGCTAAAGTGTGTTTAGTGGGATATTATCATTCCATGAGTATGATTTACATGTTTGTGTGATATCTAGTAATAGAACAATTTTCTATGATACACTACATGTCTAGTTTAGAAATCATACAACACATGGGTACTTGTTTGTCTCTCTAGATTCCTATGTTGTCACTATCTACTTATCTATGAAGGGAAGGCCATTTCTTGATGGGATTAATGTAGGGTATCATTGGTCCATGGTTGGTGTGGAAAAGTTCTTGGATGATTCTCTCCCTCCCCACAATAGTATTACTTATCGAGACAACACTTGAGATTGCCACAAATACTTAAGTTTAGGAACTATGCTCTGAGAGAGCCATGCATCTATATGAACATTAGATTGTATTTTACTTATCATTGAATATTGTCATGAAGAGTTGTAGTTACTTATTAATGTACTTTGATAGCAATGGTTGTAGACTTGTTTTAGTTGTAGCTGAGTTAATGTGATTACTTTCTATATTCACATTATGATGTGTACTCTCATGATATTTGAGATCGGTGATATGTGATGTATTATGCTTATTGCTACTATCAAAACTTTAGAATTTCTGATGATCTCTGAGATTTCTATGGTGTAATCTATTTTTGGTATATGTGTCTAATTAATAATAATGCATTTCTATGCCTAACCCAATGGGGTTGTTACAAATGAGCAATGTTTTTTGGGAAATAAATGAAATAGTTGTTGAGAATTATCAGCCCTCTGTGCAATAGGAAAGTAAATAATAGAGGAATTATGTACAACTGGTAAATAACATGGTACGAAAAGGGTTTATTCAAGGCTTGATATATTATTAGTAAATAATTATAACTTTATTATCCCTCACATTCATAATGGTAATTTATTCAATGTTTTATCTTATACACTTTTTAATCATTGAACTATTGAATTGAGCTTTCAACTTACCTTTTCCCCAACTCAGATCTCCAAGGAATGGAAGGGGATTTATAAAATCAATGTTTTTCATCTCAATGATCTTGAATCTATTTATTGTATTAAGGCTTCATGAAAACTTTATAGAAGGTTCCCTTTTTCGTGTTCAACTTTGAAGGCTTCAAATAACTATATGACTATCGGCCAAAAAATTGTGAGGAGATATAGTAAAGCCAAAGCTAGATTTAGGATGAAGAGAGAGAAATTTAGAAATATCTCATCAACATTGACTTGTGTTTTCAAAACTCTCACTAGGATGAGAATCTCCTCCAACATATCATCAAAGTCGAACATTAACATAGGTCCATGTAAACTTATATTTCCTATGGGGCTGGACCGAGGGCTAGACTCACTTGGCTTCAGTATGACGATAAGGGAACTAAGCAATTCTTTATGATTCTCAAATAAAAACACTCTATAGAAAAAGTTATGGCAATTAATGTTGGTAATTACATCTTAGATGACCCTGAAGTTATAAAAAACAATTTTTTTTTACCTTCTGCTAAGGTCTTTTTAATTTTCATTGCTCTTATAAATATGTCAATACAAATAGAGTTATATGTGCTAATATTGTCCCTAAAAATATCTCTAAGGGTATGGACCTTGGGATTGACCATGACATCTCTCAAGGTGAAATCAAGCATGTAATTGAGTGCTTGAAAGACAAACAATCCCAGGGCCATGATAGTCTCTCAGCTAAGTTTCATAAGGTCAATAAGAATTATATTACAACTAAAGTGCTTGAGGTGTACAAGGAGGCTATTCAAGTTGGTACCCTTAGCAAGGATATAGATTGAGGTGTTACTAAATTGACTCCTTACAAAGGAGATAAGGAACATGTTTTTGATAAAGTAAGGCGGCAAACCAAGGGCCGAACCCTATACAGTCAAAAAAGACAAGAAGGCAAACAAACAAAAAAATGCCTTCAGAGAGACGACGACACAGCCGAGAACAACAGATAGAAACAAAACACAAGCCACGGGAAGACCAGAGTCAGAGAGGTCTCCCCTTACATAACTATTAATTTGATAAGATCATTGAGTTTCTTATTCTCTACATTGTCAGCATACCCAATATTACCCACTACTTCCAGCATAGACATGTTCAAAAGAATTGTATTACGAAGCCATTTGGCGAAGACCTTCTCTAGCTTCTGAATGTGGTCTTTCAGGGCCCCAATTTCAGTTTTCCAATCAGTCTCATTCTCAGTGCCCTAACCATCTTCCTCGACATACATTTTCCCCTTATTGTTAGCAGTTCTCATAGTGTCAGCACCCTGCTCCTCAGTAACCTCAAAATCCCTAGTAGCCTGCTTCCCTCCAGTGTCCTCCAAAATTTCTTGGATTTCCAGCTCCTCAGACTCTTCCTCTTGGGTTACTTCTTCCAAAGCACTTTTCAAATAATCAATCAGTCTGGCCTTTGGGGCTGGTTTACTAGCAATCTGCCTCGACCTTCGCACTCTGGAGGGGAATCCTTCCTTATTAATTTTGGAAGGCTTGTGATATTTTCCACCTTGGCCCCCCGTGGCCCTGCCCAGATTCCTATGGGTCCCTTTCGTAGTCTCTTTAATATTTTCTTCCTCTTCATCAACCTTTCTCTTCTTGCCCTTCTTGCTCGCAAAGGAGTCGGGGGTATCAACAGGGGTCTTTTCAGGGTCATCAATACGCCTCATTCCTGACAAGTCATCTCCTTTTGAATGATCTCCCTAATGTTTAAGGGAATATGAACACCTTGTCGCCACACCCTCCAACCTGAAAATTGCTGCCCAAGGTTGGCACAAGCATCAGCGACCCTGTTGCCTTCTCTGTAGATATGCGAAATCTCAATTTTGGAAAACTTTTGTAAAAGAAATTGGATATCAGTAATGATGTCTTTTAGCTTGATTCCCACATTTGAAGCTTTATTAACGGCATCTCTGACAATCTTAGAGTCTCCTTGTATATTCAAGTTCCTTATTCCTAGGAATATAGCTAACTTTAATCCCCATAGTAAAGCCATTACTTCAGCATAGTTGTTGCTCTAGCATCCAATTCCACCAACATAGACAACATACATCAATCCTTTATCATTCCTTATAATTCCTCCTCCAATAGCTTTACCATCCAACTTGGATGCCCCATCAAAGTTGAGTTTCATCCAGTTAGGTTTAGGGGGGATCCATTTGGTATTAAGTCTTTGTAGTATTTTGGAGTTATTATACCCAGGGATCTAGTTTATAACCTTCCATTTGGCTGCAATTTGGCTTTTAATTTGAGATAGGGGTTTCTCCGCAACACGAATATGAGCTGTTGTAACACTTTCCATAATGGTCTTAGCAAAGGAGTTAAACACCTAAGAAGCATTTCTAGCAATGTCCCTGAAAATTTTGTGATTGCGCTCTTTCCATAAAGTCCAACTCAAACATGGCAAAGCTTGCTTCCATAATTCCATAAGCCAAGGATGTGTGAAGGTTGGGTTCCAGCTAAGAATTACTTCTTTAAGGTCAAAATTGTAGACCCATTCAATACCAAAGTTGTTAAGTATTGTGCCCCATAATTCTCGAGCAAACTCACAATGGATAAAGAGGTGTGAAATTGATTCCTCTTTTGAACCACACAGGAAACATCTGTTAACCAAAGTAAACCCTCTCTTTTGAAGGTTATCCTAAGTAAGGATTTTGTTATGAGCAGCAACCCACCAAAACATGTTAATTTTTGGAATAAGTTTATGATTCCAAACCTTTTTCCATACATCTTTATTCTGAGCTTCAGGAATGATCAGATGGTAAGCAAATTTGATAGAGAATGATCCATTCTTATCTGGCCACCAATATTGTTCATTTTCCTGTGGAAAGAGAGGGATTCTGATCTCCTGAATGCACTGTTGGATCTCCCAAAATCTTGAGAAAAGCTCAAGCCGGTGCACATAGCAATCCAAAAGATTTTTCCAGCTCTTCATCTTATTGTTATTTTCCATATAATCATTGACCCTATCTCCAAAAAATTGGGTAGTCAAGTCAACAATCTCTCCATAGTTTCCTTGTGTGATGAGAGCCTTGTCCTTTAACTAGATATCATCCCAAAATTTAATATGCCAGCCATTTCCAAGTTTCCATCTAATTCCCTGTTTGAGAAGGCTTCTACTTTTTAAAATTTTATTCCATATCACAGATCTCTAGGGTAATCCCATCTGTTGAAGAAAGTTGGAATCATCAATGCTATGCATGTATTTGGCATACATTATTTCCCCCAAACATTGTTTTTATGGATCAGGTTCCAACTAACTTTTGAGAGAAGGGCTTTGTTCATGTTCCTGATCGACCTAATATTAAGTCCACCATGAGATTTTGGAAGACACATTTTTTCCCATATGACTAAAGACATTCTTTGTTTGTCTTCCACTCCCGTCCATAAAAATTTCCTTTGGATCTATTCCCATTTCTCAGCAAAATACATAGGAATTTTGAAAAGAGACATGATGTAGGAATACCTTGTAGCGAAGCCTAAAGAAGTTGCAGTTTACTAGCACTGCTGAGTAGTTTCCCCTTCCAACCAAGAAGTTCCTCTGCGTTCTTTCCACAATTCCATTCCAAAATCTAGGAGATACCTCTTTGACCAAGAGTGGGAGACCCAGGTAGGTAGTTGGTAAGCCAGCTTTAGCACATTCTAATATATCAATGATTATATGTCTAAGTTCATTAGGAGTGTTGAAGAAATACACATTGATTTTCTGGAAATTTATCCTTTGTCCCAACTCTCTGGCATAATTATTTAAGATATTCTTCCATCTTCTAGCTTCAATCACCGATGAGATGCCAAAGAAGATGGTATCATCCACAAATTGTTGTACCACCATAGGATGAAGGGAGGAGGCAGGTTTGATGCCCACTAGCTTTTTTGAGGCTATATCTACTTGTATGTATCTTCACAGTGCCTCAGCCATAATGATAAATAAGTACGGGGAGAGAGGGTCTGTCTGACAAATTCCTCTCGAGGATGAGAAAAAACCCTCTAGGAACACCATTAACCAGCACTGAGAATTTTGCAGAAGAGACCGCGTTCCATAACAAGCGAGACATTTTATCATTAAACCCAATTTTTTTGATCACTTGGAACAAAAAAGTCCATGAGACTCTATCATAAGCTTTAGAAATATCAAGCTTGAGAGCCATCCCAAGGATTCTGCTCTTATCCATGGAGTGAATAGTCTCATGTGTGGTGATCACAGCATGAAGAATTCACCTACCCGAGACGAAACCTTTTTGAGCAGGAGAAATAATTTTGTCTAGCAAGGTTGAATCCTCATGACCAGCATTTTAGTACATAACTTATACACAGTGTTGCGTAGACTAATGGGCCTGAAATCAGTGAGGTGTGAAGGTTGTAATTTTTTAGGAACAAGTACTATGAAGGTATTATTAGCTTGTTTCAAAAGTTTACCTGATCTGAAAAAATCACACACAACAGCCGTGAGGTCTGCTCCTACTATCTCCCAATATTCATAAAAAAATATAGGAGGAAAGCCATCAGGACCTGGGGCTTTAAAAGCACCCATGGAGAATAAAACAACATGGACTTCTTCCTCGGATATAGGCTTTAACATCTCTAGATTATCTTCTTCCATTATCAAATAGGGGATTTTATCAATAAATTGATTCATAGGTCTATCAATTCTATCATTATTATTTTCTTCCGTAAGCAGATTCTGAAAGAAAGCCCTGGCTTGTTCCTCTATTTCATTATCCTCGGTAATAATGTCGCCATTATCTAGGACAAGCTTAGTTATTGAGTTGGCTTTCCTATGTTTCATAACTGAGAGATGAAAAAAGGCAGTGTTCCTATCCCCCTCTTTAAGCCACCGAACACGGGATTTCTATTTCCAAAAAACCTCTTCTCTTTCCATAAGATTCTTTCATTCTAAAGATAGGATATTCTCTTCTTCTAAAGTGTCCTCAGAGTCATCCCCTTGATCTATCAGTTGCTGTATATCCTTGATTTTTCCCACTATATTTTTATTCTGTTGGAAGACCTGCCCAAAGCTGTATCTATTCCATCTATAAACTTCTTGTTTAATGTGTTGGACTTTCTTGACTATTCTGAACATAAGAGTACCTTGAATAGGAATTTTTCAGCATTGGGCGACCATTTGTCTAAAGTCTTTGTGTTTGATCCACATAGCTTCAAAATGGAATGGGGAAGGTTCGGAATGTCCCTGTTCTCTCCAACTGAGGAAGATCGGGAAGTGGTCAGACATGGTTCTAGGGAAAGCCTGCGCCTACATATTATGATAATCCTTCCAGTTGCTTGATACAAGAAATCTATCTAATTTAACCTGAATCATTTGATCTCCTCTTCTTCTATTGGTCCAGGTAAAATTTTGGTTTTGCAGCTCTATGTCCAATAATCCCCAATCATTAATGAATTTAGATAAGGCACATGTTAAGAATTAGAGGCTTATCAACTTTTTGAATGTTTCCTATTAAATATATGCTAAATTTTTGAATAACAAATTAAAAAGTGTTCTTCATGAGATCATTTATTCTACTCAAATTGGATTTGTTCAAGGTAGAAATATTAGTGATAACCTCATTATGAGTTGGGAAGGTATGTGTTGAGGAATTAGTTGTGGGCAAAATGTTTAAATGGATTTATTAGAATTTTGAGAAATCATGTGATAGGATTGAATGAATTTTTATTGATACGATGATGAGGACCCTTGGTTTTAGAGATAACTTTGTAAAATTATTGTTAATTTATTTTTGGATGCTTTTACTCAAGTTGAGATCAATGGTGAGTTTATCAACTCTTTTATTTTATAGAAGCCAATTGGGAAAGATTTCCCCTTGACCCCAACTTTGTTTGTGATGGTTGTTGAAACCTGAAGCCATCCAAGTTTTTTCCCATAGATGTTTATATTGGTCCTCTAGTGAGAAGTATTGTTATCTTTAATGAAGATGAGCTCATGGATATTCATTTTGTTAATAATTCTTATCTTTTTCTTGAATTTTATCAATAAATTTAGTTCAAACTAATTAAAGGTTAGAGGTGTATGGCAGTGCCTCTGGCTCTAAAATATCATTTTATAAATCTGTTTTATTGGGGTGGGATGACACTCCTCTAATTTGGTTAAGTAATCTTGGGTCGTCTTAGGGTGACCCTAAAAATGGTGAGCTATTTAGGGATACCTTTTGTACTTTATCCCTATTTAGAAAATACATCATAGTGGATCGATGATAAGATATCTAGGAAGGTTACCAAATGACATGAGCATCTCTTGTCTTTACCTCTTATAATTCAGTTTTATCAAATAGTCCTCTTTTATTTCAATATCTATTACTCTTCTTATTGGATGTTTCATAACTCCCATTTCCACAAATTGCATAGGATGATTGAAGATTTTATGTGGTTTGATGGGAAATGAAATAGGAAAATAAATGTTGTAGCTTGGGGTACTTGCTACAAGCTGAAGCTATTAAAGGACTACATCTTAAGATCATTAGACTTCAGAGCATCATGTTGGTTGTCAAATGGACCTTGAGGGCTTTGTTTAGTAATGAAACTTGGTAAGTGTTGGTGAGATTGAATATAGTTAAAGAATTTCCTAAAGTAAAAAATCGGTGGAAAGTTACACATATGGTTGATATTATTTTTGGCTCTTTCTAAGTTAGACCAACTAGCTCCAACATTTTCTTGTCTCTTTTAAAGGCATAGGAATTTGTTAAGTTATCTATTGTAAAGTAACCTATTTTTCTATCTATTTGACACTAAACTCCAAGGGTTTAGATCCTTGCAGTGGAACTTGTCTTATCAAAACATAGTTTTGGCTAATCTCACATAATGTTATGTTTATTCTTGGTTTTATAAATGGATTAAGATCTTTGAGGATATCCTTAGGAATGGTAAGTGGGTTTCGTGGAGTGAATTGAAAACTTTGTTTGACTTGCTTAATACTCACTTGAAAACTTATATTATTTTAATGAGTGTGATAAATCCTCCTAATTCAACATTCATTATGGATTCAGATGAGCATTTATGGGGTGAGATTAAATGCTTGAAATACCCTCTGCTCTTTGAAGATTTCCATAAGCAGTTGTATGATAAAGTGGCCTTCTCCCAATAAGTTTTTTTTGGGTCTCATTAAAAAGTGGTCCTTGTGTGATCGTTACATGAAATGGTATGATATGTTTTATGGTATTCATATATTAAACCCAATAAATATTTATTTAGGTGGTTGTTCCTTAAAAAAAAATTATTGTTATTTTTTTGCTTGTTAGGGTTGGTATTGGCAACATTGTCTATTTGTGTGTGGTAAAGAATAAACTATTCATTTTTTTATTATCCTTATGTTAAAGTTGTGTGGTAAATAATTTCTCTTCGGATGTATTTTATTGTGCCTTTATGCATATGTGTGCCCCCTTAAAATCATCATACCACTTTGGCATATGTATAGATAATGCTTCCCAAAAAATTATCTTCTCCCTTATGCTCCTCCAATGATACATATGGAAGGTCAAGGCTTTTATTTTCTAATTCCACCATGACTATTGTTCATCTATCCAAAATTTATCCTCCAAACCATAAGCCTGGAGATGCATCTAACACGATGAATGAAGTGCCCTCCATTTCTGTTGTTGTTCAGTTTGCACATCGCCATTTTTTACGATACATTGAACCACACAATAAACATATCCCTTTATATGGATGTTATTTTTCCTCGGGTGGTGAAGCTCATAAGAAATGTTTCAAATGTAGGTATGGGCTACATCTAGTAAGAAATAGACCTCTATGGGATCAGGTAGGATCAAGTGTTTATTGGTTTATTGTTCATCTCATCATCCACGTGACCAAATCTAATTTGATTTGGGTATTAGAGTTGGGGGCAGAGGTGTTCAAAAGATGAATATTATGTTTAAGTAAAGTATTTTTACCATGGGATCAAAGGAAAAATAAATGATTTTACAATCAAGTCCTTGGTCATGGGGTTCAGCTACTCTTTACATGAAAACTTAGTATCATGATTTTAATCCTTCTGCTCATACTTTCTATGCGACCCTCATCTAGGTTCGGATGCCTAAAATTATTTTGTTATTTTTGAGATCCTCTAGCCTTGCTACTATTGTTAATACCTTAGTAAAGTTCCTCTCTAGTCCTCTTGAGATGACTCACTAATTGAATTTGTTTTGTCAAGGGGTGTTTCTATAAGAGATTTGGTTTAATGTTTGTGAATTTATTTGGAAGCAACATTTGTATTATGAGTGGGTAGCATTCAAATACATATCATTATTTTCCCAATGGCATTTCCTTTAGCTAAAAATGGTCTTAAGAGGATTAGGCATACCACCTAGTGGAAAAAAGTACATTCACACCATCGTGTTAGGGTCGACCCTGTTGATCACTCTACGTTGTTCCTTTATGATAACAACAAGGTTTTTAATGTCTTGAAAGCATCAAATTTATTTGTCTCATGAGTATAAATTTATGTTTTCTCTCCCTATTGATTGTGTTACTCCTCTTGAGTTGGCATAAGGGGCTCCTTTGACCTTACTAGCTAAGAATGTTCAGCTTCTTATTGTAAGTCTAGTTGGGGGTAATCTTCATTGGATGGTCACTCTACTTATAAGGCTAGTAATTTTAGTGGTTCCTATATGCTTAATGAATCTAAAGTATGGGTAAAAATAAATTGAAATTTTGAAAAAAGAAGGCTATTGTCATGGTACTTAGATATTGTCAGAAAGGGTGGGTGCATAAGCTTGTCATGGATCTTATGCTATAATTTTTTTGTTGCGAATCTTATGTTGAAATTGATCTATGATGTATTTGATTTGTGTTGTGGAACTTTTGATGCTAAAGACTTGATGTAGAGGGTGTATCTTCTACCTCTTGTAATGGGTTCTCAATGTGCTTTTGAGAATTTATGATGGCCATGGCTATTTCTCATTTTTGACCATATGGTTCTTTGGATTTTTTATGTGGATTTTTCATTTAATTGTGTTTAAAAATTGGTTTATTAGTTGAATCCTACAAACCTTTGGATCTTCTTTCATTTTTGGTTCATTGTTTTTATGGGTTGGGGTCCTATTACAACCCCTAATTTACCAATTAAAAAAATTATTTGGAAAAATACTCTTTCTACTTGGGATATTGTTTCTAAAAATAAATACTATTCAATTTGATGTCATATTTGGTCTTATTAGTTGTGACAAACTTTTTTTCTAATTCAAATCTATGGTTTGTCATGTCTTTTTGAAATTTTTGGGTTTTTTTGGAAAGAAACAAATAATGATGTTTTCTAAGGAAAAGTTAAGGTGATCATTGATTCATTGGTGAAGTCATAATACATTTATTGTATGTGTAGGTGAATATTCAACTCAAGATCCTTGAAGATAACCTCAAGAATATCCTCCAACAAGGCTATCTTACTTTTTCTTCTAATTATCTTGTGGACACTAGAAGTTTTCCCAATGTCACATCTAGCTCTTGATTGGTCAATTGGGATTATTCCTTTCTTGATATAAAGGTTTGTGAGAATGGATGGAATTCTACCAAAAAATCCTTATTTTTCAAGTTGAACAAGAACAAAATGAAACCTTTGATACATTTGATGTTGTTGTTGCTAGTGGGTTAACTCAAAGAAAATGGGTGAACTTGGCCTCATAATATTGAACAAAAGAAAAGACATTAAATTTTTGGGATGCTCCAATATGTGGAAGTTGAGTCTAGTGAAGTTGAAGAACCCAAAGGAGGACAAATTATATTGCACCATTTATTTATCCTCTTGCTAACCAACCTATTCCTTCTTCTCAGTTTTGGGGTGTTTTGCCACCATGGTCTCAAAGGGTCATCAAGGCCAATGTTCAAAATACAATTGATTGTGATCAAAGACAACTATAATTTTATGAAGAAAGAATGTAAATGAGGACAAAGAACAAAAAAAATAAAACCATTAATAGTGAGAATAAGGGACTTGGTCTGATCAGTGAGGGACTTCGTCTGATCAGTGAGGGACTTATCTATAGTGGTAACAATTATATTATTTAAATCCTTGTTATGTTTCCTACTCTTTCAATTAATATTGTACAATCTTTGTGACTATCATGACTTAAAGGATATTTTAATAGAGTTTTAGTCCTAGTAACCATTGTTTGTTTTGTGTTGCTCGGTTGGGATTTATTCGGCACCATGTTCGCTTTTAGTATATTGGCTTGTTATTCATTTGGACTCATATATTTTGTCAACTATTCCTTTAATATAAAAATATAGACTTTCTTATTATCATTTTAAATTTGTTTTAAGATAAATTTAACTTAAAACTTAATAAATTCATATTTAGTTTAATTTTCATTAATGTTGTTGTTACTAAGGCCAAAGAGATCAATTGGGAAATCAATCCCTGACTTTGTTAGAAAATTGAGACATCTAAGTGGAAAATAAATTGACACATTTTCTAGTGCCTTTCAAAGGGGTTCCTACACCTCTATGCCTCTCACTTTATCTAGGTAGCTTAGTGGACCAACACTAACTATTGATGCAACTATCTTAATAACACTTATATTATCTAAAAGTTTTTGTATGTGATCCAGCCCTTGATATTGAATATGCTTATGACTAAGCAGTTTTAAATTTATCAAATTGTATTTAGTTTAGACTTGATGTGTGGTTATTTTAAACTTAGATCTATATAACACAAGTGGCATAAAAAGTAATCCAAACAAGTCTAAAATAGTCCTCTGATCTCATAGTCATGCATCCCCTCATATTGTAACAAGTGTATTACTTGCCAATATCCTTAAATTATTTTCATCGTATTGAAAAACTATATAATATAAATTGAAAAATAATCATCTTGTGGATTTACAAATGGGGTCCCATACACCAAATTGATGTCTCACTTGGCGGTGACCTAAGAACTATCTTTGACCTTTTATATTTTGTAATTTTATTCTTTAAACTCTTTCAAAAACACACTCTCAAGTCGAGTAAACATATTTCATTAGAATTCAAATTAATATCTCACTCGACGTCCTATTTTTTCATGCCACTTCATTTTAACCTTTTTTATTTTAGGTGAACTACCATTAATAATAATGTAAAATGATTGCACAAGCAATATCTATCATTTATTAATGCAAACCAGTAATTTCATATCTACCCTAGAGGTTAGAAATAGTAAAAAAACATATTTAAAAGTTTTTAAAATAAGAAATGGATAATATGGAAAGTAAAAAAAAGTTAAAATAGTCATACCTTGTTAAATTCTGACTTTCTAAAAGTGGATATGAATTATGAGGCTTGTAACTATCTTTGTGTTGAATTTAGAGTGTTGATTGTACATGGAAATGATTGACACATGCATCATTATGCCTGGGGTGATGGCATTGACCTATTTTCCCACCATCCATTCCTCTTATGTCATTTATGCCCAATGGAATCGATATTGACCTATTTTTTCCCATCATTTGTGTCCTCATGTGTTGTTCGTGTCCTACACTTACTTTCAAATTCTAATTTTTTTAAGTGCCACTTTGCAACTGGATGTCATGTCTCTCTGTACTTGTACTTTGTAGAATTGGTGGATAGAAATACATGATTTTTTTATTCACTGCTATTGAACTATCTTACCACAAGATGTTAGATAAAGATAACAGAAGAAGTAGCTGCATCAAGCAACCAACACGTGTTATGATTACATATCTCAAATGGTAGAATAAGACCCCTTGTTCTTTGTAAGTAGCATGAATGGATAAATTGAGTAAGGCCTTTAACCTCCTCTACCCTAAGTGTGAGATGCAATTACATACACATTCTCCTACTTCAATTTTGGTGCAAGATGAGGTGTGAGTCCTAGAGTAGTGATAAATCAATGTAGAGTGTGTCTAGACTTGAAAAAAGAATGACTAACTATAAATTAGAACTTAATTGGAGTACCTTATGGAACCTCGAGGATACTTATCTAATGCTTTAAAAAAATCATATATCATTTTTCTATACAAGCTTCTCATGTTTTGAGTTAAATACATATTGACATGCAAAAGTTTTAATATATCTAAACATAAAAAATATGTGACCATGAGTAGAAGTGGCCCAAAAAACTAAAGGGGACAAAAATGTTTGGCCCGTCATTCCATCCTAGGGTAGGATTAATTAACTGTCATTCTCATCCTAAAATTGGAACAAAGACAAACATACATAGGAGAGAGAAAATAGGTTCATGAGCACCAAAAAATGTGACATAATGAAAAACAAAGGAAAAGAGGATAATGAGATCACACAAAGAAAAGAGAGAGATGAAAACACACAAACAAGTGCTAATGAGCCCCTAATCAAAGGTGATGATCCATATGAACAAAACAATATTGAAAACATTGTATTAAGAAGGCTTACATGAAAATTAGATGTCTACATAATGTCCCTACATTGATGTGCATATATGAGAGATGCTTGTGTGCATCAAATTAAATTAATGCATAATTTAAGTGTATACCTTGACTTACCATAGGAAGAGGAAGATGAATCTTTTTGTCATGTGTCCATCTATACATTTTCCACTTTAATATACTTATCAACAATGGCCATTTTCCAACAAGTAATCAATGCCATTTATGCATATCGTACATATTTTATTTTTTTAAAGTTTAAAATCGAAATTAAATTTGGAAATTTAAAATTAGCATAGGAAGGAATACACCTAATCTATATGAAAACCAAATATTGTCGTAATTTGAAAACCTATGCCCCTATTCCACTTATTCTGAATGAAAAAAATTCTGACAAACATAGCCACCACTTCTCTAGGAGTTTTGTGAACCATCCCCCTACTTCTTGAAAAAGGAAGTAGATAATGTTGCTCCAATTAGATCCTCCCAAACTTTAATTTACTTTAAGTAAAGTTGTCTAAATTTTATTTTGGTCTAAGTAAATCTACCCAGATTTTACTTGGTAGTGCTTGAAAAATGATCTAAAATGATATGATCTATGCCTCCCTTTTGATGTGAGGGATTGAATAGCATTACATGCAATCACTAATCTCAAAAGAATAGAGTTACAAGCACCACGTGTAATAATTTTGTATATAGTCGATACCATTTTTAAAATTGCATAAAACACATATAATTATCATAAAATATTGCATACAGAGTCCCATAGTGGGCTAGATATAGGCATTTATTCATGCCCCAAGTGTTGTGTCACATAGGAAATATAACATCATGTAAAGTTCAATGCACAATATACTACTCTAGTGAATATCAATGTCATGTCACATGTGAAAGATAACGCCATGTAAGGATCTATGCATAATATAATTCTTTGGTGAGAATCAATGTCGTATCATATAAGAAATATAACATCAAGTAAGGGTCCATGCACAATATATTACTCTTGTGAGTATCATGTCTATAAATTTGTCCTCATGTAAGGCTCAATAGTTGTGATGCATCCTTTAATGAGGATGATGGTAATTATGGTAGTATAAAAACATGCCCTATTATAGGCATAATCGAAGAGAAGAATGTCCATGTGAGAATCATGTAATATAGACAGTTGTGTGGTAAGGTCTATAGATAGACGCATCCTCTAATGTGGATGATAATGTATGGGACAACAACATGTCAAGATGTAGCTAAATGGATGGGGATGAAGCGATGCCCTTAAATATAGATATATGTTTAAGTCAGTAAGATATATCATGTGTAAATACCAAGTATGTGTCCATGTATATGTAAGATAATGCCATATATGTGTTGTCTCCAAAAATATCACTCATGTTTTTGGACAACATGTTAACTATTTTGGTTCAACAGACAAAAATAATATCTTCCCTTCTCAAAATTTGTTATGAGCTTTCAAATTCCTCATTTTTCAAGATTTTTCAGTAAAGGGACTAGTAGGATCAAAGGGTTCAATGGGTTTAAGAATCAACATCATCGGCAAGCTTCAAAGAATCAAGCGCTTTGTCAAAATTCATCAAGATTCAACCGCTTCACAGTTCAACAGTTCAAAGGAGTGATGAAATGAAAAAGCCCGAGAGTGAAAGCTGCCAAGTGTCATCTTGTCGGGACACATTATAATTTGTTTCTAATATGCAGCAAAACGTGCCACGTGTCCCTTATAAAACTCAGTGGAAGCTGCCAAGTGTCAACAACTGTAGTTTCTTCCTTTGGTTTCGTTATTGAGCAAGGACTGTGGTGGGCCCTGGGTGAGTTGCTAAAAGTGAGCGGAGCACGACAAGTGTCTGCATCCACGTTCCAAAGCTTCTTTCAAAAATCTTCTCTCAGAGTTCTGCGGAGGACACCAAGTGGTAACGGTGAAAGGTTTTAATATGTTTATTCTAAATGCAGCAGAACATGCCACATGTCCCTTGTAAAGCTCGACGGAAGCCGCCAAGTGTCAACATCCACAATTTCTTCCTTTTGTTTTGATATTGAGTAAAGACTGTGGTGGGCCCCAGGTGAGATGCTAAAACAAACGGAAGCTGCCAAGTGTCATCTGCCGGGACACATTACAACTTGTTTATAAAAAGTAGTAGAATGTGCCACGTGTCTCATTATAACTCAGCAGAGCACGACAAGTGTCTGCATCTACGTGAATCCAAATGTTTCTATAGAGTTTCTAAAGCTCAGCGAAAGTCATCATGTGTTTTCCTGTAAGTGCTGAATTTTTCATCCGTGAGCTCATCTTGGATCAAACCTCTATCCATCTTTTGTAGGACTCTCAAAAGGTGTCTAAAGCTTCTATAAGTTAAGCAGAAGCTGCCAAGTGTCCTCGCCTGTTTCACAGTGCGAAAAATGCCACATGTCACTTGTTAAGATCATCAAAAAGTGG
Source organism: Torreya grandis (assembly GCA_037957365.1). Lineage (NCBI taxonomy): Eukaryota > Viridiplantae > Streptophyta > Pinopsida > Cupressales > Taxaceae > Torreya > Torreya grandis. The sequence goes on from JARHVA010002770.1 coordinate 390,309, forward strand.
CCAAAGCAAGCGAGAAAGACACGAAGGAATTGCTAAGAAGGATGATGGGCCTACAACCATCAAATTTGGGGTAACCAACTAGCTGTTGGCTTTCAAATGATGACGGACCTGAAGACGTCAAATTTGCGGCAATAAAATAGTTGTTGATATTTGCAGGCCTAAGTGCAGACCTGAATGCTTTCAAAGGCATTCAAAGACCTTTAGGGCAAAAGGAAGAACTATCAAGAGGAAGAACCAAAAGAACCAAAAAGGGGAAGAGATAACTCGAGGGCTCAAATTGTAGCAGGAAAGGGGGAAGACCAGAAATATCTATGCAGTAGTTATTCTAGTAGGTGGAATAGTCCACCAGGTAGATATTTGAGCCTGCAAACATTGTCTAGTGCTGCCGACGTCGACCGACTTCCTGTCGAAAGCATGACTTGTTTGTCTCCTTTAGGGTAAAGGTGAGGTGGATAGCTGTGCAGACATCAAGTGACAGACCATATGACTCAGGCCTAGGAGAAGACATTTGAGATGAATCAACACGCCACAGTTACGGCAGTCACCTTGTTTCAGCATGGCCCTCTTTGACAAAACTGAAAATGCATTCAATGCATTGAGTGCAGCATGGGCCATTCCATGGAACAAAGTGCCAAGCCTTTCTTGGATACTATATATTATATTCTCTTGTGTCATTTTAAAGGAGATCTTTTTTATCACAGAAGCAAGACTCTGCCCAAATTGAAAGGCAAATACTGAGACTTTGAGCTCAGATTGTTGTTCATATTATTTTATCTGAATGAGAAAGCAAGTTACTTGCAGACTTTGGGCTGTTATAGCTTGTGCCATTTTAGGAGATTGTTCTTATGTCTGTCTTATAGATGTATTTTGGTTTATTTAATCTAACAAGCAGAACTAGTGGAAGTGATAAGGAGGATGTCCTGAAGTCAGTTACTTTCAGACTTTGTGCTATTATAGTTGTCTTCAGTGTGTGTTTTTAGTTTCTTTCTGTGTCAAGGATTTTGGGATGACTTTGTGCCACCATTATCCTTTGTATTTCACTCTTTGGGCAGTTGAGGCGGAAACTTTGTGTTCCATTTCATCCTATTGGTTACTACCCTTTGTTACCAGTTACTTGTCACTACCTGAAAGAACTCCTGTTGCTTCTTGTAAGACCACTTCTGAAAGAAGAGAAGTGCCTTTAGTGTCTTCACCAAGATTTCTCCTTTGTTTTTGAGCATCATCTTTGAAAGAAGAGAGATGGATGGTGTTGCCCTACCCCTGAGTGTTATTTTCTACTTATATTTATAATATATAACCCCTCATATTTAACAGGGAACCTCCCCTTGATGAGAGGAGAGATTTGTCCCCTTTGGATGTGGTAAACCTGCAACTTTGGACGACCAATCTCCCTTGATGTGGTTGATCACACCTATTTTGCTCATCAGTTAGTTGGTTGACAAAATATTCAACCAACAATATGTATCAAAGAGTAATGTAATCATACGAGAAAAAATTGTGATATGATCCATAAATAATAGATATGTGAACAGAAGGATCATGAAGAGTATAAGTGGGTATCAATCCCCCTTAGGAAAATATAGGTATAGACGTGATTAATGACACTCGTAGGAGAGGTGAGTATAACTATGGTGAGGATGCCCTTATATGCACATAATATAGCAAGTATATAATTCATAAGGACCATGAAGACATAGGTCCCTTGTTGTCAATGTATAAGTCATGTACACCAATGTGTAAGATATAATCATTTGTATGAGAAGTATAATAATCACAATGTGCCAAGATGTAAAAGGCTCATAAGGCATAGGTGCCCACTAGTGCAGTTTTACAAGGCACATAGGTAATGTGGCTCCATAAGGTGATATGACATGAAAGATGTTAAATTATAGATAATTTGTAGTATGCCCCTATGGGCATGAATGTATTTGTATAGATTAATGCTCATGTAATGCTCAATCTCAATGAAGTGTCGTATGAAAAATTATTGCGTTGCCTAAAAGTGGCAAGATATAGATGATAGGCTAAAAAATGAGGGACAAATAGTGTGTCCCACTAGATGATCTATATGCACAAGATATATTAAATAAACTTAAACAGACATAGGGGTATAAAAAAGCAAAAGATGTATTGTGTAAGTGATACACTTTCAAAAAGGCTAGGTATAGCAATGAATCATAATCATAGTAGCAAAATTATGCATGGTATGGTGCCAAGGTGTAATATATATGTGAGTATCGATTACAAGGTAAAATATGTAGGCATCCATGTAACAATAACATGTATGTATCCATGTACACATGCCAAATGTAAATAATAACATGATATGTCTAATTTATGCACAGTAGCTCTATATAGTAAATGGCAATCTAAAAAGATGTCACCATATAAATTTGCTCATGTGAGATGCTTTGTAGCATTTGTAAATCCATTAATCATATATAACCTGTATATCCTATATCTTATCCACTCAAAGTATACCATGAGAAGCATGCATGGAAGACATTAATATATAAACCTCTAACATATGTAGATAAATATAATATGTATCATGTAACACTCTCCTTGGTACATACCAAAAAAAAACACGACCAATTTTTTATTTTTTTTAACACTATCCACATACATCTCAAAATAATATGATAATAAGGAAATGAATCCCCTTAACAAATATTAAAATTTGCTTCTTGTCAAGAACAGTTGTCATGGTTACTTTACGTCTTCTCATATAGAAGAGATATTTCTTGAATATTGACCATAACTAGCCAATGGTGAGTACTTGGTAGCACAATTCATCAACAAGATGGATACATTCAAGAACTACAGACATGAGAAGGATCTTACAAATTTTTATTAGGTTGGTTTCACCCACAGTTAACTAATTTTTACATTCCTCTATTCCTAAACCACATTGAAGATTAAAACCTCAAGGATTCAATCCTATGTACAATATTTAACTAAAAGAATACTCAATCCCTCACTTTGCTTTGATTTGTTTCCTATCGAAGTTGGATATAGAACATAACTCTTTAAATAGAATACTAAGGTAGAATTATTAAACTATCTCATCATGATCAAAAAGGTGACAAGTCCTCATAGAAGTACCATATAAGGGTTAGTATGCAAATAATTTGATTTTATAATTCCACAGTCCTTGTCAACAAGGAATAGTAATAACTCAAGGGTATATGAGCTTTCTATTGGAGATAAAGTTCAGACCTATCACCATCACACTGTAGCATGATCTAAAGATGAGAGAGTCATAAAGATGAATGTTTCCCATCCTTTACAAGATAATGTAATAGAGGCCAGAGTGAAAAATTATTAATATTTTATAAGCATATTCATACTTAATCCAAGATAAGTATGAATGTAAAGTCTAATCGTAGAGATGGAGCTTGCATCTTTAGTTATAGCACCACCAATTCTTTTCACAATGAACCAAGTAGGTAATTCAATTGATATAATTCTTACACATTTAATGAGAGCAAATCCTTAATACTATACTTCCTTTCAAGGATTAATCTTTTAGCACAACTTATCCACTAGTCCAAAACATGCTTATAGACCTCAAGAAGGGTTATCTTCTTCCAAAAAATAAAGCATTGAATATATCATTATAATTAAATCTAAGAGGTCTAAGTCTATTAATACAATAATTTGTTTGATGCTCTGAGACAAGTTTATCATTCTAATGCCCTTCCAAAAGATTCTTTACAATTATAATTAAATAATAGATCACAATATGTTTGACACTCTGAGACAAGTTTATCATTCTAATTCCCTTTCAAGAGATTCTTTCCAATCATAATTAAACAATAGATCACAATTATAGATAAGCAATAATAAAGGCACTGATCATTAAGTTAAGAGTCTTGGCCAAGAAATAATACAAGTTTTCTCAAAGAGATGGGATAACATAGGTTTTGTTCCATATCGAACTTCTTAAGTTAATCAAGCCCTCCTACAACCCCCTTAAGTCTTTAGCAAAACAATAAAAGTAAAGCTCTCGCAGAGCCTAACATGTATAGAATTGTTCAATAAATAACTTTACTCTTCTACTACCATTTCATAATACCAACTACACTTCATTTATATGTTGAATAAATTGTATATATATAAAAACCTTATATATATTTAACATGTGCCCATATTATCCAAATTTTAACCACATCTATTTTTTGCACCAAATTTACACTATATTTTAACCAGATGATGCTATAAATGTTACAATCCTCTCTCTCACCAATATTAACAATTCCCTAAACATTAATATTTATTATTTCAAACTAATTTTCTCCAGATTATTTAATGCCACACTTCCCATTAAAACATCCATTATTAAAAAAAACTTAAGGCAAACATAACAATAAATTTTACTCTTGTTTTATATCATTCATATTTAAAAGGTAAAAAGGGCATGCTACAACCCAAAATCTAATTCCAACATAATCACTACATGGTATTCCAGGGTAACTTACGTCATTTACATTACTCCATACAATTTAATTCAGTTACATAGACAATACAAAAAGGTACAAAGACTTTTTCAACAAAATCATAGGTAAATCTCTAATTTTCTTTATCAAATGATCAGGCTTCATGCTGAACCCTACATTAAAATGTCAATAGAAATAGGGTCAACATATAGCTGACATGTTACACCTGTCATAGACAACCTCCTAATATTTAAATCATTACTAAAGTAGACAAGTGGGCAAATTATCAAGCTCATTCAAGTTATCTTGAAGCTAACTGTTAACAAGATTTCTGAAGTAAAATTAAGGCTCATTGTAGGTTCAACTAATCCCAAGGACAAACTTGTCAATAATTACATACATGTGATTATTCAAAAAGTCCAATTTATATTCTCAATACAAATTTATAAATTTTAAACTTATTATAAGAAGGTTTAAATTAATTAAATTCCACTCCCGTAGAATAATAATTAATTTCTACTTTTAAAAAAAAATTAACTTATAAGTAAATGAATAAATTTACCACAACAAGAAATATAATTAAATAACAAAATACTCCAGCATGGTAATTAAATAACTAAATTATTTTATTTAGAGGAACAAAAATTAAAAAAAATTATCACAACAAAATTATAATTCACCGATCAAATATTTAGTAATTAAATAACTAAATTCTTTTATTTAAGAGTAAATGAAATTATCACAACCAAAATTATAATTCACCTACCAAATATTTCAGCATGTTAATTAAATAACTAAATTATTTTATTTAAAGACAAATAAGTTTACCACAACAAACTTATAATTCACCTACCAGGAAAATATAATAATACTTTTAGCATTTAAAACAACTAAATAATTATCATTTAAAATCGACACATACATTAAAAGCCTAAATTAGAAGTGTTGGAAATGGAGCTCTTGATATCAAAAGTTTTGGGCACCGATCCAGTCCTTTCTACTCCAGGAGCGTGCTGATTTGAGGTGTTTAAACGACACTATAATTTTAGGGTGAAGGATTGGTTAGATGGTTGGTATTAGATCTTCCCCCAAGAGATCATGGTGCTGACTGTGAGGAAGCTATCCCAGCCCCTTTCTATCATCCTTTATCATAATGTTGGTGCCCTCCTCTGTGGGTTATTTAAACCTCTCTTTGACGTAGTGGCTTTTGTTGGAGGCCTATACACTTTTATTAACCCTTCATCCTTGCTCAAGCCTGCTTGGTCAAGCTACTTCTTTGGCATATACAATGAAGAACAAATGACACGGGTGGATATCCATGAGACAATCGATGGCTATATCTGCCAGTTTACTCTATTAGTCCCTTGAATGGCCATCTTTGGGCCTTTATCAGCCCTTTGGAGGCTCCTATCAAACCCTTCAACACAATGGATCACTTTAGGTTTTACATGGAGGTTGTAGGCCATTTGTTGACAAAATGCATAAGAAGTTTTTGGGTGCCATAAATAGAATTCACTTAAATACATAGGCAAAGAATTTGGTAAGGATGGGGAGTATTATTATTGGAAGAAAGAGTGGAGGAATGAAGAAATGTGATGGAAAGTTTGCTAAGTGGGAGGTTGGAGGTGAATCATTTAACAAAATGTTTCAATGAACTATATGGGCAAGGAAGGCTTTGGTATTATTGGGGAAGTATCAGAAACTAATCATGGCACAAATAAAGTTTATAAGAGGTTTTAGATCTTGATCAAAGCCCTGTGTATACACCCTAAATTGGTCAAGCAACCACACATATCGTGTCTTTTCACAATCCTTTCACAAGAGACTCTGACTGAAGAATATGAACCTTGTTCACATTTATCCATGTCTTTTGTTTTACTTATTGTGGTCTTGTTTCATTCTTGAGTCACCTTTTGATTATTACCAATTATCCATAGCCTTCCAAATGGTCATCCCAGCTCATCCAGACTCTATTTCCCATGCTAGTTCCATCCCCTTGGGTCCCGAACCTATAGGACAAGAATATTGGGGTTGGACTATAGCAGTGGAACCTAGGGTGTCCCATTTTCAACACTCCTATCCAACTACATTTTGAGTCTCAATGGTCGGTTTGTCTCACTTAATGAGTCCTAAACTTTTCTTAGATTCATCCTTAAGTTTTGTTTGTCTTTCTAATGTCGGCCAAATGTGAATAAAGTTCCCAAATTTAAAACAAAGAGTATCCTATATAAAGGACTTCACACGGCATTTTATATATAGCACTTATTACTTTGGCACAATACATAATTAAAAATTAGTTAATAATATAACTCAACATTATGCATCACACATAGATTTGCATGCTTGATCAAGGAAGGGCCTAGGCAAAAGTCATTATTACATTTATCATTCGTGTTGATTATGTACATTCCCTAAGGGAGAAATACATTTGATTTGAGACCCTACCTTGAGGGTTAATATAAGCAACGATCATGATAACAGGGGTTTTAGATCATGCGATCATTCTTCCTCTAACTAGTTTTTTCTCCTTTTGCTTTTGATGTATTTGTTGCTTCATGTGTGTAGACAGACCCAATATTGGAGATTAAATTATCTCTACAAGGAGCTCCATTGATAGTCAAGATCCAAAATTCCATAGGCAAATTCATACAGGGACAACTCAGAAAACTCAGACCTCTATGACCAAGACAACAGCGGTAGGACCTAGACTAAAACATCAAACTTTGATGTGTCCTATTTTCGATGCTCCTGTTATTTCATCAAACGAAAGACAAATCCAAATTCTTAACATTTTTTCAATGCTATGCAACATTTTTCAACCTTTGAATCATTTGTTTCAACCTATTTTTTTATATAAGTTTATTTCTTTCCATATGCAATTAATTTGATTAAATTGACTAAAGCCTATATTTTACTACATTTGATTGGATTTTCCCCTTACTCTAGACCCTTTATTGTTTATAAACTAAACACTAGTTTCTCAAAAATAATAATATATTTGGTGAACCCAACTTACTTCGAATAAATCTAAAACCCTAGGTACCCTCAGGTTTTTTTCTTCATATTTTTGTACAAAACTTTAAATTCAATTTTTTTATTTTTGTATAAATTTTTGTGCATTAAATTTATTCAAATATTGTTTTAGAATTTAAATTATTGCAATAATTTTTTAAAATTATAAAACCCCAACCCAAAAGCCTAGATTTCCAAACTAGGTCCTCAAATCCCAAGCCTTCCTCCCTTACAATTTTTAGATAATTTTTTTGCAAATTATTTGAAGTGTCAAAAATATTTTCAAAATCTCAATATTAGTAGTTTTTATGTGCAAAAATTCAATTTCAAAATTATGATTTTTGTATAAATTTTTGTGCATTTATCTTATTCAAATTTATTTTAGAGTTTAAATTATAGCAATAATTTTCAAAAATCCTAAAATCCCAACCCAAAACCCTAGATTTCTAAACTAGGTCCTCAAACCCTAGGCCTTCCTTCCTTGCAACTCTTAGAAAAATATTTTGGAATTTTTGTAAATTGTTTAGAGTGTCAAAAATATTTTCAAAATCTCTATGTTAGTAGTTATTATTTCATTTATTTTCTTAATAGGACTTTTACATACTCTCTTTGGTGAAAGAAATAAAATGGCCACTAAGGCACTTCTTCCCTCTCATCCCATAAATCAATTTATAAATTTTTCTCACAATTATGACAATGAATGGGCAAATTTACAAAATTGCACATTAGCTAAAAATGTGGAAAATGATTTCATTTACAATGAAGATAATTACTATTGTTGTAATGAGAATATGATGATACATGTGAAAGTGATAGTGAAAAAAAGTTAGATGCATCTTCTTCTCAAACCTATCTCTTTTATTCCTTATTCTGAAAATAATAATTTTGATAAATGGGAAAGATACTTTTCACCTCATTTTCCTATGCACAATGCACGAAATGAACAAATTAGACATGCACTTCCAAGTGAACCTCTTATTAGTGATAATTTGCTTCCATGTGAACCTAAACTCTCTCTCTCTTTTGTTACTTATATGTTCAAAATACAACAATATAAATGCAATGAAATTAAATTACCAATGCATAGTTCAAATGATGCATCTCGTGCTCTCAACTCTACTTGATCAAAAGAATGTCTAAATGATAACTCCCTTACTCTTACTTCTAATTTTTGTAAATGAAAATAATGCATACATTCCATCCATGGATAACATAGATGCACATAATATTCCATTTTCACATGATAATTTATTGCATATTAGAAAAAAATTAATTTTTTCTCTTACACCTCTCCCTAGTGACAATAGAAGTGATAATGAGTATGGTAATGAACATGCAAATGAATATGAAAATGAGAGTGACTATGAACAATATTTCAACTATGATAATGCATGGAATAATTATGATTATTATGTACATAGTGAAGAATAAAATGCATCTCATGTTTCTAACTCTTCTCTCACTCCTCTCAAATATAATGCACTACTAAATGTTGCTTCTACTTTTATGCATGACTCTATTCCAAATTATTCACATATTAATGATAAAATCACATCCTCTATTCCATTATAATGTGATTCACTAAAACATAAAGATACCAATGAATCTCTTGAGCCACCCCTTACTACGGTAGCACTTGTTTATTACTCTTTACCCAAAGAGAATGGTAGCCCACATCCCTCTACCAAGGTCCAAATTACCATTCTTCCTAAATGTAGCATTTTCATGGCTAAAATCAATGATCAAATTCAACAATTAAATGAGCCACTTCAAGATGCTAATATACCATCCCAAGAGATTATTTCTTTGATGCATGCAGTAGGTGAATTACAACACCAAACACATCTTACCTTGGAAAACAAGGCTTACAAGTCTTGGATGGATGTCAATGATTCACATGGTAACCCTCTTCCGAAGACATTTGTAAAAGCTTCATTTCCTAAGCATTTCCAAATACCATCATTGCCTCTCTTTGATGGAACTAGAGATCCATTCATACACCTTCAAGATTTTCAAAAGGCTTTTTCATCTCATGCGAATCCTTTAATTCTACTAAAGTTATTCCATCAGATATTAGTGGGAGAAGCACATAATTGGTTCTTTCATCTACTCCCCATTGGCTCCTTATATACATATGATGACTTAGAGGAGGCATTTCTCAAATATTACATAGCAAACACGAGCCCTCGTGTTACATATGAGAAACTTGCCACATTGCATCAGAATATTTCAGAGCTAGTTAGTGATTATATCTTACAATTCAAGATGCACATGTTAAGATTGATCTATAAACCAAAAAAATTAGAAATTTAACATATCTTAATGGGCTTCATCAACCTCTCCTCAAGCATTTATTATATCAGATAGAGTCCTCTTTCAGGGACTTATGTTATACAGACAGTTCTAGCCTTGGAAAAAAAATTAAGACTGATTGAGGCAGATTCAGTTGATCAAATTACTCTAGATTTCATAATAGTGCCTCCATCTATAGCTCCTAGCACACAATATTCACCATGTCTTAAACAAGATATGAGACCTCAACCAGAAAAGTAACCAATTAAGAATAAAGAGCTAATTTCCAGAGCACAAACTATAGTACGCACTACAGAGAACAACAACAAGACACCATTACAATTTGATTCAGAGCAGGATAGCCTATGTGTCATATTATCAACACTACTAGATAAGAGGTTAATCACATTACCTTCTACTCATCAACGAGATCCAAATCTCTTACATAGATAGCCACATCAACCCTTTTGTAACTATCATCGTATTTGTGGACACAAAAATAATGATTGTTATGGACTCAGGGATTGCATTAATAGATGTGTTGATAATGGCCTCATAACATTCACACAGGGGGCACCAAAATCTCCTCCATCATGGATTCTTAGACCTTATTCCTCCATGGCTAAGTCATCCCAGGATATTCCTTCACCGGAATCCTCTGTTACTCATCGTGAGAGTAATGCAGCTTCTATGATAGAGCCTCATAAGAGATATCCTATTCCACTTATTCAAAAGGGTTGAAAACTAGTACAATGAGACTAGCCTACATATATTACTGTAGAATAAGGAAGACATAGTACAATTCCATATACATATCCAGTATACTTATAGACACCGCAACATAGTATTGCTCTAAAAAGATATTCACATAACAACCCACTATGGTTAAGATTAGATGAACTAACAACACAGAGTACTACTCTAGAGATATATTCACTATGACCAAGCATTATAGGACCCATTTAACATAGCAACCCACTATGATTGAGATTAGATGAGCCACCATCACAGGTTTTAGCTCTATCTTGATCTATTGCACAATCATGTACATCACAATAGAAGCCACAGGGTACTATTTCACACAACAATCCCCTCTGATTATGGATAGATGAGATTTATTCATAACACACAACTTCAGTTGCACATTTAATAAGGTTACATTTGGCAGTCTCTATGCACAACTATAGTTAGTGCACAACAGACAATATCAGATACAACATATGTTCCTACATAGCATGAACAACATGGGCATTTGTTTAGTTGACCATCAGGGTTCAAATGGTGATACAACACACATTCATACTGACATCAATTCATAGCTTCACTTCATGGGGCAATGATGGAGCCAAAGGGTCAACTTTTGTATTCTTGAGCCACCTACTCAGAGGGATTGGACACACAGTCCAAACATTGATTAGCACACACATGATTACATAGCTTCACTTAATGGGTGATGATGGATCCAAAGGGCCAGCCTTTGCATTATTGAGCCACTTTTAGGGAAGTGATATGCATAAGAGTGCTACCTTACATCTCCTTTTTGTACTAACAACTAACATTCTTATTTCTGAATAACCATCCCCAACCAAACCAAATTATCCAACTCTCGACCTTACCAATATCCTATTTTATCGAGCTTAAATTAGTTCACTTTATCAAAATAATTTACCAATTACAAAACCAACAATTTTTTTGTTTATGTATGATTACAAATCAAACCTAACATCACATGTGAATGCTTATCAACAACAATCAAATCACATATCCCAAATACCATTTTACCAAAACATATGCAACCTTAACATCAATGTCAAATCAACTATTTCTAATCAACCATTTACAATATATATACAAATATATTCTAAAATCCATAACAAAATACACCTAAATCTAAAATCAAACCAACATCCACACACACACACACACACACACACACATATATATAATGAGTTTTCAAAAATATATACATCTTATCAAATACAATCAATCATGAATGGGCGTCATGCCCTCACTCTCAATCTCACTCTCCCCACCAGAACTAGTCCCATAATCCACTCTAGTATTCAATGGCCCCATACCTCTTCGAGCTCTCAATTGCCTCTTATAATGACTCTCTCACCCTAGTAGCCAACCATGTTCCTCACGCAAGTCCACATACGACCTTTGAAGCTCCTTATACTCATCCATAATCCTCATACTCACCGATCCAAAATTGAGTGGGGGCATCCTATGCCTATCCAGCTCATCCCTCAGCTCATATCTCTCTCCTGCTACTCTAACATATGTAGTTATCGCTATAGCAGCTCTATCAAATAAATGAGCATGAATACTGGCCATAACCATCGCTTGCTCTATCAATCCCTCTTCCATTGCATCATCAGGAACATGTCGTATGAGCTCTCATAGCGTAGACTTAATGATGGTCTCCCAATAGTCATCATCTCCACTCCCCACCCCAACATGTGCCTCATTTTGAGCACCTCCCACTTCACCTACACACAAAGTATAACACAACATTATATATACACTTTCAAATTAAACTAAAGCACACATTCATTCATAATTCAAATATAATCAATGTTTACCTCCCATCATCTGGATTGACATAAGATCCTCATACTTGGGAGCATCCCCTCCATCAACATGACATGATAGAGCCCATTGATGCCTCATCTACAATGCAGTATATGCATATGTACATCCAACATCATCCACATCAAAAATGTCTATAGTTGCATCCCATGCATCTAAAGGTAATGGTACTAGCTTAGCCTCTATGGGCCTCTCACAAGCTCCTATCCTCACTAGTGCTTATGCACTCCTCACCCACACCCATGTCGCTGGGGGCACATCTTGTGGTACCCCAAACTATCTAGTCACATGCTCATATTGAAAGTGCTCATACACTCCAACCCAGTGGTCATATATTCAACAATTGACCCTCATATACCACAATTGCACTCCATCCATGACCCACATAGGAAATCCTCTTTATGGCCTCCATATAATGTCATCAGCCACTAGTATGTCTATCACCTATCTATAATGATCCATCCTAGAGGATCAAATAGCCAGTGTACTTATCCATCGCTCCCCAAATGGTTGTGGAGGTGCCCACCTCTCCCTCGATAATCTTATCATTTGTACAACTGTTATGTGTTCATAAGCCCAATAATGTAATAATACATCACTATCACTACCTCGTTGATGTATCTCTAAGGGCACACCAATAAAATACAAGGACACACAATCAATATCATCAGCACCCATGTCATCCTACAACATCGCATGTCATCCACTAATTGATAAATGCAAAATGCGATACACATCCTCTAGAATCACAATAATCTCCCTTGTAGGAAGCTAGAAAGTACATGTATCTAAATTCCACCTCTCATATAAGGTGGTAATCAGATATATATCTTGCTACATTGTGCCTAGGTCACACACATGACCCAACCCTGCCCTATCCATGACAACTCTCTCATCAACAGACAATGGTAACAACATAAATGTCTCCATCACCTATCCCCTATGGAACTCTCTCATCCTCACCTCACCTTGAAAACACCAAAAAATAGCATATATATCAGTCCACAATACCAAATCACTAGCCAAGCAAAAACAATAAACAATAGCCAAGCAACATCTTAAAAAATCAAGCCTCTAGGACAACAACATTGGGTACAAGATAACAACACTAGACAGGAGCGTTGCAACCTAGATAATAGCACTGGACCCTGGAAAATAGTGTTGGATGCAGGACATGAGCATTAAAACTAGTCAAAATTTTCCTAGAACACTTAAAACAACTCAAAATGTCAAAAATAGGCTTTCAAACAGACAAAAATCATGCATTTCAATTACTTACCAGGGTAACATCACCACTAGCCTAAACTTGGGCTGCCAATTTCTCAAATTGGGTCATAACAGGTGCTCATCTTCTCAGCATATCTCCTACTCTAGAGCTCAAAATCTCAACCTAGTCAATAAACAAATGAATTGAGAATCAATCCAACTTCTTATATTACCCAACTTTCTCAATCAAAGCAAAATACCATTTTGCCCATAACTTGAACCCCATAACTCTATTTTTCAAACCATTTTTTTCATAGAATCATGACAACAATACCTTCGACATCACATGAGCTTTACTTTATTACTAATTCATTTGCCTAATATGGCATGCACATCTCTATATTTCTCTTACACCTAGACATACACCTTGATCATCACCAATCAAAACTTGCTCCAATGTCAACAACTTAGTCTAATCAATCAAACAACTTCTCAATCAATTCAAACTATATCAACCTTGTTTCTACCATTATGCCACTAGTCATCACTTTTGGTTCAACCTCATTTCTCACAAAGTTTGTCCCTCTCCCCAAAAGGGGGCATCATTCCTACTATTCCTACACTTACCCATCATACACATCCACTCTCATAAGTGGATACACTATGGTTCTTACACCTCTAATATTCAAATTATTAGATTCAACTTAGATCGATTGAAATATATAGTGATTCAGATTACATGGGTCACTCAGAACATTTAGGGGGATAGACCTTCGATTTATAGATAGACAAACTATTTAGATATAGTGGTTCAGATCATATGGATCCACAGTGATTTTAGATTACAGGTACATAGACTATTTAGATACAATGGTTCAGATTATATGGATTCACAGTGACTTTGATATAGATTTAGACTCAGATACTAGATTTGGGGGCATGTATATTACTACATATCTCACACATACAACGTCATACATCATGACACAGTTACAGGACCAGATAACAAATTATAGGCATAGTGTAGAGCACAATGTCTTGATCTTCAATTTTGCACATGGGGTATAACATGATAGGTCATATCACATATGGTTATACAGATTACCATATTATACATACGCATCACTCACATACTAGATTTAGGGGCATGACATATATGTTCATGTTCTTCATCATCTAAGATTATATAGATGGAATGACAAGACATGCCATTATCTTCTTACACATTGACCAGAGTTTTATATTACATCCAATTGTACCCAGGTTGTCACCAGATTGGACTACACAACCATCTGTAGTGGTTGGTCCATTATATTACCTAGACCCAAACTACACGAGTTTGTGTGGGTAGAAGGATAGACATCGGTTTTGGGCCTCCGAGCATTTCTCAGTTCCAGTTTAGATATTCAGAGTGAGGGCATGACAGATTTTTCTCTTCACAACATATAGATTCTATACACACATTCTCGATTACATGAGTGTATGTGGGATAGAGGACAAACATTGGTTTTGGGCCTCTGAGCATTTCTCATTTTAAGCTAGATTCAACATAAAGGGCAAGCATTTCCCTCCTCCATGATTACATGGATTCTACTTTCAGATTCAGTACAATGGGCATCCATTTCAGGGATTCCTTCTTTCTCCAGGCACTACTCAGCTCTCCATTCACTTCCATGACCAGGAAGTGAGTTGGACCCTTTGCAACACATTTATCTCCATATAGGTAAGTTCAGGTATGCATTTTATTTATTTATTTTACTCTAGTACTTCATTTCATTATATCACTAGAATAAAAGTGGGGCAAATGTATACACCCTAAATTGGTCAAGCAACCACACATATCATGTCTTTTCACAGTCCTTTCATAGGAGACTCTGACTAGAGAATATGAGCCTTGTTCACATTTAGCCATGTCTTTTGTTTTACTTATTGTGGTCTTGTTTCGTGCTTGAGTCACTATTTGATTATTACAAGTCATTTGTAGCCTTCTAAATAGTCATTCCAACTCAGCCAAACTCTATTTCTCATGCTAGTTCCATCCCCTCAGATCCTGAGCTTATAGGATATAAGTTTTGGGGTTGGACTATAATGCTAGAACCTAGGGTGTCCCATTTTTAGCGCTCCTATCTAACTACATTTTGAGTCCCAACAGTCATTTTATCTCACTTAATGAGTCATAAACCTTTCTTAGCTTCATCATTGAGTTTAATTTGTCTTTCTAATGTTGACCAAATGCGAATAAAGTTCCCAAATTCAAAACAAAGAGTCTCTTATATAAAGGACTTCATAAGGCATTTTATATCTAGCACTTACTACTTTGACACAGTACATAATTAAAAATCAATTAATAATATAACTCAACATTCTACCTCACACATAGATTTACATGCTTGATCAAGGAAGGGCCTAGGCAAAAGTCATTCTTGCATCTATTGTGCACATTGATTATACATGTTCTCTAAGAGATAACTACGTTTGATCTGAGACCCTAGCTTGAGGGTTAATGTAGGTAATGATCAGGATAATAGGGGTTCCAGATCATGCGATATTCTTCCTCTAACCCAGTTTTTCCCCCTTTTACTTTTGATATATTTGTTGCTTCGTGTGTGTAGATAGACCTAGGGTTAGAGATTAAATTATATCTACAAGGAGCTCTGTCGATAGTCAAGATCCAAAATTTCACGAGTGGACTAATATAGGGACAACAAGCAAAACCTAGAAAACTCATATCTTTATAACCAATTTGAATAATAGCGGCAATATCTGGACAATAACATCAGACCCTGAGGTGTCCTATTTTTGGTGCTCCTATCCTTTCACTGAATGAAAGATAGATCCAGATTCCTAACATTTTTCCAGTCCCATGCAATAGTTTTCAACCCTTGAATCATTTGTTTCAACTTGTTTTTCCAGATAAGTTTATTTCTTTCCATATGCAATTAATTTAATTAAATTGACTAAACCCTATATTTTACTATTATTGAGTAAAATAATATATAGTTGGGTTAAAGAGGCAAACCTAGTAATAGACTTGAAACAATGACTGGTTGATTCTTCAGGGGTCCCAATTGAGTTTTAAATCCCGGTGTACAAGGGCAAAGTATTACAAGATCATCTTCCAATATATTCTTATCCGTTGGGTGAATATTCATTCATCTTCATGGCATCTAGACTGAGGGGAGGGGTGGAAGTTAAAAATCAAGCATCCTCTTCCAAACTGACAACTTTCAAGGAAGCTGTCAGAAATGCTACCTTCAAGTCAAATCCTATAAATGACCATCTGCCTCCTCAAGCCTATATTGTGGAACAACTGAAGGAGACACCTTTAATGGAGATTTCAAAATAGATTATGGATGAGTATTTCCATACTTTGAAAAAAGATGCAGTCATATGTAGATTCAATAGACTGTGGCCTTCTAAGAAGACCTTATATCAATGGATACATGCGAACTAGTCCCCTCAATGTGAGATTTATTTATGTTCTAAAGGTTTTTTTATTGTTCATTTTAGAGAGGATAAAGATTATAAAAAATGTCTCTTGGAGGGCCCTTGGTTTTGGGGTAATGCAAGGTTGTTCATTACTCCATAGTTTCCAGATTTCGATCCAAATTCTCTTTTTGTAACAAAGATTCTAGTTTGGGTGCAGTTACCTAATCTTCCTTTGCATTTTTGGCATGCATACAAGGAGATAGGTAATACCTTGGGGTCTTTTTGAAAGAATGATCATGCGAGGGTAATTACTGGCCTGTGTACTTATGCCATAATTTATGTAGAAATTGACTTAAGCAAAGGGGTTCCAGAGAAAATTATTTTAAAATATGGTGATAATCTTCATGTTCAAGCATTAGATTATGAGAATAAAGCTTTCAGATGTTGTAATTGCAAAGCACCAAGGCATTTTCATGCTTCTTGTCCTCAAGGGCATTTCAACGCTGGAAATAAAATGGGTGTGAAGGCAACCTCGAGCAAGTGGAGTGCACCATATCCGACTGTAGTGGCAGCAACGTGTTTTAAAGAACCAACAACTCAATAAAATACAAATTTTGGAGAAAAAGAGAAAGAAGAACAAGGTCAACCTGATAAAGATGTTGAGACAACTAAAGGGGTAACATAGAAAGCCCAGTTATCTCTCATAATAAAGACTGTAGGAGGAGTGATGAGAGGACATGAAGTAGAGAGCTCAGATTCAGACAAAGACTTGACTGCAAATAATGATTCAAAAATTTAGGACAATGATATGAAACTGGCGGTTGTGAACATTGATCAAGGAGTTTGGCAAGAGGTAAAAAAGAAAAAAGACAAAAAGGGAAAGACGGTTAATCTTTTAGATTATTTTCACACTAATTGAAGGCTTTGTTATTGCTGTTAGTAATCAGGTGTTGGTATGAAATTATGTTGTATCTTTTTAAAGGATTTTTGGCCGGTTGGTGTTTTTGGTTCTTGTAAGGCCTTGTCTTTTTGCTTGGCATTTTCGTGTAATCTTTTCTCTTAATAAAGGGCCAACAACCCTAGTAGTTATCTTTAAAAAAATCAACACATACATTACAAGATATTAAAGCTCTTCTAAAACAAAGAAGATACATTCACACATTAAAAAAATAAAGGTGTAATAAGAATTAAAGATTTATTTTATTTTTACTAAAACTATTAGATGAAATAGCTAAATTAACATTGGGTGCTGCCCATTTTACACTATCTTAACTGTTCATGTTTCCACACTAATAAAAATCAAAATTTAAAAGTCTCTCCATCTCCATGGTTGACAAGGGTTACAAATTTCCAAGGCAACTTATAACCAAACACTATTTACTAGTGTAACTATTATTTATTTAGATAAAATAATATAAATAAATTTGGAAAGATATTTTACATATTTTATATTCAATGGTATCAAGATAATTATTTAATAAAATTCATATAGTAAAGCTCCACAACACTTATAAAATATGTTAAACTAGTAGATTTTCCATAATTGCTAATGCATCAAGTTTAGCCTTGTAAATTGGCTATTTTACACATGTTGTTTAAGGATTTTTTTTTAATTAATCATGTCAATGCTACAGTAAAATGCATATGGGCTACATTTGACTAACCCCAACACTACTTATGTATTAGCGTGGGCCACACAAAGTTACTAGAGCAAACAAAATGATTTGAACATAAGGAGTTTACAAATGACAAAGATAACATCCTTGAATATTCTTGCAGCTCGCCATTCTCCTTACTTGGCCTCCCTTCTTCCCCTAGGCAGGGCATCCTCCTTCACAACTCCTCCTTCATGCCATGGTTACCTTTTGCAAATCCAGGTCTAAATTATCTTATCCCTATTTTGCTCTTGCCTATAAATAAAATCTATATATCCCTATTGCACTTATTGGGAAGGGGAGAAATAATTATAAAAGAAAGTGTTTGCTTGGGCCAAAAACCTAATTATTGCACCCATTTGGAGGTTTTAAATAAAATATTATTATTTTTATTTTAAAGTTTTAAATACCATGAGGATGGTACTCTCTCCAAAAACCTAATCAACATGCTCCCCTCCCAAAGCTTATATATATATATATATATATATATATATATATATATATATATATATATATATATATATATATATATATATATATATATATATATATTTTTTTTTTTTAAAATTCTAACCGAGGCATTGTTAAACAAGGCAGCAACATTTATGTTTTTACCCATCTCTCATAAATGAAAATATTTTCAATTAACTAACCTCCCCTCAAGATGTGCTCTACCCATTCTTTAGGTAACTTCTTTAAACCCATTTAAAAATCATGTTTTTACCCGATCTCCCTCTCTTCTCAAGAAATGTGCCCACTGAAGACAATAACAAAATTAATTAAAAAATGTGTGCTCCAAAAGATTTACCAATAAAATTTCCTTGTTATTTTAATTTTTTTTTAGATCAATACCAAGGTTCAATGGGTCCTTTGCCCTATATTAGAAAATGCAAAGCTTTGACTTAATAACCATACCAAAGCCAGGCGTAAACACCATGGCCAATAAGAACCAAATACACCGAAAGGCCAAAAAGCCACAAAAAATAAATAGCAATTTTTTCAAACACCTGATTACCAATAATAGTAACAAAGCCTTCATTTGGTGGAGAAATAGTTTAAAAGATTGACCGTATTGCCCTTTTTACCTTTTTTATTTTTTACCTCTTGCCACATTCCTTGATCAGAATTCACTGCAACCATTTGCTTATCATAATTCTAAATTTCATAATCTATCTTTGCCTGCATCTCTTTATCTGAATCTGAGCTTTATGATTCATGTCCTCTTTTTACTCCCCCTATAATCTCTTTTAAGGGGAGATTTTGGGATTTTTCT
Source organism: Torreya grandis (assembly GCA_037957365.1). Classification (NCBI taxonomy): domain Eukaryota; kingdom Viridiplantae; phylum Streptophyta; class Pinopsida; order Cupressales; family Taxaceae; genus Torreya; species Torreya grandis. The sequence goes on from JARHVA010002770.1 coordinate 410,207, forward strand.
GAAGCCCCCAAAATTGACTCATCTTCTTTCTAAAAAACAACCTCTTCTTCTTTCTCTCTATCTTCAAATCTTGTATTCTACTGAATTTTTGGCTCTCGAAAACACTCTTCAGTGACTACTGTCAGATTTGGAGCGCTCCATTTGTTGGATGTTGACTTCTCCCCTTTTTTCTTTCCTGCTTTAGAATGCCCCAAAGAACAAGAAGCATAAAGATGACTCGGTATTTTGCAATTACAGTATCTGATTGTTGTATTCTCATAATCTAAAGCTTGAACATGAAGAACTTCACCGTATTTCAAAAATATTTTTTTCTGAAACTCCTTTACTCAAATCTATTTCTACACAGATTCTAGAAAAGGTACATAGACCTTCAATGACCCTCTCATGATCTTTCTTTAAAAAAGACCCTAGAACATTACCTATTTCCTTATAGGCATGCCAAAAATTCAAAGGAAGGTTGGGGAGCTAAACCCACATTGGCATCTTCGTTATAGAGAGAGTGTTTGAATCAAACTTCAAAAACCAAAGAGTGATAAACAAACCTGCATTACCCCAAAACTAGGGGCCTTCCAAGATGCATTTATGATAATCTTTTTCCTCACTAAAATAAATAATGAAAAAACCTTTAGAGCATAAAGAAATCTCACATTGGGTTGACCATGTTGTATAGACCCATTGATATAAGGTATTTGAAGAAGGCCACAAGCCATTAAATTTGCAGATAACTGCATCTTTATTCAAAGTATGATAATACTCATCCACTTCCTTATTTGAAATCTCTACGAAAGGTACCTCCTTCGCTTGTTCAACAATATAGGGTTGAGGTATAGAAGGGTATTTCATATGATTTGTCTTGGAAGCAACATTTATGATAGCTTCTTTGAAAGTTACAAGTTTAGAAGAGGAAGCTTGATTTATTCCTTTTGCACCTCCCTTCAATCTCACAACGAATGAAATGAGTGAGTCTTTACCCAAGTGATAAAATGACAATGGAAGAGGATCCTGCATTTCTTTGCCTTATTGCACCAGGGCTTTGAACTCAATCGAGACACCTAAAGAGGTCACCAGATTCAGTTTTAAATCTTTCACCAAATCTATCCCTTTTGCCCAGCTAGACATAGTTTTTCTTGAAAGAGATTTGACCAAGATTCAAAATCTTGGGTTCTCCTTCTTAGCATCCTATTGAGATTCAGATACCCCCCACTAATAACAATCCCATCTTCAAATGCTTCAGATGTAAAAAAGTAAGCTTTAGTGTTATTATTTATTGTGACCTTGCGTCAAACACTTGATCACCCCTATCCAACCCGCCATCCAAATCCTTGACCTCGTACACCATTAATTTATTCTCTTTTCCTTCATATTTGTGGATTGAGAGTGGTAAGTACCTCTTGTTGTCCCTCACCACCAGCGTTGCGAATCCTTTACTTATTGAGCTCTTCTCTTTCTTGATCGGCTTTTGAAACACTCTGATGTCATTCTTGTTCCCATCACTGGCTATTTTACCTTAACTATCCAGCTTGAGTGCAGCTCCACCAAGCATCATCGCCATTAATCCAACCCTATCTGTTGTTTGACTGGCATTCAAAACCCTAGCACTCACCATTATCTTGGAGTGACCTATTACAAATATTAATGGCATATGGATTCTTAAATTATTATTATTACTATTTACTAAGTAAAATTATTATTAAATCATGACAACACTATTTAATTTCACCATATACATAATCCCACACATTAAAGCTTAAGTTGGAGATGACAAAGTTAGGCAAGTTTAGATTATCATGAACTAATATTTTTATGTTTTTCAAAAAATAAGCCTTAATTATCAAGCATATAGTCTCTCCTAACCATGATTTTTTCGGAGGGTGGGAAAAAAGATAAAACCTTTTTCATTTATTGAAAGTGAAGTTTGATACTCATGTCATTGACCCTCCTAGAAAAACACCACACAAATCGCAAGTTGTTAAGCACGCTTTCATGATTAAAAAAAATATCACACTAGCCCTTATGCTATGCCATAGTTAGGTCTACAAGCTAGATTCTTCAACATGCACACACACATGAAGCCAAACGAGGTGAGGATAAGGATGATATCCTAAAAAATCCTTATATCACAAAATGAGGCATTACATATCACATGACTAAGATTCTATTTATTTATTTATTATATATTTTATGAATGTTTTTGTTATGTTGCATTTTTAAAGAGAAATCACGTAAGAAGCTATGTATAACATGTTACAATAATTTTGTATCAATGAAGCACTATATGTAGACAAGCATGACTATTGTATACTCTTTCTCAAAGAATAATGTCATAGTCATGAATAGTTAGATGTGACAAACTTAGTGTTGAATATAACATATAATAGGTGAGTAGGAACCTAGGTCATCAAATGAGATAGTCATCATGGAGAGAGGGATAAACAACTGATAACACTTCCAAAGAAGTGAGGGTCATGGTCCAAATATATCATATGTAGTGGAACTTTGAATATGTAACAACCAAGGTAAAATAATTATGCAAAAAATATTTACCATTTAATAATATAAAAAAATAATTTGAAAAAATTACCCTAGTGGCTAAAAATAGTAAACATGCATATCTGAAATTTTGAAAATAAGGAATGAACAATATAAAAAATTTTAAAATTGTTGAAACAGTCACAACATGTTAAATTTTGACTCTCTAAAAGTGGATATCAGCGGTGCATCCAATTAACTATTTATTTGCCAATTTTAAAGTGTTGATTGTATAAGGATAAGATCAATGTTTGTACCATTTGTGTCCAAGGTGAGATCGACATTGACATCTTTTACCATCATTTATATCCTCGCATGTCATTTGTGTCTTACTCTCATTTTCACACTTGATTTTTTTTGTTACTTCACAACTAGTTGTTGTGCATGTCTGTACTTGTGATTTGTATAATTAATGGATAAAACTACCCATTTTTGTTCTTCAATGCTCTTAACCTAGATTTGCACAATATGTTAGAAAAAGATAAGGGAAGAAGCAGTTCAATTGAGAAACCAAAATAGCATTGTGGCTATGTATCCCACATGCCAAAATCAGAACCCTTTTATCCAGGCAACACTTTGGGCGACCACTCGGGTGGCAGAAAATTTCTCAAATCTTGTATTGTTTTCATTCTTGGAAGTCACATTGTCGGTGACAGTTATTTCCTTGAGCCATTATGTCCTCGAGCGCTGTACTATTTTAATTCTATTATTTCTCTCGAGCCACTCATTCTTAAAAGGTCACCGTTAATTCCTCAAGCCACTCAATCTCCCGATGTTTTCAAAAATATGTATAAATGCATTGTAACCTGAAAAGGGAAAGCATACATCTCTTCTTAGAGATAAGCTTATGTTTTGTATCTGCAATTTTTTGATTCAACAAAACATCTTTTTTCAGAGATAAGCCTATATTTGTATTGTGGTTGTTAAGTAATACGACGTCTCTTCTCAGAGAATCCATTGTTATTGTGTTATTTCTATGCTATTGAAATATTCGTCAACCAAAACTTCTGAGTTTTGGATTAGTGGCATCAGTGCTAGGTCTCGAGGTTGAGTCCCACGGAAGCTGGTGGGCCTGATCCGCGCCCATGCACGACGCGTCTCTGTGTCTCCTGATTACCAGACTAGCTGTGACGTGTTTCGATCAGGAATCACTTCGGGTGTCCTCAAACTGGCCATATAGTGGTCTGGAAGAGGACCCAAATCACTCTGGAGCTTTTGGTGTGACGGCCAGTCTTCTATTGGTATCAGAGCGGTTTGTCTTGAGAGTGTATGTTCCTGAGGATGAGGTCAGGATACATGAAACTTGGGTGGGAAGCGACAGAGCTTCCAAACACTCCACCCGTGCGCCCCAAATGACCTCAAATGGTGGACAACACCGAGACATCCGATCCTTTCAAGGAAATGGTGAATGAATCCCTCCAGTGGCAACAAGTGCATATGCTCCAATAATTTGCTCAAATTCTTTAAACACTTTCGATGGGAAATTCGGGCTCCGCAGATACACATCCGAGCTCCTTATTGAGGGAGGTTCCTTTCAGTGCCCCAACACCCTTAAAGGTTTAGGTAAATTTTGATATTCCCACATTTGAAGGCAAAATCAATGCTGATGTAGTGGAAAATTGGTTGGATCACCTGTCGTCCTACTTCTCTATAAATAAGTTCACCGATGGAGAAAAGATCACTTTTGCTCTTTTGAAATCATCATTGCCCGTGAAAAACTGGTGGGAAGTGTACAAAAAGAGGTTCAGTACGGATATCATTGGCCTTGGGGTGGAACCCACCTGGGATGATTTTATGGAAGCAGTAAAAGAAGAATACTATCCCATCGGCACATATGATGATCTGTACATACAGTGGCAACAACTTCGCCAAGGCAAGGACCAATCTATGCAAGATTACGCAAACACTTTTCATTCTTTGTCTGCAAGACTGGGCATTCAAGAAAGTGAGAAACATAAAACTCTCAAATATCGTGGTGGACTACAATGGTACATCCGAGGGGAAATGGAACTCTTCAATTTGGAAACCATCGGTGAGGCATACAAGTTCGCAGTAAAGATTGAGCAGAAGCATGGAAGAATGGATATAAAGAATCAGTCTTCAAAATGGAAAAGTGATAAAGAAGGTCAAACACGAGGCCAAAATTGGAAGCAAAAGGAAGGAAAGACTGGGAAGTGGTGTGGTTATCACAAATCTAGAACTCACTCCAAATAAGAATGTCAAGCTATCAAATCACTGCTTTCTAAGTCACCATCCTCAACATCTATTTCTCTACCTCATACAGATCCTGCAATTGAAGAGGTTGAAGAAGAAATTATAGATGTTGATCCTGAAGCCATTGTAGCTTCATCACAGACACAACTCCCACACCTGATGGGGAACGGTGACGCAATGAGGACCATTACTTTTCAAGGAGGGAGGAATGATTTGGGCAACACTTTGGGCAACCACTCGGGTGGCAGAAAATTCCTCGAATCTTGTATTGTTTTCATTCTTGGAAGTCACATTGTCAGTGACAGTTATTTCCTTGAGCCATTATGTCCTCGAGCGCTGTACTGTTTTAATTCTGTTATTTCTCTCGAGCCACTCATTCTTAAAAGGTCACCGTTAATTCCTTGAGCCACTCAATCTCCCGATGTTTTCAAAAATATGTATAAATGCATTGTAACCCGAAAAGGGAAAGCAGACATCTCTTCTTAGAGATAAGCGTATGTTTTGTATCTGCAATTTTTTGATTCAACAAAACATCTCTTTTCAGAGATAAGCCTATATTTGTATTGCGGTTGTTAAATAATACAACATCTCTTCTCAGAGAATCCATTGTTATTGTGTTATTTCTGTGCTATTGAAATATTCGTCAACTAGAACTTCTGAGTTTTGGATCACCCTTATAGTTCATGTGTAGTATGAATGTAGAAAGTGAGTAAGTCATTTAACCTCCTCTCCCTTAAGTGTAGATGTAATTGCACACACTTTTTCCTAGGTCAAATTTTGTACAAGATGTGATGCAAGTTCTCAAACAATGATGAATCAATGTAGAGTGTGCCTAAAATTAAAAAATGAATGACTAGCAATAGATTGAAAACTTGTATGGAGTATTTATGGATCCTCAAATATACTTTCCAGATGTTTTAAAATGCTTATAAATTATTTTTATATATAGGCTTCTCATGTTTTGAGTTAAAGACCTATGGTGTGTAAAAGTTGACAAAGAGAAAGACAAACAACCGACAGATGAATTCAAACATTGAAAAGACATAAGCACAAGTAGAAGGGCCCAAAAAAGCAAAGGGGAAATGAACGATGGGTTCACCATTCCTACATAGGCCAAGATTTATGGAATATTGTTCCCATCCTAAAATAAGGACTAGACACAACTAGACAGAGGAGAGAGAAAATAGGCTCACGAACATAAAAACAAACACAACAAAATGACAAATAAAGTAAAAGATGACCATAAGATTGCACAAAGAAGGATGGGAGAGATGGAAACACACAAAAAGTGTCAATAAGCCCCTAATTCAAGGTGATGTTCCATATGCACAAAAAAATTCTAAAAACTTTGTAATAAGAAGGCTTCTACCAAAATTATATGTTTACACATTTTTAGAATAGATCAAACAAGTTTCAATAAAAGTTGTTGTATCATTGCTAATATTATTGTGGTTTGGGAAGGAATGAAGTGGGTTCCGGCCTTAGACACCAAATTTTGTTCCTTAAGCTGGATTTTAAGAAGACCTACAATTGTACTAAATAGTTGTTCATTTTGGCCATGCTCAAAGCCTTTAGTTTTGGCAAAAATTTCACATATGCCATTCAAATCTTATTTATTGAGGCCTTGGGTTGTCTAACCTTTAATGGATACAAATCAAAGTCATTTGGCATTTTTCACTAGATTACATAGAAATGCCCTCTTGCTCATTCCATGTATGTTCTTGCTGTCGAGGCCTTTGGTTATCTCTTAGCTCGTAGAGTTGAGTAAGAGCTCACCAAAGCTCATCAAGGGGATCAATTTCCCTAACACAAAAAGTCAACTTCTCAATGCCCATATTACTGATGATTGTTTCCTCACTCTCATTGAAAAAGAGGTATCCTTCTACAAAGCCCTTTCATCGTGCAGTGATGCATTTTGCTTGAAGCTTCTAGTGTGAACATCTAATGGAGGAAAACTCAATGTTATTAGTAAAGCTTGATGTCAATGCCAGAATGGCTTGAAAAGTTTAATTGGAAATGGATTGAGTTGGAAAATATGTTTAAGTGTCCTAGTATCCCTTTCGCCTTCAAAAGGTTTCTTGTCACTCTCTAACATTATGTTCTCCAATCAATCAAGAGGAATATTTCTTATTGGATCACTAAATTGTATACTTGGCTATGAAGTTTCAAGTTTGCTCTAAAGTGTTAACTGCCACTCAAGTTTACTAATCCTCTTATTGAGCCACCTCAAAAGCAACTATTGATTGACTTGCCAAACTCACATGGGTTTTTATATGGGTTAATTCCAAACAAACGTGAGGGTTTCATAGACTTGTGCAAGATATCTCTTGTGCTCCTCAAGGCAGAGGAGGAATGAACATTATTATGCATGTAGGTAGAATGTTGGCTTGTGTGATAAATGGCTTATGGAAGCTATCAAGGGTTATGAGGCTTGGAAAATGCTTCTTAAACACTACATTTTTGCATTCACTTTATATGGTAAGAAACCATGGAAAAAAGCTCAGGATCCTAGGAGGTATGCAGGACAACATTATAAACAAGGGTTTAGATGAGTTGTATGTGTATGCAGAAGCAATATTGAATAAAATGAAGGATAGAGAATGAAATAAAATTGGGACAAAAACTAAATCAATCAGTGGGCCTCTTCGATGTCAAAGGAGGCAAGCAAACAATGATTCTAGCAGGGCATAAATATTTACATCTTAAAAATTAGCAAGGCACAAAAATGTTAAGTGTATTTTTTTTCATACATACATACACACGAGATAAATCACAATGTGCAATTTGTTTTGTTAAATATTAAATTTATATCAAAAACACTTTTTTTAAATTGATAGGTGAGTTCAATTTGAAATTCTAACACTGGTGGTGGGAGTTAGTGTGGTGGCTCCTTCTCCTCACGAGTGGGGATTGTTGGTTCCTCTTGTTTCTATGAGTTTACAAGACGGATGGAAGACCATTGATACCTTGCTGATGGAGTCTTCTACATAAAATTCTCTTCTATCAAAAAATGATCTACCTCTTTTAACAATGTTGCGACGATGTAAAACTTGACTATCTTCCTTACCTTTTTAGATTAAAAATAAATAAATAAATAATTATAATTAATTTCTTAACCTCAACCTTTTTATTGTAAACCAGTATGCATACTTTTATCTCTATTTTTGAATTCATAAAACTATCATGAAGGGTTTCTATTTCGAAACAAAAATCCCCGGGGTTTCGGAGACCCTGTTAATGCCCCCAACAACCTGACCACCATGCAATGGAGTTTGAGCTTACAAACCCTCAACGAAACAACCTGAAAGCAGACCCCAATGCCTAGCGCTACTTCAATTCACGAGCTTATTTAAGCACACCATTTTTCTTGAATTGCCCGCCTAATTTATCCCTCCATAATAGCAACATCACTGCAACCCTCGCTGATCACAGCAGTTCAGAACACCGAGTGGTTTTTGTTTTTGAGAGAATGGCGTTAAGGGCAAGCAGAATGCTGTTAATGGCGGCTACCAAAACCCAGCGTACTCGTGCTTCTGCTGGAAAGATTTCAACGAAAGTGCCTAAAAGTAAAACTGAAGAAATCCCTAGCCCTACCAAAAGAGAAAAAACAGGCCTTTCGATTCCCCGCTCTGTTTCTCCTGAAATGGGAAAGTTTTTCGGCGTCTCTGAGATCTCCCGCGTTGAAGCCACAAAAAAAATATGGGAATACATCAAAGAGAACAACCTTCAGGTCAGTATGCTTACTCCACATTCTCCATTCTAGAGTTTCTAGCTCTTTTAGGTTTTGTGTTTGTATTAATGATTCCACATTCTTTATTCTAGGGTTCGCATTTTTATTTATATTTTGTTTTGGTGGGTAAGCTCGTTGCTGAAGTTTTTCTTTAATTTTTTTTTTAGCTTGTTAAATGCTTTCGATAGGAGGTTTGAACTCGTGGTACAATCATCTCCCGAAGGGGATATACACGCCGACAGCCGTTGAAGGGGTTTGAACCGTGGCCTTCCTGTTGGCCTTTTACCGAAAAGGTAAGGGTAGTTTCTTTAGGTTACTGTCAAGCCGAGCCCTTGTGCAAGCCCACGAGGGGATTTTCTTTCATTTATCTTATATATTGTTTAATTTTTGTATTCCTCACAAGTAGCTGTAGTCTTTTTAGGTCACAGTCGCCAATTTAGCCTACAAGGAAATTATTTTTGTTTTCCATTTAATTTATGTATTGTTCAAATTGTGTACTCCTAGGTTTTGACTTCAACTTGCCAATACCATACCTTTCACACTTGGAAGCTATGGATACACAAATTTTATTGTTTCTGTTGTGAAGTTCTTGTTTCTTTCTTTCTTTCTTGATTTTTTTGCGGGAGAGTTAGGCTGGTTTAATGCAATGTTAGGGGGTTGGTGCAGGGTCCTGTGAGTTTCAGTGGAGAGTTAGGTTGGTTTAATGCAGCGGTGGGTGGCTGGGGCAGGTCCTGTGAAGTAGGGGCGACCACACAAATTTATGTGTTGTTTCATTCGAGGAAAAAATAGGAATCAATATATTACGTTTTTGAGATTATTTCCTCAGGTTTTCATTTTTGAAAGAGTATCAAATTCCTTCCTTAATAGGGGATATAGAAGTTAGACTAAAGTAGTAGATCATTCTTTTATTGGGTATTTTAGAGTGGTACTGTTGAAAAGGGAGATTTTTGGTAGAGAGAGGCTGAAAGTTTGCAGCATCTGCTTAAAATTTTATTAGCATTTAGTTGTATTTTGGATATAGTCCCCGCTGGCTTTAGGAGAACTGAAAGTTCCATCTTGAGTAGGACTATTCTACTACGAAAGGCTCCTAAATTTCCTCCTTGCCACATGCAGAGTAAATTTAGGAGTCCTTATCCTAGATTAGTTCTTTACATGAGCACTGAAGTGGCAAGGGGAGTCAAGTTGCACAGAACGATCTTCTGCTTCAGAAGTGGACGTGCGTTGTTTGCAGAAATTGCTGAAATACTGTCTTGGATGGGCTACAGATTTGCAAGTTTCATGCCTTTGTCATTGGCAGAGTTATGTTAGTGGTTGTTATAGGTCATTTGGGAAGGCTTAAAGGGAAAAGGAAATCACAATTGGTTCAGAGCATGATAGCGGGTTCATTTTTGAATATGAGATTAGCTAGGTTAGGGTTCAAATACATTGACCTATATCTGTTTGAAAGAAAATTTGGGGCAAGATTGGTTTAAATTGAAAGCCAAGCTGATAATCACAACTAACAATTTATCTAAGAACATCAGCAGCAATCCTATAGGTGGCGTAACTACTGTTATCTATGTGGCCTAGGTCCATGCAATATGTTTAAATTTTAAAACTGCAATGTACGAGATTTGTTCCTGTAAATGTGGATTTGCGATTGTTCAGGAAGAGATTTTCTGTAAGGGTTAGTGGTGAGGGTTAAGATTTTGAAGCACCGAGAGAAAGATTTTAGGAAACATGTTGCCAAATTTAAGCTGCATGTAACTTTCCCTTTATTCCTCAATTTGTTTCAAAACATTTATTTGTAGTCATTCCTGCAGATTACATAAATGGCATATCAGAGCAAAAAATCTAATTTAGCATGGGAACATATTCCAGCAGAATGTTCCAATATTTTCTTATAGCAGTTGCTGCTGAGAAAATTGTGACATGTCCTCTCCATGGGACCAGTGGGTTAAAAGTAAGAGTATATATGTACATGCATTGTATGTATGTACATGTATCTAATTCTTTGCTTTACATGTGAGTTGTGCTAACTATGATTTGTGAAGAAAACTATTCAACTAGAACATCACCCATAAATCTTGATTCTTGAAAGGAGAAGAAACTAAATTTTCAAGATAGCTGAGGATGACAACTACAATCTAAGAGAGCATTTAAATGACACTCTAAACCCTATCTTTTCTTGATTTCTTTACTGTTCGTATTTTAAATTACACCTGTAAATTTAAACCTTATTTTTTCTTTATTTTTTTACTGTTTGAAATCTGGGCACCTGGATGACAAGAAACTAAGAATCCAAAAGACTTATGGTCAACAACAAAATGCTAAGAGGACATTCAACCTACATTGATCTTATATTTGTGCACATGATAATGATTTTGCTTTCACTTACATGGGATCGTGTCCTTCATTGGTTTCTCTACTTTTATCTACCATAGGTATATTGCTTAAACAAATTTTAATTGTTCCTTAATCAATTGGTACTTGGGTTTGGAGGTATGAGTGATACTCTTGATGGTTTTTCAAGAAGCAATAACTCTGCATTAGGCAATCTTCTGTCAGACTATGGCTGACAAGAAGTATTTCATTGACTAAGAAAACAAATTGCTTACAACATACACAGATGGAGGTGTGTTGGGCCATTCCCGCCATGTATCTACTAGCCTCTATTTATAATACTCATGTCTAACAAATCTACATAACAACTTCTCTAACCTAAGAATACAATTGTAATGTTTTATGTTATAACAAACTGTCCAAACTTGATAGTGTACAATCCAAACCTAAATAGAATCCCTAACTAATTAATTACTTTGGATCAAAAGATTCCAACATTTCCCCTTGTGATCAAAAGTTTAATATGTGTCATACACCAAGCAATTTTCTAAATTTTTCAAACTAGATTTGATCTAGGGGCTTGCTGAAGACATCTACAATTGTGGGACAATACTTTGGATTGATTACCTTCTTTGGTACCAAAATTTTGAGACAATGATATTTAATGTCCATATGTTTGGTGCTTGTATGAAACACTAGATTCTTTGACATTTTGATAGCACTTTGACTATCCATACAAAGATCTGTTGGGGCAATTTGAGAAACCTTAAGTTCCTCTAGAATGCGATGAAGGTAGACAATTTCTTTTGAAGTGTCCCATGCTGAAATGTACTCTTTTTTTGTTGAATAATTGTTCATTATGCCCTGCTTTTTACAACACTAGGCTACAATTGTAGATCCAAGATGCATTATATACCTTGTCCCTATGATCAAAAGTTTAATATGTGTCATACACCAAGCAATTTTCTATATTTTTCAAACTAGCTTTGATCTAGGGTCTTGCTGAAAACATCAACAATTTACTTAATTGTGGGACAATACTTTGGTTTGATTACCTTCTTTGATACCAACATTTTGAGACAATGATATTTGATGTCCATATGTTTGGTGCTTGTATGAAACACTAGATTCTTTGACATTTCAATAACACTTTGACTATTCATACAAAGATTTGCCGGGGCAATTTGAGAAAACTTAAGTTCCTCTAGAATGCGTTGAAGGCATAGTTACCAAGTTCAAAAATTTGAATCTGTTCGGGAGGGGAAAAAAAAGGAATCCAAAATTCTTGAAAAAGTTCAATTTTTTTTTGGAAAAATTTGGTTTGGTTATATATATATATATATATATATATATATATAATGTATATCAAGCAAAAATGTTTCAATCTACTAAATAATGAGCATTAACTTAACACTTGCAAAATTGAGAAATGCATCAGATGTTCAAATTTGAATCACATTAAAAGATATCAAAATATCCACGGTTTAGAGCGTAAGCTCAAAATTGATATGAAACCTGAAAGTTTTTAACATTTGCAACATCAAACCCTGCTTCAAAAATCAAAAATAGCACTAGCATTATTAGCTAATCCTCTATCAAGCTCATCAATACTATCAATAATTTCCTAATTTCTATTGAAGGATGGTTCTCCAAGATGAAAATTGTCATCTTATGTAAGATTGTGTTCCAACAATCCTAAATTGCAGTGGACAAACACAAGATTTGAGAGCTCTTTGTCTCCTAGTTGGTTTCTCTTGTCAGTATGGATCTAATCATGTGTACATCAATTTCTTTCGCATGTAGAAGCATTGGCACACTAGTTGTGGACACGCATGTCAAGCTTTTATCACTTAGGAGTATAAGAACCATAAGTTTACCACCATAAATGAGGATCCATACTATCAATATCTTCTTGTGCTTCTTTGTGGGAAAACATGTCTTCGTTGTTCTTGAATGTACTCAGTTGCCTTCTCACCTTAGCCTTTTCATTTTTATCATGAACCAACCTGTCTATTGCACCATTCTTTACCTTCTCATCTGAATCATAATCAACTTCTATCAAATTAGGATTTAAATAGCAACCTGCTACATGTATAGCTCGATGTAACATGTTTCATTAGATGTCCACAATGTTCCAAATACGTTGAATTTCATCATCATCACTTGCTAGCACTTTTTTTATTTGTTCATTTGCTTGCTCCATGCCATCATACACAACTAATATGAGGTTTCATGCCATTTGCCAATTTCAACAATTGGACAAGTGGCTCAAACACTTTTAGGGTTTTTTTGACACCCTCCCAAAATGAACTACTCAAGTGAATTCTCTCAATGTCCTTTGCAATGCTTTTCTTAGAAAACTTAGATTGTGCCCATTTTTCACTAACCACAATTATTTTCAACGCTGTCCTATCTTCCACCTCACTTTGCAAAGTGATAAAATTAGATGGAAATCTTGTTTTCGTCGAAGAGAGAAGCTTACGATTTGCAAAAGAGCAATACAAGTTCAATGTCAAGCAGTGATTAAGTATAAACTTGGAAATTTGTTTTTCTTCTCTCACAACACTATTTACCTAGTCCAACTTTGCAAAATCTTTAAGCAAAAGATCTAAAACATGAGTTGCACATGGAGTTCAAAACAAATGAGGAAACTTCTGTTGTTTTTCAATTTGTTGCTTTATTCATAATAACTTGGACAACATATTCTTATCCAATGTTTATAATGGCGAATTCAATGCACTTGAAAATGAAATTTGTAGTTTTCACATCATTGCTTGTATCAATTGATTTGATAAACATAGAACCTTTAGGGCATTGAGTCAATAAATTGAAGAGGGGCTTTTGCTTTGTATTAGACCACCTGTGTGCACTTTGATTTTCTTTAATGCTTTTTCATTTTTTTAGTTCACTAGATATGGATGTCACCTCTTTTTCTAGCAAAACAATTTTTAGGCTTCAAAAGATGGCAATGTGTACCCTTTTTCAAAATTGCCGATCCCATCTACCATTGTTTTTGTTTGTGGATTTCAAACAACACGGAAGGGGATGGTATTTGCATAAAAAACCAGGCCACCAATCTGTCTCATGTTTTTTTTGCACCTTCCACAACTTTCAAAGAAGGTTGGGACATATGATATCCACCATTTTTGTTGGTTGGGGTAAATGCTACGAAATGCGTTGAGCAAGAAAATGAACTAATTTTTGTCAGATTGCATTGAATTTTAGCTTTCTTTGAAGATTCAGATGCACAAGTGTCTTTGTTTTATATTCGCTTCAAATTTGACTTACAAATGGTGTATATACCACGTTCTCCATTGCTATTGGACAAAGTTTCACATAAGGGCCTCCAATATAATGGTACGAAACCTTTGTTATAGTCCCTATGATATTTGAGTTAAAAAATGCATTTCATGTGTTTGAGATTTTTGTCTCGCTGAATAATGTATTTCATCGTAAGTGGACTACTTGCCATGATGATAGGTTGTCCTTTTAAGTCCTGTAAAAGCTTTATAAACATTTTTTAGTCCACATTTTAAAAACTGTAAAAATAATATTTTAATTTAACTAAATGATATATATAAAATAAAATTATAAAACTATAAAAAAATAAAAAATTACCATAACATTATTAATTTTAATTTTAAATGACTGATAAAAATTAAAATTATAAAACTTAGAAAAATAACAAAAACATATTGTAATAGCCATGATGATAGGTTGTCTTTTTTAGCCCTGCAAAAGTTTTATAAACATTTTTTAGTACACATTTAAAAAATTGTAAATTTTTTTTTTTTAATTTAACTAAATGACAAAATAAAATGATAAAATTGTAAAAAAATAAAATAAAATTATCATAACATTATTAATTTTTATTTTAAATGACTTATAAAATTAAAATAATAAATCTATGAAAAATAACAAAAATATATCGTAATATTCTTAATTTTAATTTTCAATGACCTATATAAAATAGAATTATAGAACTTAAAAAAATAATAAAAATATACCATAATATTATTATTTTTAAATTTATTATATTTTGCGGAAATAATTTATTTGCAATTTCCAATAAAATTTGAAAAAAAATATAAAAACTAAAATTATTTAAAATTATAATTTAAATGTAAATGCAATTATATTAATTATAAAATAAACCTAATACATAATACCTAAACTTAATTTGAAACATTTTTATTTATTTTTTATAATATAAATAAAACAAAACTTAATAGGAAATACCTAATACCTAATTTATTGGTGCGTTTGAGTTTGAAATATTCATATTTATATTTTATAATATTTAAATTGCAATTTTAAATAAATCTAATAGTAAATATGGTTTTCCTAAGCCCAATTTATATGTTTAAATAAAACTAAACCTAATGATTTTAATGTTTGAATTGCAGTTTAAAAAAAACCAAACTAAAAAAGAATTCAAAACTATCTTTGTCATCTGTTGTCATATGTTGTTCACTGTTGGGGATGGTGATTGCTGTTTGTTGTTGATGTCTGTGATTGGTGTCTACCCTTGCACTTGTTGTCATTGGTGTTTGCGATTGGTGCCTACCCTTGTCATTGTCATCTTCCACTAATGTCTATCGTCTTTGTCTACTGTGATTGTTGGTAACTTGGTGCTATTTGTAGTGGTGTTTGTCG
Source organism: Torreya grandis (assembly GCA_037957365.1). Taxonomy (NCBI): domain Eukaryota; kingdom Viridiplantae; phylum Streptophyta; class Pinopsida; order Cupressales; family Taxaceae; genus Torreya; species Torreya grandis. The sequence continues at coordinate 425,658 of JARHVA010002770.1, forward strand.
ACTGTGATTGTTGGTGCTAATTACAATTGTGGTCGAGGATTGCCTTCAATCTCTTGCACAATGCAAGCGAAGCTTTTGTCAATCTCTTGTAGTTTTGGAGATGAACTTGCAAAAGAATCAAATCACACTTTTTGTTTACCTTCTGCGCAAATCATATCTATATGTAATGTGTTTTATGGTTCACCACTGCTCTTTTTGGGGTCCATGTCAGTTGACAACCTTTTTTTAGGGTTTTATCTTTTTATTTTTTTATGATAAAATATGCTTGATCTGGATAAAATAAATCCAGAAGATGTCAAAAATCCACATTGTTTTGGATTTGGCCGAGATTCGCCCAAACTTGGTAACTATGGTTGAAGGTAGACAATTACTTTTAAAGTGTCCCATGCTGTAATGTACTTTGATGTTGTTGAATAATTGTACATTGTGCCTTGCTTTTTACAACACTAGGCTACAATTGTAGATACAAGATGCATTATATACATTGTGGTAGATATCTTGTCATTAACATAGTTCCCATAATTTGCATTTAAATATCCAACAAGTTTGAAGTTATTTATTCGATATTCCAGACCAAAACTTTTAGTGCCTTGCAAATACCTCAAAATTCTCTCCTTAGCTAACCAATGACTTGCATGAGTTTCTTGCATAAACCTTGAAAGTATACATACCACAAAAGAAATATTTAGGCTAGTTGTCATCGAGTAAATCCAACTCTCAGTCAATTGTCTGTATCATAGTTCAAAATTTCATACTTGAAGATTACTCAACAGCCCAAACAAACGAATCAAATCACACTTTTTGTTTACCTTATGTTCAAATCATATCTATATATAACATGTTTTATGGTTCGCAACCTCTCTTTTTAGGGTTTGTGTTAGTTAACCTTTTTTAGGGTTTTTATCTTTTTATTTTTTATGATAAAATATGCTCAAATTGGATCAAATAAATTCGGAAGATGCAAAAAATCCGCATCATTTCAGATTTGGGTGAGATTCGACCGAACTTGGTAACTATGGTTGAAGGTAGACAATTACTTTTGAAGTGTCCCATGCTGTAATGTACTCTATTTTTGTTGAATAATTGTCTATTGTGCCTTGCTTTTTACAACACTAGGCTACAAGTTGTAGATTCAAGATATATTATATACATTGTGGTAGATATCTTGTCATCAACATAGTTCCCATACTCTACATTTGAATATCCAACAAGTTTGAAGTTATTTCTTTGATATTCCAGACCAAAACTTTTAGTGCCTTGCAAATACCTCAAAATTCTCTCCTTGGCTAACCAATGATTTTACATGAGTTTCTTGCATAAACCTTGAAAGTATACATACCGCAAAATAAATATTTAGGCTAGTTGTCATCAAGTAAACCAAACTCTCAATCAATTGTCTATATTGTAGTTCAAAATTTCATACTTGGAGATTGCTTAGCAACCCAAAATTTTGATTGGTACTTGGGACTTGGGAGTCTCTTGGCAACTAGTCGTCATTACTCAACAACTATATTGCTACTAAAAAAATATATATAAATTCATAAAATGAACTTAAATAACATGTAAAATGTTGTTAAATGATATGACAAATGATTGTAGAGGTTGCATTAGTATATTTTTAAATTATTTTCAACCAAAAAAAGTGCATAGTGCAAACTATAATGCCCATAGAGACTTAGACTATAGTGACTAATATGAAATATCAAAAATCCGTATTACATATTGTCTTTAACGCCTAGTATAAGTCTGTTGTGGTTGCCTCGTGGAAGTGGAAGGTAAAAATTCCTCTACAACAAACATTTTTTGCTAAGATATGATCAACATTATCACCAACCCCTCTTGATGTGTTGGCTGCCCCTAATGTTATTGCTTCTTTTGCCTCCATATCAAAATTTGTGATTTTTTTCGTGGTAAACAAGGGCTCCGCATCATCAACAATTTAGTCGCCATATGGATTGATCTCAGCCAAGTCAATTGTCTCATAACTCTTTTCACTTGTCTCATGGAAGAAGAGTGTATCGCACAAAGACTAGGTCATTGAGACATTGTATTGTCAACTTGTTGCGTTTTTTTGTGTGAACAACTTCAAACATGCTATAATTATGTTCACATCCAAAAGAGCTACACAACTAACACAAAATGCGTATAGGATATTTATATTTTTGTAAGTCAACTAGGCATGATCAATTGCAAAAAGTTTAGTAGTAGTATCTACAAGTAACAAGACTAAAAATAAAAAAAATAACTCAATTTGTTTTTATCTTGGTGAGGTGTTTCTTATTTTAATGCATAGAGTTGAAGAAAAGAGTCTCCTTGTTGCATTTTTGTAAATCTTCAACTTCTCAATAACTACCTCTTTAGTGTCATTATTGGGATTATCTTCTCTATGCATGTATTGAGGCCATCGATAACCTTCTCATTGATTTGAAATGAATCGAAATAGAAAAATTTAGGGTGCAAGTAGCAAGCTACTGCATGAATATGTCAGTGGAGTGTCTTGTTCCATTTTGATCAATTATGTGCCAAATGAGTTAATATTTTTTTTGATTTTGCCCATAATATTTGGTGATGGCCTCCTTGGCCATGTCCATGGCTTTATACAAATAATCCAGGGGTTTTCTCTCCCATTCCACCAAATCATAGAGTTCGAACCAAAGTCTTTGATATTTGAAACAAAATAAATGATATATAAAAAAATAGTTAAGTTTAAGGTTACTTGAAGGATTTCCTTTGCATGCTTTGCAAACACATCAAAAATGGTCTTCACAACCCTTTCCCCTTCAACCTTCTTGGCATAGAAAGACTTCAACCATTGGTGACTCATAAACATTTGCTTAAGGGATGTTAGTGAGGCTGCAATGCTCTCCAATGTGATGAAGTTTGTGGCGAATTGTGTGACTTTTGTTTGTAGAAGCTTTTTCCCATTAGTGTGCTCTCTAAGTAGTAGGCTACTGCATGAATATGTCAGTGGAGTGTCTTGTTCCAATTTGATCAATTATGTGCCAAATGAGTTAATATTTTTTTTGATTTTGCCCATAATATTTGGTGATGGCCTCCTTGGCCATGTCCATAGCTTCATACAAATAATCCATTGGGTTTCTCTCCCATTCCATCAAATCATAGAGTTCGAACCAAAGTCTTTGATATTTGAAACAAAATAAATGATATATAAAAAAATAGTTAAGTTTAAGGTTACTTGAAGGATTTCCTTTGCATGCTTTGCAAACACATTATTAAAATGGTCTTCACAACCCTTTCCCCTTGACCTTCCCGACATAGAAAGACTTCAACCATTGGTGACTCACAAACATTTGCTTAAGGGATGTTAGTGAGGCTGCAATGCTCTACAATGTGATGAAGTTTGTGGCGAATTGTGTGACTTTTGTTTGTAGAAGCTTCTTTTCATTAGTGTGCTCTCTCATCAAGTTTAGCATGTAATTGTGATTGTTGATGAATTTGGTGATATTTTTTGCTGCAACAACCAAATTTTTTATCCACGAGATCTTTCTTATGTCCTTGAGTAAGAAATCAATGCAATGGGCTTCACAAGGGGTTCCAAAAAAGTTTAGAGTGCTTCAAGAAGTCTTCTTGTTGCTATATATGTTGACGTGTTGTCTGTCACAATTTGAATGACATTCTCCACATCTATTTTCATCACCACCTCATTTAACATATCACACAAAGTGTTTGTATTTTTCATTTGGTGGGAGCATCAAGTGACTTCAAGAAGACCAATTGCCCATTTGAAGCCACTAGGCCCACTTAAAGCCATTAAACCCACTTGAAGCCACTAGGCCCATTTGAAGCCATGAAAACCATTTAAAGTAACTAGAAATTTAATCAATGTGAGGTTCGTCCCATTCGTGCACCTATCAGACAAAATGGGTACATTTTTTTTGCTCTTCTACAATACCTTGCTTATTTTTGGCGAAATCCTACAACAACAGGCTACTCAAATCATGAGTAGCAGTAGTTTTGATCCCCTTCTTGGCAACAATCAATGTAGTGACCAAATTCTTCTAACATGAGTTTTTCGCTACATTGAAAGGGATGTTGTATTGCCAAAATTTTATTATAGCTATCCTTGTTTTATTGTGCATTTTTTAGTACCAAGTGATACTTTCGAGGGAAGGTTGTGACCCAAGACTACATTGAAGAACAAAAAAGGTAGCCAAAGTATTTTCAGTAGATGAGCTTTGTCTTTAGTCTTCAACCTCTTGAAGTTGGGGCAATAAAAGAGGCCTCAATGTCATAATCATCCCTCATTGCCTTCCTATTCTCTAGGGTTGCAAGTGCATCAGCTTTCATTTTTTTCTCTGCATAAGCTCAAGGTAAGCAATGATCTCTCTTTGAACTTCAAGTGATGCTTGTTTGCACAATACGACACCATTCCCTATTAGTTGTGTGATGTGGCTTTTAAGGCGATATACATCTCCAGTTATCTTACTCCTTGAAGTTGGGGCAATAAAAGAGGCCTCAATGTCATAATCATCCCATTGCCTTTCTATTCCATAGGGTTGCAAGTGCATCAAGTTTCATTTTTTTTCTGCATAAGCTGCAAGGTAAGCAATGATCTCTCTTTGAACTTCAAATCATGCTTGTTTGCACAATACTACATCATTCCCTATTAGTTGTGTGATGTGATTTTTAAGGCGATATACACTCCCAGTTATCTTAATTCCACAATAATTGCATATAACGCAATTGCTCTCTGCTGTCAGTTCACAATACTTTCAAAAAGGGTCAAGGGACTAGGCTTACAATGAGCAACTGAATTGGGATGTCGATGCCATTCTTAAACAAGCTTAAACCTTATATATATAAAAAAAATAAAATAAAAAAAAATAAATTAAATTTAACCTTAACTACTAATTAAAGGAAGAAGTAAAAGATGAAGTAGATATCATGATTCACACTAGAAAGGTAGTCTTATTGAAGATTGGGGAATACTTCAAGTTCAAACTTCCAACTTCAAAGATTATGAAAATAAATTAAAATACTTGTAGGTTGTGCTGTTGTATGTTGTATTAGTATGTATTTCTTGAGGCTTGAAAACACAAAAAACCTAGTTAATCACTCTATGTATTCCTTGTGGCTTGGACAATGAAAATCGTAAGCTTGTACCAATACCACTGTCAATTATGACTCTAGTTTGATAAAAGAATCGCAACATATTCAAGATTAACAACCACCTATTTTTTTGCTGAAATTTGCTTCTATACTTTGAGCTTGCAAGGCAATACCAAGCATTTGAGCCAGCTAGAATTTGTTATTTTGTAGGGATTGAATTTTACAAATAAGGTTAGGGTCTTGATTGCATGCTTTGATCCCATGTCACAAGGTACGCCAAATTTTATGGAAAAAGTTTGAACTTCACTGAACTTTATCCTCAGCAAACATGAACTTGAACTTTATCCTTGTCAAACTGTGTTGCAGGGGTACGCCCCCTGGCCCGACGCCTCCTGTTTGGAGGCGCCTCCGGCATGGGGACGTCTCGGGTATGCCCGGAGGCGTCTCGGAGGCGCCTGTGTGTCGGAAACATCCGGCACGCTGGCGGGTGCCTCCGGGACAACTCCGGGCGTATTCGGGACGTTTTCGGGGCGTACCCAAAATTTTCAGGCAGAAAACTCAAAAAACAAAAAAAAAAACTCAGAAAAAGCGAAAAAGAAAACCCTAAAAACTTAATAGATTTCATGCGGCAAAAAAAAATCGTCAAAGTTCGTAGGGTTTGTCGCATTTTTTGATTTGCGCTTTTGTCTGCATCTGTGGGTCTATGTGCCATGCGAGCGTGGAGTGTCGGCGAGAGGTTTGTGGCAGCGATTGACGTCGGCAGCCGAAGCAGCGGGAGGAGCTCAAAAGCCAGCGGGAGGTAGGTCTTTATTTTTATTTACGTTTTTTTTCTTTTGTTTTAATTTTGTATCTTTATATTTTTTAATTTGTTTTTAAAATAAATTTTTATTTGTATTTTATATTTATTTTTAAGCATGTATTTTAAATTTTTTTATTTTAAGTTTTGTTTTACTTTTTTCATTTTCATTTTTTAAAAATGTTTTATCAATTTATTTTTAATGAATAATTTATTTATTTTAATTTATATATATATATATATATATATTATGTTTTGTAATTATATTTTTATATTTTTAATGTTTTATTTGTTATTTATAAAGTTTGAGTTTTTTTAAAAATATCTTTTATTCATTTATTTATTTATTTAAATTTTTATTGTTATTAATTTTTATATTTAATTATATATATATATATATATATATATTTTAATGATTCGAATTTAATGGTGAACTTTTTTTCGAACTTTATTCTTTGACGAACTTGAACCGAATTTTATCCTCTTCGAACTCGAACCTTGTGACTATGATTACATGTATTTTGGCTTTTTCTGATTGTTCCTGGAGTTGTTCTCCGAAACTATTGGATCTAGCCGCCCTTTGCCAATTCGATTTACGCTTTTGCGGATGGTTCTGGGAGTGGACCTTCGGAATGCTGTCGGAGTTGCCATTTCAGTGCGATTTGCACAACTCAACCCGAGCTGGGTCGATCTAACGAGTTGCACTTGGAACAACGAGCTTGATCGTAATCGGATACTCGAGTTGTGAAAGAAATACTGAAAGGATGAGGGAAACCATGTTTCCTTCTCCTTAAAGCGGGATCAAATTAGTTAATTTTAAATTTTTCATTTAATATAATATACCTATTAAAAATAAAATAAAATATAATATTAAAAATTTAAACTAAATACTATTTAGTTTTTACATTTTTAATATTATAATTTATATTTTATTTTAAATTTACACTTTACTATATCTTTAGGTAGTATTTAAATTTTATTTTTAATTTTAAAATTCTTTTAAATATATATATATATATATATTTTAAAATATATATATAGAGACGTACCCACGACGTATCCAAATCAAGTTTTTTGAAAAATGACGTACCCGCGTACCCGAATTGTACCTGTACCCGTATCCAAACAACGTAGTTGTCAAACATAAACTTGATCTTTATGCTCGTCGAACACAAACTCAAACTTTATCCATTATTTTTACATGGAAGTTTTTGCCATGCTTTTGCATTATTTTATAAATGTGTATATATTAGCGTAGTAGGAAGACACGTCTCTCAACCCTTAGGACGTGTCTCGAGTACATGAGACGGGTATGGAAATGTCTCCCATACCCGAGACGGGTATGGAAATGTCTCCCATACCCGAGACGTTTGTTGGGACCTCTGATGTCTCCTGGCTGTTCCCGTGCCCAAAAAATGCATACCCAAAAATTGTGTTCAAAAAACCTAAAATGCGTTTGAAGTTGTAGTTGTGATTCAAAATTGCAGTTGCTGGAGTCACCGTCGAAGAGGAAATAATGCAGTATTTTTCAGAATAATTTGCTAGGATTTGGTTTTGTTGTGACTGTTATAGCACAAATCCACATCTGGCCTCAATAATATACGAAAGACCATGCTACTATGAAGTGACAAGAACAATAAATAAATTTAAAAAAAACTCGGTAGTGGTGTATGTAAGACATGGCGTTTTTATACATTCATGGTCATCTGGCGTAGCAAAATTCTTATTTTTTTCTGTGGTTGTGCAATGGCCATAAGTTGCAGCATGAGGTTGTGTAGCCCAACCACATGCATACATGTCATTATTGCAGATCTATATGCCAGACTTAGCACTTTTGCAGTGGTTGTTTCAACTCATGAGGAAGCCACTGACCATCATCTCTCCCATATCCATTCCCGTCTTCCATTTTTAGCTGCAAAGATAGCATGGCAGCTGCATTGCCGTTCACAGCAATAACTTTGCTGTTTGCCATGATGTTTAGGGCCTTAGCCTTTTAGTTTTAGGTTAGAATTGGGTTCTAACTTTTTATTTTTTTATTTTAAAAATTGTAAATTAATTTTTTAAAAATTAAATATCGTTTTTAGTATTACTATTTTAGTAATTAGTTTTGCATTTTATTATTAATGATTATTAAATTATTAATGTTGTTATTTTAAATTTTTAACATTTTGATTTTAATATTTATTATTTTTAGTGTTCAATATTTTTAATTTATTGATTTAACTTAATTTTGATTTTAATATTAATATTGTATACTATATAAGATTTCATTGGCATAGTATTTCAATGGTATATTTTTAATTTTTTTATAGTATATATTATATAGATAAATTTATAATATATAAATATGTCTATTGCAATCTTCCCATACCCGTCTTATTTTTCAAAAAAATGGCGTACCGGTACCCATACCCATCTCCCCATACCCGTACCCGTACCTGTCTCCTGAGAACTATGGTATATGTACATATACCAACTGAAAGCTCTCTCCACTCTGTCCCTCTGACATGCATTTTTGTAGAAAAAAAATCATAAAAAGGAAAATCTCTTGTTCAAATTTAAAGACGTTTTTTTTTCCGGACTTTACCCATTGGCAAACTTGAACTGAATTGTATCCTCGTAGAACATGAACTCGAACTCAAACCTTGTAACTTAGCTTTGATCAGCGTAGATGTAAAAATTGCCAGAAATCAGTGACTGTATTCGCCCAGAAAAAATGCTGATAAAAAATGCAGAAAAACAGAGAAACAGGAATGAAATTGATTTTTTTCATTCTAGGCTTTTTATTCTTTCACTGGCCGAGTTGCGGTGATTTTTGCCGAGTAATTGCAGATATTACTTGGCAAAAATCACCATTTAATTGCTGCTTCTGTGCATGATTTTACATGAAGATTTATCATTTCTCTGTCAACTCGCGATTTCTGGCAATTTTTAAATCTATGGTCTATATCTTGTGGCATCTACCAATAATTTTTACCATCCTTTGAAAGCTTCAAATTAGTTTCCATGGATGTTGTTGAAGGCTTACATTCACTCACCTGGAATTTCTTCAATAATTTAGTGATATTCTTGGTTTGTGAGACGAAAATCCTATTTGCTTCTTTTTCACTTCAATGAATTTCTTCAATTATTAGTAATAATGTAAAGGACCAAGATTGGTTATTTCAAAACCTTCTTTCGATTTATGTTTAACTTTTTTGTTATGATTATCATCATTGTCAATTAAAAGAAGATCATCAACATACAAAACAATTTGATGAAAAAAATTATTGATTTTTGCATACCGTGTTTGATGTGCTTGTTTTGAACCATACGAAGCATCTAGGAACTGAGAAACCTTGTGTTCTTCACCACTGATTTCAAAACCTGGAGATTGTTGCATATAGGCTTCTTTTGTCAAGTTGCCATTGAAGAAAGTACTTTTTACATCCATTTGATATAGTGTCCACCCTTTTTGTGCAGTGAGAGCAATCAACATTCTAACAGCATTCTACTTAGCGGTGGGACCAATCGATATCCTAACAATATTCCACTTAACAGCACTTACAGTGGGAGCAAAAGTTTCTTCATAATTTATACCTTCTTTTTGAGCGTATCCTTTGGCAACTAATCGTGTTTTATATTTATCCAAGGAACTGTCTGCATTGTACTTGATCCTGTAAACCCATCTACAACTATTGGGGCAATTGTGCTTTTATATTTATCCAAGGAACCATCTGCATTATGGTTGATCCTATAAAATCCATCTACAACCAGTGGCGTTAATACCAGGTGGACAATCAACCAAAGTCCGTGTGTGATTTTTTATAGTTGCATCATACTCTGCTTGCATAACATCTCTCCATTCATTTATGTCTACAGAATCAAAAAAACAAGTAGGTTCATTAGCAACGTCAATTGTAAGATATAATTCACATTTAAAACCCCCAAGTTTGTAAACTCTTGAAACTTGGTGGAAACTTCAGATATTTGTCTTAGAAAACACACCCTATCGTTTGACTGAAATCATCAATGAGCAAAAGAAAAAACTGATAACTTTTAATGGAAGACACCCCATGTCACATTCATCATAATGAATCATCTCTAGACATTTATGAGCTTTCCATTCAGATGCATGTGGATATCTTTGATGGTATTGCTTGCCAAGACCACAAGCTTCACATAAAATTTTCTTTTTAATTTTATGCAACCCCCTCACCATACAAATTTGCTGCAAATTAATAAAACTTTGGACATTCAAATGCCTATCCCTGAGATGCCACAGATGATGATTTGGCATCACTCCTGTCTCTGCAATAGCCACTCGCCTTAGTCCTAAAAAAAAACTCTCCAATGAAGACGGATTAAAGTCTCATCTTCATATCCTTTACATACAGTCTTGTAATTGTTTTTACAAAATCAATTTCAAATAAACCATTTTCGATCACAATCTAACAACCATTTTTTCCATAGCTACAGAGGGATGTGATCCTGTCTTGTAAACACCTCGGATGTCTTGGGGATGGAGGAACAACCCCCAGAAATCCGAACATTTTTAAAAAAAGGGATGTTTTGTGGACACTGACATCTCCAATTTTTATTATATATATACATAATTTTTTTTATTTTCTAAAAAATTATTTGTATTTTAATGACTTAAATATTAGTACAAATAGTTTAAATATATTTATTTGAAAAATGGCTACTATACTGATTAAAGGCTCCATTACATTCTCCACAAATTTTCTGTTAATTGGTGACAGATGGTTTCAATCTAGCTGCACCACTGTATCGGGCTCAAAAAAATCTTTCTAGGACAAAATGAACAGGCTTTAAATTCCCCAAGATATTACAATTTACCGATTGCCTTCTCCAAGCAAGAAGAAAAACTCCTGTTTGATGGTGAAATAGTTGCGAAATTTTAAATCAGCCAATTTTTATTGACATCTCAACTTGGCATGTTATTGTTGATATGTCTCTATCATTGAGATTAATGATTAATCATAATGATTTTATTTAGCAATTTATTCTTATTGCTAAATTTATTATTCGAGTGTCAGTTTTTTTTGAGTCTATAGTTTTTTTTTAATTTATTTGTATATTTTTAATTTTTATATATTATTTTAATAGCCGTCCCCTGCCAGCCCCCAACTTTGGAATTTTTTCACTGCCCTGAGATCATGTCCTCCTGTCATGGAGGCTGTGGTAACTATATATTTTTTGAATAACCACTAAAGAAAGCAAATTCTTATTTACAGTTGGTACATACCAAACATCATAAATGTACCTTACAGTCTTATTGGGCAAAAGAAACTTTACTAATTCCAATTGGATTATGGCTTGATTTATCTAGCAAGATGAATTGGGCTCAGTCTTTCTGGTTTGTAACTCTAAAATATATTTTTTGTTTATGTCATGTGCCAAATTCTTGTTTAGTGTTGGTACATAACAAGCATCATGAATGTACCTTACAGTCGTATTGTGAAAAAGAATCTTTAGTTTACTAATGCGAATTGGATTATGGCTCGACTTTTCTAGCAAGATGAATTGGGTTCAGTCTTACTGTCTTATAACTCCAAAGAATTTAGTTTAGGTCGTGTTTCTTGTAGCTCCTGAGTTTAACAACTACACATCAGTAAGATCATCTAATTCATTTAAATCAACTACTGAAAATGCTGCATCCTCATCATCACAAGCTGTTAAAATTTCTTCATTTTCTTCCTGAACATATTGTGCAGAATCAACTAATTTATGTTTAGAAAAATAAGATCTACGTTCTTTTGGCAAGATGCCCCATTTTACCACATTTATTGCCTTGAACTTGCAACAAAATAATTTTGTTGTCTTTCCCTTCATCCTAGGGAGATTGGTGTAGTGTTGAATAAGAAGCTTTGCAAGAGTTTCAAGCTGCATCTTGCAATTTGTTAGAAAGCTGTAACATTTATAAGTAATTTATATAAGAATCAGGAAAACCATTAATTGCAACTGTAATCAGAGTTTTTATAAAAAATTAGAATTATCAATCCTCTCTGTCTGCAATTGGATATTTTAAAGTCGTGAGGTGTATTCATGTACATTTCCACGTTTTACCAGTTTGTGATTAAATAGCTGGTTCTGAAGTTGAATGGTGGCGACTTCCGACTATAGTCTATATCTGTCTCTATATAGCCTAGTCACCCCCCGTCCTCGTCCCCCTCCCGTCCTCTAAATTCTAAGGTCCCTATGGACTATGCCGTAGACCCTAGCCCTATCCCTAGCCAGATAGATATATAGGCAAGGGCAAGGGTAAGCCTATATATCTATCTGGGGAAGGGAACTGCATTGACCCTATCCATCTGGTATATGGAGTATAGATCTCTAACCAGCGCCCTATCTTATCTCTCTCACCAGTTCCCGGGTTCCCGGGAGGGTTGGGGGCGGGTGGGGGTGAGCCAGATATATAGATAGGCCACATCTCCCACTACCCCTCTTTTCTTATGCAAGATATGATATAATAGCATCTCATTTTAAAATTTAAATAAATATCAACCAACTCTCAATAGTATTGAGTAGGTTATATTACTTGAGTTATTCACTCGGGAGGGTTTGGTTGTATGGAAGGTGCTTTTCTAACATGTCATCACATCTGTTATTATAAGATGAACTTAAGATGGATGGCAATTTGCACAATCATTTGTTAACGTTTTTACACGGAGCTTGGTATTAAATTTCTATTAGCACACCTTGTTATTTGTCATGTAATGTGAGCGTTGGTTAGATTTTTTGGTAATTTAGAATCCATTTTCTATATATTCAAATGCAAGCAACTCTAGTAGGATGCATTATTGCTATATACATTGCTTTCATCTAAAGCGTTTGATTGAGAAATGGAATGGATTACAGTTTACAACTAAGGCTTTTATTAGCATTTGTAGTTTGTGTAAAGGACCCAGAATAAGGGTTTTGTTTAACGGGCTCTCTTAAAGGGTTCCATACACGTTGTTGGAGGCGGCTTTTGCTTGAAGGAAATATAGTAAAGGGGTTTGGACAATTGGTTAAATAGGGTTAAAACGGCTACCATTCCTGAAAAAGTGTCCCTTTTTCTTATCTCTTAAGCTTAGGTAAGGTAAATGGTTAATGAACACATATTTTTAGATGTGGTAATGTTCTAGGAGCAAGATATTGGATATAACCTTTTACAATTAGACTTGAGAACTCTGATAATGGAACTTTTTAAAATATGAGACTAGTCTGGAACTTGTAATGGCAGAGAGTGGGAATTTAGATGCCATTATAAAAGTATTGAAAACATGGCAGTATTATGGCAACATAGAACCTTTTAGAGGTTTGACAGCCTTGATGGATATTATTGATTCTCAAAAACTGTATAATGCATTTTACTCTTTTCATGTCTTGTATTTTTCAATTGTAGAATTTGTCCCAATGTTATGGGAGTAATTGGTTTATAAGTAAGCAAGCGTCACTTGTGTTGCTTGGTTGCTATCCAAAGGCTGTAGCATGCACCTTTATTTTCGATTCCATGGATTATACTTCTGTTTAAGGTAGCACAAAAAATATAATACTGATTTAGGTGTGTGGCCTCACAGATGCATTTTTTGATCTTTTTCTAAAGCACCTTTCCCGAGGTTGGCTTTCTCTTGATTTTTCTTCTTATTGAGATGCATTGATTTTCACATTTTTTACAGCATGGTATGTTTTTCTGTTTTAATGTTAACCATGTTTTCAGTGTATGGCTGTTTTTCTGCTTGTGCATGCCTTGTTTTCTATGCGGAGTGCTTATTGAGGGTCATTTCTTTGGTGATTTTATAGAATCCAACGAACAAGAGAGAGATCATATGTGATGACAAGCTAAAGACTATTTTTGATGGGAGGGAAACTGTCGGAATGATGGAGTTAGCCAAGTTAATGGGTCCCCACTTCATCAAAACAAATTAACCACTTTTATTTGGTAAGAACTCAGCCTTGTATACTTAATTAAATTCTGCCTCTATGGAATTTAGTTTATAATCATCCCGCCTCTATGAAATTTAGTTTATTAAAGTTAAAAATTCAGCTGACCGCTTCTATCATGTTCAATTACAGTGTTTACAACATGTAAGAACAACATTTACTTTGAAGAATGTGAAATATAACAGAAAAGAAGCACATATGGTGTCCTCAGTAAATGCTGTCCAGATGGTTTTTGAAAGCTGGATTTTGACAATATACTTTTGCCATTGAACATGGTTTCAATTTTGGGGCTATCTAACCTAATTTTAAGTTCCATGGTTTTGTTAATTTGTATTCCGTGTTTAAACTAATTCAGTCCATTTTAAAAACCAGCTTGTTTTGAGTTTGGGTACAAAACTTCAGGTACTAGATTCCAAGCTTGAAGCTCCAATTTTAATGGGTACTGGATTTCCAAAGTATGTCTGCATTTGCATGCCATGATTAGAAAAGTAAAGTTCTGTAGGGCTTATCATTTCTTTTATTTTTTTTTGATATAAATTTCTCAAATATCTTTCTGAGCCATGGCATTCTCTAGGGCATAGATTTTTGCTTGCGTCAACTCTCGGAAGCTCATAGTTTAGGGCATAGAATTTAGTCATGACTAGGTATTGCATCACTGTATGCTTTATATTTTTAGACGGTCCTTTTTTGGTTTTTGAATTTTTAGGGTTTTATTTGGTGAGACGTGGGTTGTTATTCCTTCACTATATGCACATCAGTTCTGCTAATTTATTTTGTTCTAGATTCCTTTTTAATTTACATTATACTATTTTCCCCCTTGAGATGTTTAATTATTCATGATTTAGTTATTTCTCTCCAATGGTCTGTTTTCTTTTGCTGTTTTTGGGCTCAGGCAATCCTGTAATTTATTTAAATTCTAAATAACAGAGCATTTTGTTAAGCTAGCTTTTTGCATACCATCGTTCAATGTTTTTAACGAAAAAATCCAGCGGCTCTAGATAAGAAGTTTGTGGGCTTGCTTAACTAAATTGTTTATTAAATAAACTTGATAACTAATTGTTTATTAAATAAACTTGATTTTGAAAACATGATCAATCAAAATTTCAAGTATGTTAAGCAACGGTCTGTTTATGGTGGTGATGAAAATCATAATTTATGTTAAAGTGAGGTTCTGTTTATGGTAGTGATGAGGATCATAGTTCACCAAGTTTCAGGAAGGATGGGTAAAATGAAGCATTATGGCTTGATCGAAACTCTTAAAGAATAAAAGAGACTATCGTACTTTGATAGGCACTTAAAGTAAGCTAGCTCAACAATGGTTATAGAAGCTGTCATACCACTGTTATTTGGTTTAAAGTTTGTTATTTGGTAATTAATTTTAACCATATGGGGTTTGTCTCTAGAATGTATTTGATAATGTCTTAAAATACAAATGCTCGTAAGGAATTAAACCTGAAATATTGGTATGAGAAGCTTTGTTGATTCACGTTTGGGTACAAGAATTAATTAGTTTCAATATGTTAATAAAAGTCGTCTTATTATTTTAAAATAGCTCTCAAAAGATTTGACTAATGCCTTTTCATTAGTTTGCCACTTAAGTACAGCCAAAAGCAAGATATATCTTATAAATTGATCTGAAATATACCAAATATCTAGTGTATCTAATTTATATAAAGAGCTAATCTTGCTTAACACAGGATTAATATTGATATTTTTCAACTAATTGATGCTGATCATTATTTTTTTATAGGTAATTTGATGGTTTTTATAGGGCTCTCAATCTTATTTCACACGTGCGCATATATAGAGGAGTGGCTATGCATTTAAAAAATATGATTATAGAATTAACTAAATCAATTATATATATATATTATATATAATTGATTTAGTTAATTCTATAATCATATTTTTTTAATGCATAGCCACTCCTCTTCCTTCACCTACCATCACCTTCTTATGTTCTCTCGTTATCTTTCTCTACATAAATGAAATATATATTCACCTACCATCACCTTCTTATGTTCTCTCGTTATCTTTCTCTACATACATGAAATATATACCATCACCTTCTTATGTTCTCTCGTTATCTTTCTCTACATACATGAAATATATATTTCCTGTATGTAGGGAAAGATAACGAGAGAAACTTAAGAAGGTGATGGTAGGTGAAGGACGAGGAGTGGCTATGCATTAAAAAAATATGATTATAGAATTAACTAAATCAACCATCTTTTCAGACCAAGATATTACACAACTTGATAGCGAAAAACAAACATAGATCTCTTATTGTGGTGTCTGTATTTACTCTTGCATAGAAATTAAAAGTGCCATTGACCCGTTGACACTATGAATGATTTGCCACTTGGATAATTTTCTTTGGGGGGAAATTTGTTTTTGAATGTTGTGAATTCCAATGGGGTTTTACATGCCGCTTATATAGAACTAACTTCCAGTGCATAATTTTCTTTTGGGGAAATTTCTCTTTGAATGTTGTGAATTCGATTGGGGTTTTACATGTCACATATATAGAACTAACTTCTAGTGCAAAAGAGTCATAAAAAATTGTACAATCAAGTGAAGAGTTTTTGGAGGCCTTCCCTTTTTAAAAAAAATATGAGGCTTGTTGGGTGGCTTAACTTTATAATTTCTCATCCATTATTTTCATCCAATTGCCTGAAGGTGATGTTTGTGCTTCCCAAGGTTAATGGTGCTGTAGAAGATGCTAAGCTAGCTTGCTTGTAGAACGAGTTTGAGAAGCTCATCATAGCATGGTTTGCCTTATAGACCAAGAAATTGACCAGCAATTTTTTTTAACTCTATGATCCAAGAAAGTAACTCTAGCTTCCAACGAAGGGGAGAACTTCTAAATGAACATTTTCCTTTATCAAAACTTGGAGGGTTCCACTGATATTTCTTTATCCAATTGCCTTGGTGTTAGAAATTTTACTTCTTCGGTGAACACAAAGAGGACCAAAGATAAATTATCCAAGACCTTTAGCTTTGCTATCCTCGTGAGATGCTTAGTTGGGAAGACCAGCTTGACAACTAATTAAAAAGTATAAAACATTGGAGTAATGGTTGCAAGGTTGGACAAAAAGTCATGCATTGAGGAAATTGTGGGAGCCATAGATGGCCCAACATGTGGCTTGTAAAGTCTTCCTTCAACACTTCCTGTAATCAGACCCTTAAATTTCATGTTTTGAAGATGGAGGACCATGTGAAGCCATTTGCATTCAAAGAAGATGCCTGTGTCTTTTGTTGAGAGGGGTGAGAGGAAGCAAAATGATGTAGGAAAATGCATTGCATCAAGGGGGAGAGGGGGGTGATAGATATGAATGAAATGGCAATGTGCAGGCAATGATAAGAACAAGCACTGCACATGGTTAAAAGAGTAAGTGGAGGGTGGCAAGTGGGAGCTAATCCTCTTGCAGGGATTCAAAGGAGCAATTTTGTTTAACGATGGGATTTAAACCTTTGAAATCTGAGACATGAAAGCTTTTAATCAAGTCTTTTTTTTCGAGTCTGGCTCCAATGTTTTACAAATGGTTTGTTGCTCTATTGGCTTCTCTTAAACAATGAGAAATGGGGGTAACATGCAAAAGTTGATAGAAGTTTATTTGCTCATTGGAGCAATGCATATAGGATTCATTTATTAGTCTCTCCCTTGGAAAGAGCATTAACAACAGTCTAAGAATCACCTGCAATTACAAGGTTGCAATGCATTCAGGGTCTAGTGAATGGTTTGTCCCTTTAAAAGAGCATTAACAACTATGTAAGAATCACCTTTGACAACAAGGTTGACAATATTTAGTTACCTTGAAAGCTGAGTCTCAAAATTAAAGCTTTGAATTCTACTGCAGAATTTATGGCATTTGATTAATAAGACGTGGAGGCGGTAATGAATGACCCTGTGCTTGAATGTGGAGTACATCCCATGCCTACACGTCCAAGATTCTGCTTTGAAGCTCCATTAAAATTTAACACAAACCAACATTGTTGGGAGTATGCCAATTTGTTTTCGGTTTCAGTAACTTATTTACTCAACCAATTAATGGGAAAAAACAATTATATTTCACATAAATAAATCTTTAATGTTAAAAATTAAAAACATGTTTTTAATTATCAAAATAGATAACCTAATATATACAACTTAAATATGTCTATCTATAAAACATTGTGATATCAATTTCGAGGCGTTTATCTTTGATTTATCACATAACACATTGATTGATATAATGCTATTACCTTATAAAAATTTCTGTTGAATGGTGATATATAAAAAAATAAAATAAAAAATCATTTATTTATAATTTTATTGTGGAAACTTTTGAATTGTTATTGCAAGCTTTAGCAACTTCAAAAATAATAACTACACATTATATTCAATAGTTGCTAAAAATAATAACTACACATTATATTCAATAATAGGATTCAATATGTTAATTGTTTTGGCATTCATAAAGTGAGTGTTTGTAATAGCAGATGTGTTGTGATTTCATATATTAACAAGTCTCTGAGCCACTGACATTTGCAACCATTGATTTCCAGCTAGGAATTGGTATGATTGGCTCCCTATATTATAGGTGCTGAGCTGGACATTGATATCTGTGTTTAAATTCCTTGCTGGTTGGGATGTACGCTATAAAACAAACATTGACATTAATAAACTTGCTTTTCTAAAGATGTTTTATGTGCTTAGTATTAATTTAATAAATGACAATTGCACGTATTGGATAATTATTATTTTTATTCAAGTTAAAAATTACCCTGTAATTAAAACATAGAAGTTTTAAAATAAACTTTGAATACATAATAACATATTTTTTGCATAGGAGTTTTAAAATAAGTTTTGACTACATAATAACATGCCATGCTAATCTAAACTAATCAATTATGATAAGTTTCTTCTCCATTTGAATCTCTTTCGCAATCTCTTTACATTTAAGGTTTTTAGGTCAATGTGAATTGTTTTTTAAGACAATAACACATAGGAGTAAGCTTATTAGAGAGACAATGTCTCGTGACAATTATTTAACACTAGAGTATTGAAGTTTTATTAAACAAGATTAAAACCATTTTTGAAGGTTGGTAGAACAAATCCAACCTTGAAACATTTGAATTTGATCTACTTTAAAAATCAATCTAGCTGCTATTGTGGTGGGCAACAAAGTAAAATGGTTTTTGGTTGAATGAGTAGATTAAAAGGCATCTTGATTGAACCGATGTATTGAACAAATGGTTTATGGTATAAAAATGTAGCAATCCCCATATGTGACTAAAATGGAATAGGTCTTTTTGATGACCAATTTCTTTTCCTTAAAAAATGGACATAAAATATTTACACATTTTTTTCCCAAAAAAAAGGCTTTTCTCATATTATGGACTATGAAAGCTTTAGATATTTAAGGAAGAGATCATTTATGCTACTACTGAGAAAGACATGGACTTGATTGATGTAAGGGCATATATGCTTTATGATTATCATATGCGCTCTTATGTTTCATATTATGAATCCAACGACTTTAAACTATATGGACAAAACAAAATGGATAGACAACCCTATTGGGAAAGGTGCACAAATGTAAATGTGTAGGAATTGACCAATGCCAACAAATATGTTTAGAAACCCACCCACTATATCTGATTAATGGATGACTGCATGGCTCAAGAATCACTACGATACTATATGAATGGCTCATCGGGGTTGAAGTAATTGAGTTCTCACTAAACCAACTCACTCATATTGATACTACAAGGATGGATAATGGATGCCCATTATATGGACCGAACCAATTAAGTTATCCCTCATTAACGAAGAATTTACGAACATTCTTAATTCTCCCAGAGATACTAACATTATGAGAGTTATCATTCTTACTACACATTTCTATGGGGAATTGATTGTTGTAGTTGCTAACAACTAACATTAATATGTATATTACTAAAACAATGAAAAGGGAGGGTTGATGGGCTATGGATTCCATCTATCTCCCTACAATTATCTTAGTTGCTTGTATGTGGCATGAAGTTGATCGATCTAGCTAGGAGTAAGTTGAAAATAGCCCCAACAACCATTGAAGGACCAAACACAAATGTTTGTAAAAATACAAGGTTGAGTTATGGCTAGATTGGATATAGATGGGTTTCCACAAAATCTATTTCAATGAAGTGTGCAAGTTTATGGCATAGTGTAGAAAACTTAATGGGCTAGGGTAGAGCAAAGCTTGACCAACCCCAAGGAAACTATGAGTACATGCCATTTTAGTAAGCAAATAAACTTTGCATGCCACAATCTAAGTTGAAAGGGAAATAGCCCAGATCATAGTTAAGTTCCCAAAGAACCCCCAAAAGGGTTATCTACCAATAGTAAATGAAAGTGACAAAGTTGTCCCAACTATTGAACCATGGATTTTAATGTATAAGGAAGAAGCTCAAATTCACACTAATAGAAATGATTTGATCTAAAGTTCCAGGGTATGTTTGATTTGAGATCTTACCCACTTGATAGTAAAATCTCATGAATGAAACAAAAACAATTACCATGGGAGGTACATAATGGGAATGAACAACCACATGATCAACATGCATAGCGATTCCTATTCCATTATTTGTTGGGATTATTCCAATAAGTACTCTTATGATGGAAGGGATTAACCCTATTTTAGATGACATATGTACTTTATATTATATTGAACCTCCCCAATGGCAACGATCCAATTAAAGGTGTTTTGTTTAATGAAGAAAATTATGATCATGTTAGCTAAAATAAAGTGAGCACATGTATGAACATCTATGCCCATAATAAACATATGATGGGTTTGAACAAGTTATTATGGTATAAACAATGCATAGATACTTGAAAACCGATGCTATTGAAAATATTGAAATATGATTGATGGTAGTGAATCCAAGCAAAATCAAAATACACACATGGATGGTCACAGAACTAGGCGGATGTTGGTATAAGATTGGACCTCCCCCTTCACTAATATCGAAATAAAAGTATACAAGCTTAAATCAATTAACAACATGACGATCGAAATAAAAGTATACAAGCTTAAATCAATTAACAACATGACGATCGAAATAAAAGTAACAGTCTAGGAATGGACCGCATAGACTAGCCTAGTCATTTTAAGCTTGCGTATGTTAAAGATTGTAGTGATATAATTGATGGAGCCTAAAATGGGTGAAACACATGACAAGGATTATAAGTCACATGATTAATTGCTCCTTCGTATTGATTGATAATACCACTTAGGGGTAGATAGGTCGCCCACCTAGTTTCATTGCCAACTTAAACCATTAATGTCCCCAATGATTGATGACCTAAAGGTCACGTGCTCTCTTGCTAGTTGACCCTTGATGTTGGTTGAATGCCAAAATTCCCTTATGTTAGTTGAGTACTTAAAGTGCTTCATCATATCAACATGATGGAAATCCTCAACCTATCAAGGGAGTGCCTAAAGGTTCACCCCCTCCTTTGAGGGAATGCCTAAATGTCTTAAATCTATTGATCGAGTGTCTAAAGATCCTCATCCTCATGTCATCAAATGAGTATCTTGATCTCTTCTCTCAATTGTCAATAACCTAAATTCCCTCTAAATAACAAGAGGGGTGAAATTGTTTGAGAGCATAAATATTCTCATATGGTTGAGAGTCCTTAACCTCTTCTCTGTCCTTTGAGGAAATTTAGGCATTTGATGGAGAGCCCTCAAATTATGAAGACCTTAGTGTGAAGATTGAGAGCATAAATGCCCTTTCGTTATTTGATTGCCTAAAAGCCCTTTGATCGACGAAGAGTATAAATTCCCTACTGTTGACCTAAAATTTGTGAACCTAAAGGCCCTATCTTATCAGATGAGTGTTATTTTGTTTGTCAAAACATCCATTTATCCATCTATTAAAAACCTAGTACTAGTCTAAATTTTGGAAACTTTGACTTAAAATGACTCAAATAAAGGACTTCGAAATTTAAAGGTGAAAATAGAAAAAAAATGGCAAATTAACTATCTTTTTGTGGAAATGTACCAAAAACAATTTTCAAGATAACACTCTTAAGATTGTGAGAAGATGATATAACCTTTATAAATGAAAGCATAAATCTAAATAAAAAAAATTACATTGAATTTATTTTAGTAAACCCTTCCGAGAAGGAAATATCACAATGATCCAAATTATATGACATAAAATGTTAGCCATGTTAGTGATTGTTTTGAACATTTTAACACACAATGTCTTGTCCACATAGCTTGGATGAACCCACCAAAAATTTGAATTACGAGTAAGGTAAGACCATTTGAGTTAGATAAAAGATTCATCATTTCAAGCACATAATGAAAAACATGAGCACTCTCATGGAACACATATCATAGTATAACAAGAGACCTACCTCTATTTTATTATTAAAGAATTTGATATTATTATAAAATAATAAATATTATTATAGATTTAAATGCCAACCTTTTATTTAATTGAGATATTTAGAGTTGTATCTATAATTACACGTCTAATGGCTTATTAAAGAAGAAATATTAATGATACCAAAAGTGACGTCTAATGTTAGAGGGTGAAAATCATGAAACGTGGGTTATAATATAATCACCAATTTTATTGTTGTCTTGTAGACCACTTATTAACGATAATTTAAAAATCGTTTTGATTGTATTCTTGACTCGCAGTAGTTTTATGTTAAAACATTAACTTTACTATATAAATAATGTACATCATGTGTTTTCAAAGAGTTAATTTTTGCTTATATAGTATGCTAAAGTTGTTTCATGGCCTTTATTTTATGTCATTTTTGTATATTTGTTTATTATAATTAAGTTGATTTAAATTAAGTAATATTGGTACTCTAGCAAACTTCTAAACTTTGAGACCCCTCTTAAATTCTCTAGGACAACCTCCATTATATCATTATGAGCATCTAGTCTACCCGTTAGGACTATTCCTAATAGCCTTTCCACCCCTCTTTTTAATTAGATAGGCCCATCCACCCATTTCTACTCTTTTTGATTATGAACATCTAGTCGACCTATTTGGACTATCCCTAATAGCCTTTCCACCCATTTTTTTAATTAGATAGGCCCATCCACCCATTTCCACTCTTTTTGATTTTAGTCGTTGGAAATAGGCCTACACACCAATATTACTAAACTTGAATATAAATTCACCTATGAATAAATAAGTGTTACGATCCATTTAAATATACAAGCATTATTAAATAGACATCTAGCATTGAGCATATTCTTATTGCATGAGAGACATTCATTATCATACAACAAAAGGTCTAGTTGCAAGATGGCTAGTTAGTGGACATTAGCGACCTAAACCCTAATATAGACTCCCAATCTATTTTATTTGATTATCTCGGTTTGAGATTCAACTATTACAGACAAATAGGAGTCACAATGTAAAAACCAAGGACAAGGAAGTGAAGAACATAATTAGGGGAGATAACCTCAAAAAATAGATTTATATTTCAGTCACTTGACCAAAAGTGGAAGTTACGTCGTAAACACCTACCAAGAATGAAATGTATGGTCCTAACAACATTGTTTGATCATATCCAAATTCTTAGATGATAGTTGTCACGGCTCCAATTATGTGTTTCCATGTTCAAACTTCTGCGAAAAGCTTCTACAATGTTTTACGTAAGATATCCTATTTCTATCCCTCTATATTAAATGTGTTGATGTTCCATTAATTAAGCAATCAATTTTACTATAGTGTACATATAGTGTTTATGGTTAATTACATATATTGTGATTAGCTTTTATTTGGGTTAATTTATAATCCTAATGTTGTATAAGTTTTTGTGATATATATATATATATATATATCTCAAAAATTATATATGGGAATATGTGAAGCGTTGCACCTCTTTTGTCTCCTTTGAATGATATTCTAGAGTTACATTTCATATGTAACTCCTATGACAATTTGAACATACTTTTTATCCACCTTATGTGATTATGGACCGTAGGCACACATCTATGAAGGATGGCCAAGATAATAACGGAATTACTTATTCAGCTTCTTCACTCTATTTAAAGAGATCTTTAATCTCTTCTTTTCATTAATTTATTATTTTTATTTTTGTTTTCTCATATTTCTTCTACACTCTTCATAAAGATTGCAATTGCGAGAATACTGCTTTTAAGCCATACGTGGGTTTTATATGGAAATATTTTCCCTACTCGCCAATTTGTGTCTCCACATTTTCATGTTTAGGCTTATTTTTAAGGTAATATTGTGTCTTATTATTTATGATATAATTTTATTAGTAAATATATTGAAATTTCATATATCATGGTATTGGAATTAAAGTTGAAATTTAAGTGTGTGCAGGTTCTTGGTGAAGGAGCAAGAGAATACTTAATTTTGGTACCACAATTTTTGAGACATTTCTCTTGTAAGGGCTTCAACCTTTGCAAAATTTATTGTCTTTAAGCATTTTATATCTAACTTTAGTGTTAGTTTAATAGTTCCTTATTATTAATTTTTTTAGACCTATTAGTAATCTTCATATGTAGGCCCATTTTTTTTTATAAATATTTTCCAATCCTCCTAAATTTCATGTAAGAGCTATGTTTCATATAATTATTTTCCTTGAAAAAAAGGGTTTATAAATATTTTTTATCTTAAAATTCCACGAGACCTAGCTTTAATTTTTTTGTAAAAGGTACTTAGGGAGGGGGCTTAGGGAAAAAAAATGTGTCAAAGCACATGAGATTATTTGCAAATTTTAACAAATTTCAAAGTGAAGGGCATATTATCCTTCCAATAAAAGAAAAACGAATCATCCAATCAAATTAACTACTTCCATACTTCAATCTTCAAGCAACAAGTTTCCACACTTAAAACTTCAAAGCAATAGTCACAATTAATCAATCATGATTGATATTTGCAACAATCAAATGTTGAGCACCCATCATGCAACTGATCAAAATTGATAAGCTCATTTTCAGCTTGTATCGTGCAACTCATATATCACATAACTCATAGTACAACACACGAAAGAGGTTTCAGTTTTAATGCTTCAAAGGTTTCTTTTTCTAATATATGTGAAGTGGGTGCAACTGTTCGAGATACCAATCTTCCATGATCAAAAGAAAAGGGCTTGACAAAGGCTAAATGAATAAGAAAAGTAAACTATCATTATTACGAAACAAAAAAATATACATATCCATCTTGTAGAGTCATTGTAGCATTGAAGTGTAGGAGAGGGAAGGAAAATCACATAGGCCTTATGCATCCCAAAGGCTTATACAAAAATTCATAATATTATCGTTAGTCAAAAAAATACTCAATGTACATCCTAGTCAATGATAATGGTATCAACAAACCCTTCCTCCTCATTGTTTGAGTCAAGAATATCAAGGCTATGGGGAGGATAGAGAACCACTAAAGAGGATGTAATTAGGGCTTGAACACATTATTAAAGATACGTAACCCATATTAAACTCCTTGACCCCAAAGTGAGTCATCTTGTGGTTAATATTACAATTAACATCAACAACAAAAACATTTTGATT
The DNA here is from genome assembly GCA_037957365.1 of Torreya grandis. Classification (NCBI taxonomy): domain Eukaryota; kingdom Viridiplantae; phylum Streptophyta; class Pinopsida; order Cupressales; family Taxaceae; genus Torreya; species Torreya grandis. The sequence continues at coordinate 450,993 of JARHVA010002770.1, forward strand.
TATTTGATACGAGGCTCAAGTTATGGTAATCATGGATATTGAAGCCATATCGTGGACCACATTAAAAGACTTCATTTTCTCATAAGTAGTTCTTGGATCTTTCATTATTCTATATATCATCTCTTTGGAATTGATTATCTCTTCCTCCTCCAATTCACAACCCAGTTTAACACAGTCAATCAACAACATTCAAACAAAATCTTAATGAACTAGTCTATACATAATGGTACGAAAATCCATCCATTAGGTTTTCCATATTAGGACTTGATACACCACTCAACCCATCCATCCCCAAATAACCTCCTTATCTTTGGCTCAAGGTCCTTTTTTACCATCCTAAATGAGTGTCTAGTAGAAGGGGAAGGGCAAGGATTTGCCTCACCCAACTCCATCTTACTACCTAAAAACTCTACTTTCACCCAAATGATGCAGGGGCATCCTAGGGGAATCAACAATCTTACATCACCCAAAAGTAGAGTCAGTCAATGGAGAATAAAAATCCACTTTGCCGGTGCGTAGTAGTGCAACACAACATTTTTTAAGGAATTATGGACATCACAAAAGTCCACTTGCACGAAGGAAATATGGTCGAGTTACATAGAGGGTTGGAGAATAACGAAGGATTGAAAGTTTTGGGGCACAAAGGCAAACATGCACACATTTATAGGAAGTGAGGAGAACAAGGGACCAATGCACGGAGTTAAATATTTGGAAGGTGCAAAGGGGAGTTTGTTAAAGACACATTGCACAAATAAACTAAGTCCAAATTTCTGCAATCAAGGCGTAAATTATAAAAGTAATGTGTAGAAGAGCTAAGAAGCATGCAAAACATGAAAATGAGATAAGTCAATACGGGAGCAAAGGCATGGGAGCACATAAGTGAGGCGCACAACATCAAGTGCAGGGCTCAAGGCAAAAAAAGACAACTAGATGACCAACTAGCTGTAAGGACCGACACTTGGCTCTTTATAGGTTAGGGATATATTGTAGTTGACGTGATACTAGAGAAGGACAATTAGCGAGATCTACCAACAAGGATATGATTTGATGACTATCAGGGACACATGGCTCGAGGTCGACGAAAGCTGAAGCTACCCCTAGGGTAGGCTTGCAGGTTCATACTGAGCCATACCAATTACATCTGTTGACCATTTCGTTGTAGACACTATATTGACCAAGTAGTGAATATTAATTATAAATGGTTTTTCTTCAACTTATCTTTTTATATTTAATTTTTTATAGATTTAATTTATTTTCATTCACAATTTTCATTTATTTTTAGAAATAAATTAAATATTCATTACGTTCCATTACATTCTTTCATGTCTTTGTTGTTCTTTATCCTTATTTAATTAATTATTTTTTATATAATTTAAGAAAATAAAATCAAACTTTGATTTTTAATCTTTATAAAACAAATCAATGTTTAAAAAAATAAAAAATCATAATCTTAATTTTTTTTTTGGTTTACTTTCTTTATAATAGTTGTATTTTTTATTTAAATTAGTTTTACCCTATTTAGAAGGTTTATATGATTATTTAAGACATTTTACCCTTTTAATTTTATTTTTTAAAAATTAATTTAATTCTTTCAATATTTTTATTGACATTTACATGGTTTAGTTTAATTCACGTGCTTTTACTCTATTTAATTTTTTTATTACAAGTTTTTATTTTGGAATAAAATTAAAAATTAAAATTATATTTAAATTTAAGTTTTTAATAAATATTTTACTTTTTTAGTTTATTAGTTAAAATTATTTTTTGTTAATCCTCTATTTACCCTTTTAAAATATTGGCGATGTAATTGTTTTGTGATTTCCTTAGTATTGTGAGTTCCTTTTAAGCCATAATGACTCAATTGTTGCCTATATTTAAATTCATTTATACCAATTACCAATTGTGAAAATCTCACATACAATAATAGAGGGTAAATATGAACAACACGAGGCTTCTACTTATGTCAAAATTAATAAGTGGACTTTCAAAAATTAAGAGACTATGGATTTAAATGGAATGACAATGTTACCATTTTGATTTCATAGTAAAATTTGCATCATTACTACTAATGCTTGATCAAATCTTAAAAATGTATATAATATTATGAATAATTTTTTTATAAAAAAAAGTTCAAAATCATTTTTCATGTTTAAAATATATATGTTCTGAACAATTAATAATTTTTTTTTTTGACTTAAATCAAATTTAAATATTAAACTATCAAATTTAAATTTATTAATATTATTATTAAAAAGAGTTTATTTAAACCTTTTCAAAAATTCATTACAAATATACATTTTTAACTTACTATTCCTACTAGCAACTTAGTTACTTCATGACAACAACAAGAACCAAAACAAAACTACTTCAATTTGGCAGTCTTAAGAAAATGAACATACTTTTATATTTAAATAACTAAACAAAAAAAATACTACTGGAGATCATTTTAAGTTTAAAAAATAATAAAAGACAAATGGTTTTTTTTACTTATGACAGGCAGGTTGTATTATTTCTCTTTGCTTTTAGAAACAAATAGATATTAAAAATAATAATAAAGTTACAAAAAGTAATGGTATTGCTAGTATTAAGGCTTAAGAACAATAAAATTTTAGTATTGGGGTTGTTTTTAATTGTCTTAAATGTATTATTGTTTTGGTGGTACTTAACATATGATTTTAAATGCTAATTTTTTTAACCAAATCATTTTAATAATTAGTTATGTCTTGCAAAATATACTTCATGTAATATAGAAGAAATTGATAGTGTTACTGTTCTTAATGGTGAATTACATGATATTTTACTTGTGTTTGATTTAAAATTAAATCTATTCAATTATAAATAGTAAATAAGGTTAGAAATTATAACATTTTCAACATACTTTCTATGAGACTTTAGTTTCAAGAGTAAACCTTAAAGATCTAGTCTAGGATAGGAGGACGAAGATTATTCCTCCATGATAACACCTTCAACATTTCCTTGGATGCATTTTAAATCACTCAATTCTTCATTGTTTATCTAGTGATCCTTTTATCTTCTTTGGTACTCGTGTTAGTTTGTTTAATTAGTTTTTTTTTTTCTAAATTTTTTTTCCCCCTTTTTATATTATGGTTTTGTGTAAGAGTGGACATTGTAGACTTCATGGGATATGACTGAGTCATTTAGTTGTTCGCATAAACTCTAGTTAAATGTAATTTTCTGTCATATGGATGCGACTATCGTAGTAACTCATGTGGATGATAATGTTATAAATAATGAAAATGGAGAAAAGAAAAATGCTTAAAGCAATATTAATCAATAAAATCCTCATGCGGATTTTTCACTTAAGACTTAGAATCTACAGCATAACAAAAATCATTTCTCCTATTAATGGGTTTAAAATAATTAACAAGAGAAAAATCTAGTTGGCAAATTCATCAACATGAAGAATTCAAGCTAAATTTTGTTGGAGCTTCAAAAGAATATCCTAGACATGTAGGGCTTGGAATGTATTTTTTGCTGAAGCACATGTACTTTCATTTCTAGATTTGCATTTTATTTATCAAATGCCATAAATTATGAAGTGGAATTCCAAGCTTTAATTTCACGACTTAATTTTCGAGAGGAATTGATATTGGCAATCTAAAAATCGAAGGTGATTCTCAAATTGTTATTATTTCTCTCTCCAAGGGACAAACTACAATGGGAGACTAAATGCATTACTTCAGACAACTAATAAACTTCTAAGTTTTCATAGACCTCTATCTCTCATTGTTTTAGAGAGGCCAATAGGACGACAAACCATTTGCAAAAAAATGGAGATAATCTCCGCACTTTTCCCTGAATTGAAATCTTCAAAACATCTTATTTTGATGGTTTGGATCCCATAGTCAATATTTTTGCTTTGAATCGTTGCAAGAGGTTTATCTCCTTTTTTCCATTATACACTAACTCATCATTACCAAACTCTTTCCCACACTGTCGCTATTCCATCACTCATTATACTTCGTTCCTTTCACCATTATTCTATCTTTGTGTGCCAAATCCAACCCAAAACCCCTATCAGTTACCTTGTCATTATTTATTGTTGCCACTTCATATATATTTAACTTCCCAACTCCCCTTGTGTTAAGTAAGCTTTTGTCTTTCCTACAACACCAACAAGATGTTGGAAACACAAGCACCCATTTGAGAAAATTGTAGGTGAATAATGAATGAGAACCCATGGAGACAAGCCTCCTAACAATCCTGACATTCTTGAAGTATTGGCAGTCACTTCAAAATCCATCCACCATATTGATTATAGAATTTGATATGACAACCTTTTTAGCATTGGAAGTTTTCTTTGTTCATATCGATTGTAAAGCCCTAATGGAGTTAATAGACCGTATAACGGAATTACTTAAAAATTGTACACCAAATAAAATGATACATGTGGTAGATCCTTCTTCTAGTTAGATGGTGAAAGGGCCTATAGCTTGTTTGCAAGAGTAAAAGTGGGTTTGTCATAGGAAGAGGCCTTTGTTTGTTGTTTACTTTCAGGGTGTGCAGTCTTTTAGTTTGGAAGAATGGTTTCCTGTTTGTTATTGTTATCTAGTGTAGACTCTCATTTCCTTTTCAATCTTCTCTTAAGTTAGATACAAGATGGTTGTAATTAAAGTTTTAAAATTATATGTTAGTAATGCAAAACCATCCTTTTTCCTTCTACCATTACTTTCTTCTATTCCCTCTCATTATCTTCGTCTCTCCACATTTTAAAAATGTATGGATGTAGTACATTTTTGACAAAAATGACAAGGTTCCCAGTAGAAATCCTCAATTTTCGTATAAAAAAAATCCTTTCATGAGGTTTTACAATAAAAATCAGTTTTATCTCGTTGAAGGAGCCAAAATATTTTTGCTTAGAGAGAATGAAGTCGAGCAGGGGTGGGAAAGGAAAGTAAATTAATGAGAAGGAGAAGATGGTAATCCTTGTGTCTTTTCTAAAACAATAATTTTAGTTCCAAATTTAATTATGTTTGGGGTCTTAAACAAAGAGGAGACTAGGTTGAAAAATATATGCATTTTTTGGTCTTTTTGAATAATAGTGCTCTCCCGTCTAGGTGGTTCTCTAATAATTGGATTAGCGATCCAAACATGTATTTTTTTAAATTTTATTTTAAGAGTTATAATATTAAAAGGCATACCATAAGTTGGCCATTGTATAATATGGGAAATTATCTATGCAATGCCTTTTTTGTGGAACCTTGAAATGTATTAGGATGAAATTGTTTTTCATAACGTCCTTAGGTGGATTGAAATTAAGGATGCCCCTTTATAGATTTGGAACTCTTTCCCTCATATACTCAAGCCTCATACTGAAGTATCAAAGTGGAAGAGAATAGGGTTACATTGGCACATATGAGAGCTCAAATTTTTATTTCTCTTAATCCGGCTAAGTATTTTGCCAAAAAAAGCATTTTAAATGGAAAAATGCATTTTATTGCCTTATTGATGGGATTGAAAGGGTGAATGTTTGTTTTAACTATAAATATGATTGGTATGTTGAGAAAATTTGACCTGTAATTGTTTCCAAACTGTCTTTGGTAATAGAAGTCATCTCTAAAGAGGTTTTTATTTAGGGGGAGAAGGAAAAGTTATAATATTTGGTCATCCTTAGTTTATACCTCCCATGCTATTTAATTCTAAGGAAATTCTGCATGAAAAAATTTGTTCCGAATCACTTAAATATGAAGTTGTTCTTGTTGTTACAACATGGAATAATCCCCGATGAGGGAAAAATGACCCTCAGAAGAATATGAAATTGTTTGTCTAAAACTTATAATGATAAACTTCCTTTTAAAATGGGCCATTCACAACTTGGCATTGACCCCATCAACAATAATAGAATGGAAATTTTAGAGTAAGCTTAAGTGGGAAAAATTATTTAGTATTATTCAATAGGACACCAAGATTCCTCCCACCCAAAGTCTAGTAATCGAACCCATGCCCTCTAAAGCGAGTGAAAACACTAGATATTATGTTGGCTTCTTGGAGATGCAATACTTGATGGTCCCTAAGAACAAGTTTGAAACTAAGAGATTTAAAAAAGAAGGGACAATTGAAATCCAAATAGATAGCTTTGGGTCTATACCCATGGTTTGTGAGGACACTACTAATCTGGTACAATTTGAGGAGCTCCAAGAAATTGACAAACCTAAAAAAGAGAAAACCTATAGATCCCTTGGGGCCCAGGATTGGAAAGAAGAGAGGCAAGGAACAATAGGTGTCTATTTGTTTTGAGAGGCTTTATTAGATAAAAAAGGCCCTAAACCCCTCCCTTGAACCCCCTTGCCCCCGCCCCCATGCTCCTAATTATAATGAAGGTTATTATTTGGAATGTGAGGGGTTTGGATGCCCATGATAGAAAGGCCGTTGTTAGGATGTTTTTTAGAGCTAGAAATAATGTTGGATTTTTGTTATTACAAGAGGTTAAAGCTACTAGGTTTTCTTTTTATTGTTCTAGCAATTATCTTTGTCCTAACACTACCTATTTATTTACCCACCATGATAGAGGAAGATGTGGAACTATTATTTTCATTGATAAAAATGGCTTGACTCTATTTTTGAAATGGGATCATCTCCTTCTAGTAAGATTTATTTGGATAATATTTAAGCCTCAAGGGAGAACTTGTGGTTATTTTTATATTTGTGCCTACAATTATTATGGAGAATGGTTTTACTCATGGAGCTAGGTTGGTGGAAAGGAAACATGAATTTGTTTTGGGAAAAATGAAGAGGATGTTGAGAATTGTTAGCCCTATTTATAAAAGGGAAAGTGATAACAAGGGTATTTGATATACTTGGTGCAAAATGACCACGAATTTGATTAATTACTCTATGTGCTTTATTAGAAGACATACGTATATGTTTGGCCAAAGCCCATGTTTTTGTACTTGGAATCTTATTTACCATCTTCATCCTCCACAATGAATTATGTGTACTATTCACAACGATATTTTTATTGATTCTCTCTAAAAAATTGTTTTATTTTTTTACTTTTTAATCATTCCTTGCTTTTTTATCTTTTTTCGCATGTCCCTGGAAAATAAAAGTAGGTGCGAATTACCCCAATTTGTCAACAAGTTAATAATAGAGAGTGTATTCAAGGCTTGATAGATTCTTATTGAATAAAAAATCACTTCATTACCCCCCATTGCAAATGTGTTAACTAGTATATTTCCTTACACCTTATTCGATCATCACCCCATTTAAATGGTGTTTTAGGTTACCTTCTTGACCCCCTCAAGATTCTAAGGAATGTAAGGGTATATAAGTTGAATGTTTCCTACTTTAGAGATCCTATATGTATGTATGGGATTAAGTCTTCTTAATAGATTTACAAAAGATTCTTTGCCCCCTTACCAGTTATTAATGCTTGGAATGATTGTGTGGTTATTTGTCTGAATTTTATGAGAAGCCATGACAAATTTAACTCTATATCTAGTGGAAAATACTGAATCTATACAAAATAAGTAGGAATCCTACTCTTTCAAGGTCAAAAATACAAACACCATTCAATAAAACCTTAGAATCTGAATGCTAATGCTACTAAAAACATGGAATGAAGTCAATATTCAAAGAAAAATCAACAAAATAACACTGCTAATATTATTTAAATCCTCGGCAAGCTCCTCTAATGGAGTTTTGCTTAGAATGAAGCATATTGAGGGAATTCAAAATGAGTGTACTTATGAGTGAGGGAATCTGATTTATATAAATCCTAAGGTTTCCCTTGAAAATTATTAATTGGCCAAGATAAATACATAAATCCTATTGGACATGCGTTTTATGTTGAGGGTGTACAAGTGTTCAAAACATTACACCAACCATATAAAATAATAAAATAAATCAAATCTGATCTAAATAAATATAATTAATGAAGGTCTCCTCATGTGTTGAAATATTGGAGATAGATAGATAGAGCCCTGATTTTGACTTACTTGGATTCTGAAAAATGTTGAAAGTATAGAGAATGAAGTCTTAGAACATTGCAAAATAACATATAGAAAGTAGTTAATGATATCAGGGAATAACCAAAATCAAAGTGTACAATAACGACGAAAACCAAAATTAGTCTATACGACAATGTCAATACTTTTGTTATCAATCCACTTGATTTAGAAACGTATATGAAGATATATACAACCTAAAACTTTATAAGACCCTTCACCAACAGATGATGCCCAAAAGCCTCTCTCCAATAAGTGGATAGATGCACATAGATGCCATTATAGTCTCTCCTTTTCTAGATCTCAATCCCACACTTATAAGACCTAAAAAGACATAAAAAATGGTGTTTTGGTTGAGGGGCTTGCCTTAATTAGCCCTCATTTTGCCTTTATAGCAGGAATAAAGTTTGGAAAATAACACTCATGCATGTCATTGAATTGTGTATATGTCCAGTTCCCACCTTTTATCTCTATGTTTTGCATGCTAGTAAATTAAACTATATGCTCTTTCTTAGGCCTTGGTACAAGTATGCAGAAAAGGAAATCAATAGATGTGATATTTCTATGTCATCCTTGTAAGCATAAAATATGATCAATTTGCTATTCACTTGTTATTAAATGTATTAGGGTGCTTGTGTATATATAGACTTCTTGAATTCAAATTATGAGCTTATTATCGTGCAATCCGACCACATAAAATAAGGGAAACCAACAACTAGACATAATAAAAAATGGTGAACATAGGGGAGAAGATCCAATAGACCCATAACTAACATGACTACTATTGTGCCATATAACATTGGGCATACCATTATTGGAATGTTTTGACAACAATTAGGATGAGAAAACATCTAAAATTAAGACGTAAATGAAGTAAGGACATATGGGTTGCTCTTGTGGTAGCCTAATTATAGATCAAGGGACATTCAAGAATGAACAATGACAAGGGAAGACATGTGGGGGACCAACATAAAATAAAATGTGTCAATAAGAGCCTAAATTGAACCAATGATCCATATATATGAAAACACAATAATAACATTATAATTATAAACCTTCTACCAAAATTACATATACATAATGCTCTACTTTGATGTGTGTGTGCGTGCTTGTACATTGAAGTAAAACAAACAAGAGTTGATATTGTTTTTTGTTGCAGTTGCCTTACTACATAAAATTTATGTTCCAAGTTAGTTATGATTATGAAAGTAATATAAAAGTCAAAAGGAGGAGAAATTACACTCTTATCATAGTTCATATCCGACAACCTACAAAACATAAAAACCTAGTCTTGTCACTATCAACATGAACACTTCTCAATGCTTCAATGTCAAAATCTTGAGCATATTTGTAGGAAAATGTGGATGCATACAAGCAGATCAATGTCTTCATAAATTTATAATATTGTAACCAAATGAAATAATTGAAAAACTCTTGAAATGAACAAAAGGAACAAATACACCTAGTGGTATGCGAAACATGCTGCCATCTCTAAAAGTATGAAACTATTTAACCCTTATAAGCGGAAAAAAATCCAAATGGTGGATCCTTTGATCTTTTTAAGTGAAAAAAATTGCTTTTTGGCCAAAGAATCAAACATCTTAAACTAATCTATAACCTATTGAAAATTTTAACCTTTTGACATATTGTAACCAAATAATAGAATAAGCTAACCATATGTCTCCCTTTTATATCACTCATCTCAAAAGAAAGGATGGCGTGCACCATGTGTAACATAGATTAAAAATAAAGGATATAATAACCGCCTGAAATAAATTTATAACATGTATGTAATCATAGAAATATATCATCATTAACAATCATTAACTAACCCAATACTAATATGCTGAAATAGAAGAAAAACAAGCAAAGGGAATGGGAAATTAGGGTTAAATGATATGCCCATACATAATTGGAAAGTAAGAATATATATATATATATATATATATATATATATATATATATATACTATATATGACCAATAGGGTAATGCATGTACCAAATATATTATAAACTAATGTGAATAATATGTATGTATGATGTGAGGTGGGAACCTATCCTGATATAAATAATCTAAGATCTATAGACACATGGGTGCATAATGCCTCCATTAAATAAAATACAAGTAATAAAACATATTAATAATATTATGCCTCGAATGTAAGCAAGATAAAATATATGAAAATTGATAAAGAAAAGACACTGAAATACACATTGACACAAATAATAAGACACCAATGGCAAGACAAGTGAAAAAGACACAAAAGTGCACCAAAAACAATGACTTAAGCAAATATAAAGGACACTACAATACTCATGAAAGCCAAGAAAAATGACCAAGCAAAATGAAAAGACTCATAAAATAGAAAATGAAATGACAAGTGTAAAAGTGACGCACATGCATGATATTCATTAGATTATTCAAAGGTTTAGCCTCTAGTGTAGCTAGGTGAGAGGCTCATGAACCATGTTTATTTGTAATAACAAAGGGACCTAACCAATTATGTTTGAATTTGTGTTTATTTTATTTATTTATATTTTACTTTAAAAAAAAAAATTCAGTACCAAGTCATCTGCATTAGATTCTTTTGATCTATTTTTTTTAATAATATTTCTTAAGGCAATTTCGATAAAAACTCAAGTGATTAATAACATGAATATGTGCTTCATTCAACATTTTCAATTGATGTAATTTTTTTTCTATATATTTGTTGTCATCAACAATAAATTTAAGGGACACACGAAGAGATGGAATCTCAAGTTTTAAAGAGAAAAAATACTTCTGCACCATAGACAAGAGAATAGGGGTAGCTATTATAGTTGTCTTGTAATGTGTATAATATGCACATAAAGTGTATACAATTTAATTATGCCAATATTAACCTAGCAACTATTTTACTCAAAATATTTAAAATTGTTTTCTTTGTAGCTTTAACTTGGAAATTCTCTCGAGGGTAGTAAAGATTGAAGATGCATGTTGAATCTTAAATTTAGGACCAAAATTCTTAGCTGTCTTATTCTTGAAATATTAATCATTATATGTAACAATAGAAGATATAAGGACAAATTGAGAAATAATACAAGTCATTATAAATCTATAGATGTCTTCACTTATGGTAGATTCTGAAAGAATAGCTTCAACCCATTTTGTAAAATATTTGGAAAAAGTAATTTGATTTTGTGACCTTCTGAAGATAGAGTGTTAAATTTTTTTCATCTAGCTCAAATCCCTAAGAGGAAAATGGCCAAGGAGAAAATATAGATTGTAATTCTTAAGATGGTGCATGCGTTTAATTACTAGGTGTTGATGCATTGAAATGTCTATTTTTTACAACCCATATTCAAACACAACAATGATATTTCTTCTTAGTGTGGGACTATTTTTTGTAGAGAACCTCTAGATATAGTTGGTTATGTTTCCTACTCTGATGTTAATCTATTATGACTAAAACTAATCTCAATCCAATAAATGAAGCTTTGATATGGAAAAGGGAAGAAAAATGCATAAATAAAAAGGGTGGCGATGCACCAAAATAAGAAGTGGGTTGATTGCTAATCATTACAAACACAAAATTGCAATTATGTAAGAAATAAAGTGAACATAATTTAAAGAAATAAAGTGAAAGAGGAAAGACACAACTTGAATATGGGCATGGAGTTGCAATAACAGGACAAGATCTAGAAAGTTGACAAACAAGAACGACATCATCTATCATCAATTATAGAAAATCACTATTACATGAAATGAAATTGGTGCCACAAGTGGGATATATTTTGCATCTTTTTGTGATTTGGGTTTTTTCTCTGATCAAAGCAAATTGTGACATAAAAGTGGTGTAAAATAATGACATGAGTTTCTTTGCATTTGTGCCACTTTTACATTACTATTTTTTAGTGTCAATTTGTGTTGGGATCTTATATGATCCTTTGCAAGTTTCATTTTCAGTGTTGGAGAGGAGAAAGAGAGAGAGAGAGAGAGTGTGTGTGTGTGAAGGAAAAGACTAGTAACATGTCAGTTTTGGTGGAAATGAAAGTAAGTTTATTATTTTCTTTTTATTTTTTCCAATTACATTGTAGCAAATGACTAATTTATAAGATATAATGTATTATTGTTTGTAATATATGTTATTAAGTGCAAAGTAAGGTAAATAAGTGGAATTTAAGAATTACATAAACTAATGAATGACATAGTAAAATTAATGAAATTAGATTTATGTTTTGAAAATAAGTGTAAAATTGTAGACAATTTGGTAAAATTAGAGTTAATTAGAAAAATTAGTTGCACATTTAAAAAATAAAATAAATTAGTGAAAATTTTAAGAAACAAATAAATTTGGTGAAACATGAAGAAATTAGAGTAAAATTAGGCGAAACTTACAGAATTAGAGAAATTAGTAACACAAGAAAAAATAGAAAAATTGGAGAAATGAGGTAAAATTATAGAAACTAGGGAAACTTGGAGCAATTAAAGAAACTATATTAAAATTTGACTGAACTTATTAAAATTAGGTTAAATTTGATAAAATTATGTCAAACTTACCAAATTAGGGAAATTAGTGACAAATAGGAGAAATTGAGGTAATTATGCTAAATTGTAGAAATTATAGAAATTAAAGTAAATTAGGGTAAAATTAGAGAAAAATTAGACCAAATCTGATGAAAATAATGATAAATAGTTAAAATTAGAAAAATAGGGAAATTATAAAAAAATGAAAATGATTGAAATTTGGAAAAAATAGGTAAAATTTGGTGAAACCTAGTAAAATTAGGCCAAACTTGATAAAATTATGTCAAGCTTATAAAATTAGGGAAGTTAATGAAAAATAAGGGAATTTATAGAAAATGAAGGAATTATGACAAATCCTAAATTTTAATAAAATTAGATTTAATTAAGGTAAATTATAATAATATTAGGCCAAAATTGATGAAATAATTGATAAATATAGAAAATTATAGAAATTAGCAAAAATTTGTAAAATTGTAATAAAATTTGGCCCAAATAAAGCTTGTCCAAACTTGATGAAATTATGCCAAACTTTTGAAATTAGGAATATTAATGAGAAATGGACAAATATTAAAAAAAGTGGGGGAATTATGTCAAACTATCAAAATTAGAGAAATTGAAATAATTTAGGGTAAAATTAGAATAAAATTAGGCATAACCTAACAAAATTAGTGACATATAATGAAAATTAGATGAATAAGGGAAATTAGTGAAACTTGGAAAAATTAAAGAAATCAAAGTAACATTTGGTAAAACATAATAATATTAGGTTAAACCGAACAAACTTATGCCAAACTTACAAAATTACAAAAAATAGTGACAAATAACCTGAAAAATTATAGAAAATGGGGTAATTATGTCAATTTACAGAAATCAAGGAAATTATGGTAAAAGTAGACCAAACTTGATGAAAGTAGTGACAAATAAGAAAAATAAGAGAAATTGGAAAAATTAGGAAAACTTTAAGAAATTAAAAAAATGATATAAATTAGTGGAATTTACGTTTTTCTTTTGATATAATTATTATTTTTATTTTAAAAAATTTATCTAATTTTTAATTTTATTATTATTATTATTATTATTATTATTATTATTATTTTAGACACGTAATTTAGTATTAAACACTTGATATAAACCTTGGTACACTTTGATATACTTGGACATTACATACACATTTGAATCTTGTGCACACTTTCCCTTTATCTATCTACCCACCTATTATCTTTGGCCAACTCAATTTACTAGAGACACGTATGTAGCATTGGCCTAGTCTATACAATAAATTTATATAATCCCATACAGACCTTATCCATATCTCAGATCACTGATTTTTACTCTTAAGATAATACCAATGAAAATTGGATAGTTGTGTTTACTACAAGTATTTGCTTCTAATGATAGTGTCCAAGAACACTCGATGGACACTTTTCAAATTGATAAGCCTCTGTTAGGTCAGCCTAGCCATGCTTCATGGGTTAGTCATATTGGTAAATAATAAATATTCACACACACACACACACACACACACACACACACACACACACACACATCTTAAGGTTATCCCTCACTTGGTCACAACTGGGTAGACTTGATAATTACTTGATCGCTACTTGAAAATTATACTATCACTCTCTTGATACGTTATTTAAAAAGATATAAATATGAAACCCCCTCAAAGGATCACCCTTAGATCAAATTCTTAATACACATGAAAGTCAAAGTTGCATGGTGCCAAATATTGAAAGCAAAAAACTGCATTGCATTCTAAATTAATCATGATGTTGTACACACACATATAAGTTGTATAACTATGTGTGGTTATAGCCTTATCCAAATTATTGTAGTGTAGGAAACATTGAGTTACTCATTAGTGAGTGTTTAAGGCTTTCCAACCTAACATACTAACCCATTTTTTAAGGGTCATCTTATAGTTGAAAGTGTGATTAGGGTTTCAAATAAGGGATAAATAAAATAGGGATCGAAGCATATGACCAAAGGACAAACACACACACATGAAGAATATATAGACTCAAGCATAAAGGTATAAAGAGTTATAGACCTACATTCTTTACAATGTCATTTTCGGGAGGACCAAAATAGTATCGATCATCACAAATGTTAAAGTTTCATCAATAACATCTAGGTAGGATTTGAGCTATTGTTTGCTAATTTGAGCAGTGATGAAACATACATAGAGAATTTATAAAACTGGTAACGATTGTTGTGGGTGATATAAGATAGAAATAAGCTAACTACATCTATCCCATCTTGTTTTATCAATATCAACTCATCTAATTGCAATATGTATTTATCCACTTCTCAATTTATATTATGGTATTATTGTTATATTTTACACAATCTAAATTAGCCCTAGCTTTATATTATTTAGATAACACTATTCAAAAACAAGTAAAACATTATAATGAACTGCATTATTGACTTAATCAAGAAAATAGCTAGCTTTTTTCTCCTTTAGGGTTTCATACTTTCTTAGGGTTTTAGATTTATCCTTTATTAGGGTTTGAATTTTATATATAGTTGCTAATTTCTCCTTATTCACTTAAGTAAAATCCTAATACAATTATAATGGAAGATACTATTAATGTGAGGGATAATAGAGGGAATGATCATACTAATAGTCATTGATTTTCATGATTATCTTGATGATATAGATATAGGTGCATAGACACATAAAAAAATAATTAAATGCTTAACAATGTTTGTTCTTGGCATCATTATCCTCACTTGGTCTATTCATCATTTCGTTAATCACAATTTGTAACATCATGAAACAAAGATTAGTATCAGTTAGTATAAATCAAAATAAAATTGAAATATCTAATTAATATAAGCATGTGTTTTCAGTTTGAGTAAAACAAAAGGAATGCAATCACAATTGTAAAATAATATTAGTTATTTATTTTTTATCTTCCTCCTCTTGTCAATTGGATGTGCTTGGTTGTTATGGTTGTAGTTGCAATTATTTGGTGGATGCACGTGATCAAATAGACAACACCCCCTACAAATAGATGATTGTATGTGATAACAATGATGTAGATTGAAGCTTTGTATGATAATTAGGCAACACTTCGTTAAATTAATAAACTTACTTTATAAATGAGAGGAAGCCCTCAATTTATAGAGTTTCTAAAGGATTGTGAACCGTTTGATGAAGATCAAAATCGATGGATGTTAAGAGGTCCTATATCCCATTTAATGCCATGTGTGGAGTGTGTAAGAGCATGTAATAAGTCTACTCATGAAATTTTAGAGTGTGTAAGAGCATGCCATAGACCTTGCTTACACCTTTTAACTTTGCATTGATTTTTTGTTGGGAATGACACTTTGAATTTTAGAATATGATTTTTAAATTGCCAAGTGGGTCCTTTGCTGACATCACAAGGTTGAGATAGAAAATATGATTTACTGATTTATATGAAATAGTAATTGTGCAATATTATTTCTCCATTTTGATGAGATTAAATAATTAAAAAATATTAATTAATTGATCTCAACATGGTGTGATTTCTGTAGGATTGGATGAAGTCAATTTGATTCAATGGTTTAATTGACCAGAAGTGATGTGCCAAAGTGATAATCTGGTTGTGGATGCATCGAACAAATTCAGGAAGATAATGTTATTGATTAAAATGATTACGGATGCATTGTCATAATTTGGGATGAAAACCATGATAAAATAAATATATTTGGGTGATTGGAATAAAATGGGGTTAATTCATACAATAATGTGAAAAAGTGATTTGGTGAAAAGTGATGATATTAGAGTGGAAGAAATGAGGTGTCTACATTTTTCCCTATTTGAAAGGGCATTGTAAGAAACCAATGAAGTAAATACTTTTAAAAGAATGAGAAGACTGAAAAAAATGAGCATACTAGGATGCCCCAAATGATGTGAAGAAAATGAAATTGACTAGGAGTGATATTTGTAAGAAAAACCATCGAAAATAGGTTCACAAGGTACCCTAAATGAAATTGATGAGGAAGGGATACCCCCTCAAAGGGTCATATAGAAAGGAAATTCAAGGGATATGGCCCTTGAAAGGAAGGAAATGACACAAAAATGAGGTATAACAAGGCAATAAATGAATAAGATTGACAAAAATGGGAAGAAAAATGAGCCAATATGAAAAATGAATGGATGAAGGAGGTAAAATTCAAATTGGATCTATAAGTCGAATCTAGGGGGTTAAAACAATTCATTTTCACCCTCTAGCCCTAGATATTCTGAGCTTTAGTTTTGTACTCGAGATCTTTGGAGAGAATGACCTGTATTACAGTATATAGGTAGCTTGGAGAACGGGTTTGAGAGTACCAATGACCACATAGGTGTAGCCCAATCATTAGTAGCTTAAATTGTGAAAATTTTGCTTTTGAGGTGCATTTATTAGTCTAAGAAACTCTATGTGTGGTGATTTTACCATGAGGAAAAAATTCTTTTATGGTAGAATCGTCTATGAAAATGACAGAAAAAATTGCAAAAATAACAGAGACATTTGCATAATAACGAAAAATGCACTGAAAGTGCAAATATGTCATAATTGTCAAAAGTGCAAAAATGTTTGTAAAATAACAAATTTTGGCACAAATCATCAAAAATATCAAAATTTCATTTCAAGAACATCTAAACACTATAAACACGAACTCGTAGGCAAATTGACAAAAACATGCAAATGCACAAAAATTGTCAGAATAACAAAAAATGTTATTACAGTAGTGAAATTGCCCATAAAGTGATGAAAAAGGTCTTGTCAAGTGGTGAAATTGCTTGATGGATGACAAATGCCTTTAAAGTGGTAGATTTCCACATAAAATGGTGGAAACATTAAAGTTTTGATTGTTTTCAATGTGATAGATGTTTTGGACTGATTTGATGATTGATTTGATTGATTGGAGTGTTTTGATGAGAAAAATGACTAAGTATGTTATGAAAGAGCACATTTATGCGATCATGGCATGAGAACGATGATCACGAGTCCTCTCGGAGAGGTTGATTTGGGATGATGAGTTGATGGGGCTGCTGGAGGTAGTAGGATTATCATACATTATCAGGATGTCAGTGATTTATGTGGATTGGGTGATTTTAAATGTACTCGTAGAGAGATGGCACTCAAAGATTCACATGTTTAACTTACTGATTGAGGAGATGACAATGACGTTGAAGGATGTTTGACAATTTTTTATGAATCCCTATACATAGATAAGCCCTGATGTGGTGAGTAGATGAATGATGAGATTTACTGGAAGAGCTTGTGAGCATTACATATATAGATATGCAGTATGAACTAGTGGATATAGATGCACTAGTGGCCCAACCATTAATAGGGAGCCCCTTGTTATGATGGCCATTATTAGTGGAATTTTTTTGTTTGAGAAGAGTGGCCAATATTTTCACATGGGATTGAGCAGGCTAGTGTTGGATATGTTCAATGGGGCAATGATATTTGCATGGGGTCTTATTATTCTAGCCTAGCTCTATAGGGATTTACACTTGGTGGACTACTATGGGGGATGTAGCATTGATGCATTGACATTAATACACATATGGTTATGGGAGCATATTGTTATTGAATGACTACTTGGATAGCTATAACATAGGTCTCAAGATGAGCCTGTAACATTTATATGGTTTATTATAGGCTGGGGTCGATGTGGACATAGATGGACTTCTACCTTGATCTATTGAAAAGTTCAAAGAGCAGAATGTGACTTGGTGTCCATACTTATAGGGAAAAAACTTATGGGTGGAGGACAAATATTACTTTAGATATATAATGACAACCTGCTACATCACAGGTCACCATGATTACATTGTTGAGAGATATAGGCCTAATTAAGTTTGGAGATAGTTTTTGCTACATCAAGATGTGATAGATGGTACTCATGTGCTTGTGCACATAGCTAGTGAGATAGGGAAGTGGGTTCTTGCAATGCTGAAAGAAAAGGTGATCAATGGTTGGTCTATGGTTCAATCGATTGACTAGGATTTTACAAGTGGAGCTATATATGTTGGGGTTAGTGATGGGTATACATCATGATGGGCCCATCCCAAACCAATGTGATTGATTATACCTCTGATACTAGTAGCACAAGCACTACAAGGCCAAATTCAAGTGGCCATACATGCATATCCATGTCGATGATGATAAAATGATGTTATTAGGGTGGCCAGGGATCAAGTTTAGGATGAGGATGGAGGATAGGGAGGATATGGAGGAGGGGATGGAGATGAGGGAAATGAAGGAGGACCTCATATTATGATTGTAAATGCCCAAGTGCAGACAACATAGACAATTCCTCTAATGATGACTATAATGGTTTCCCCCATATACAGACAAGATTAGAACCTAAGGTGACACTTATTATGATAATATTACCAAGGATGGGTGTAGGAGATGGAGCTAGAACTTCAACCAACGTGTTTTACAATAGACAAGGCTCTGATTATGAGCCTACAATAAGATATTGTAGCTAAGGAGACTTAGATCATTGGGTTGTCAATGATTGTCTCAAATTGATATGGTGAGATAGTGACCCTATAGGCACATGTGTTATCTATAGATAAACATATATCTTCCATACAAAGCCAATTGAATAGTAGAGATGTAGAGGTGGTGGCCAGTGATGGCCACCTAGCACAAATGCAAGCACAAGTAGTGTCTAGACAGTAGGAGATTTTTGTTTTGACTGCCGAAGTTACATAACTAACAACCAAGGTGACTCAATTGACATGATAGGTGACTGATGATGCAAAGAATTAGAGATTGCACACATAACATTATTCAATATAGGTAGAGGCATTAGGGATCCATAGTGAGCAAAATATAGATTTATAAATTAAATCAATAGGGTGTAGCCAAGGCCTTATCAGATATGATGAGTGTGATAAGATAAATGATGTATTATAGGAGGCTTTATGAGAGCGAAGTGTCGGCTAGCTAGAGGGCACCCACTTATGATGAACATGTCAGTCAGAGGTATGGGAGATCTTCTAGGACAACAAAGACTAAAACCTCACAGAGGATAGTGGATCAACAAGTACAATAGACAACATGTACCATGGGGCCACCATAGACAACACCACCATGCAGAGGTCATCCACTAACACCACAAAGATTGAGATCACTTGAGGGGAGACCATAACATTGTATAGTCTTACAATTTTGATGTATTTGTACTTATGATGTATTGATTGATACATTGTACATGATCATTCTTTTTTATGTATGGAAATTTGATGGATATTATTTATATGATTCCCACTTTGATGTGATTTCTCTGATACAATGTGTTATGTCATGGATTATTTGATGTTTTGATAGATGTAGACATTGATGTAATTTGATGATGATTATTGATGTACTTTCACTTACTACTCATGTTATGATGTGGTTTAGTTTTGATATTTATTTGTAAATGAGTATAACATGAAATTCTAATGTTGAAAATGAATATGTGATATGCTCATTTGTATAATTTATCATGTTTTAGCATAAATATCCATGATGAGGATAAATAATTGTTTTTGTGATTGACATGTGAGCACTAGTAGCCATTATGATGTGAATAAATAGGATTGATAGACTATGATGATGTGTATGGATTTTGCATGGGGATATACTACATGTTTATCATATTTTTGCATATACTTTGTAACTTGATTTTTGGTTAGCATTTGATACGATGCACCATGATTATATTAAAAAAACCATAATAACAATATTTCCATTTGCATAAGGACTAACTCAAGTAAACAACACAAAATAAAATGCATCATGATATAGACAAATCATGATGGTATTGTTGGTGCATATAAACTAAGTAAAAAATCAACAATTAAAGCAAAAAAATAAGCAAGTAAGCAAACACACACACAAATTTCAAAATAGCAAAGGAAAGCACCATTTTGTTAGTCCTTGCTTGATTTTTCCCTAAGAAATAACATGTGCAATGGAGCAAATGTTGCAAAGCTTAAATTAAACAAGTGATTGAAATGATTCGAATGGAAAATGTGATAAGGATTATTATAATGACTAGTTGGAGATGTGGACGCTGAAACAAAAAAAAGTGGGACGTGCGAATATGGGTTGAGCTATCCTTAGAAACCCTATGTAGTTGAGCGCTATCTACATAGTTTGTGTGAACCTCAAGCTGATTTAGTTTTCCCATTAGGTAAGATGAAACATATGATGTTAGTAAATAAGAGTTAATAGATGAAATACACCCCTTGGTAAATGTGCAAATACACATAAGTGATATGGAGAAGTAACTTAGTCCATTTAAACAACAATGATTTTGTCCATAATGGAAACAAGAGAAGGGTTAATGCAAAACAAAAACGAAAAATTGTACAAAGATTTTGTGACTTTGTCTTTTTTTGGGCTTTTCTAGATTTCTAATTTTTTGGAATTTTCTTCTTTTTAAGGATTTTTGGATTTTTTGGATCTATAAGATTTTTTGATTTTTCTAATTTTTGAGAAATTTGGATCTTAAGCATATACAAAGAACAACATCAGGTGTCTGTACAAAGGCAACAAGCTATATTGATAAATAAAACTAGAAGTAAATACAATGGAACTGGCTAGGATTTATATACAATGAGCCACTAGCAAAGAGAAAACTAACTCTAGCAACGGATGCAAAAGAGCAATGCAGGATGCGAAAGATATGGAAATCAAAAATATGTGGGGGTGTAAATTATGATGATAAAGGATGCAAAAAAACAAGGTGGAGCTAACAAAATCTCATCAAAGATTGTAAGCTAGGAAAACCATGCATGTTATATTTGATGTCCTGTTATAATGATGTTGTCACATTTTATGCTGACAAATCTGTTGTATCCTGTAGTACTTGTAGCTCACAATCACATTCAAAATGGTAAAGGGATGTTGATATAATGAGATGCATGGGTGAAAGGATATGAGAGGATGTGAAAATGACCCAAATATCAGGGTACTCGTAGATAATATTTTGATGTATCAAGCGTAAAAATGCTTGAGATGCATGATGTTCATGGGCTCATCTAGCTCTTGCCCATCTTCCTTAACCAAACAATAAGCACTAGATCCATAGTTTATTGTTATTATGTACAAACCTAGCCAATTAGGCTCAAACTTGCCTTTATTTTCTTGGTTTGCATTGGTATTTTTTTAAATTTTTATTTAACACAAGATCACCAACTTTAAACTCTCAGGATTTGATGTGTTTATCATAGTTGTGGCATAGCCAATTCTGATATGTTTTGAGGTCATTTAGGGCAACTAGTTGTTTTTCATCTAAGAGTTTCATCTCTTGTAGCTAAGCTACTCGATACTCTTCATCATCAATAAGATCCTACAGTGAACTATGCAGGGAGTGCAATCGATCTTGATAGGGAGAATGGCTAAGGTCTGAAGACCAAGGAATATGGTGTTGTACCTATAGGGGTACAAATGTTGGTACGATAAGCCCGTAAGGATGTAAAAACCTACAAGTGCCAATTGTATCTAGTGGCATTAAAAATCATTTTGAGGATTTTAACAATAGTTTTAGTAGATGCCTCCGCTTGGCCATTACCTTGGGGATAATAAAGAGTAGACCATTTGTGCTTGATATGGAATTGGGAACAAATGGCCTTTACATCCTTGTTTTTGAAGGACTTTGCATTATCATAAATGATAAAAAAGGGAATGCCATAATGGAAAATGATGTGATCAAGAATGAATTTAGAAATTTTCTTCCTGATTACATAGGCGAGGGGAATAACCTTGACCCACTTTGTAAAATACTCGGTATTAGTTAGGATGTATTATTAGCCATTGGATGAGGTGGGGTTTATCTTCCCTATGAGATCGAGTCCCCATGTTGAAAAGGGCCAAGGAGGTGTGATGTTTTGTAATGCCTATGATGGGGCATGAAATGAATCACCATGATTATGGCAAGCAATACATTTTTTAACATAGGTGCAAGCATCAACTTCCACGGTTGACCAATAATACCCTATTTGAAAGGGCTTCTTAGTAAGGACCATTTCAATAGTATGGGCCCCACAAATACCATTGTGAATGTCTTGGATAGCTAAATCAATTTTTTTTGAATTTAAACAATGAAGTAATGTCCCATCATAGCCCTTACAGTAGAGTGTGTTAGCTAGTAAGGTGTATCGGGAAGCATTATGGATGAATGATTTTTGTTGGGCTATAAATAGGTCATTTGGAAGGGAATTATCACGAAAGAAGGTGTAAATGTAATGGTACCCTGGGGTATTAAGACCAAAAATTTCACATACCATTTCTGAATCTAGATAATCATATGATAGTATAATGAGTTGCTCAATTATATATTTATATTCTCGCACATTAAAGGACATCCAAAAGTGACTTAATAGTGACCACTGCTTCGGTTGATCTGTTGTTAGTCTGTGAGACTTGCTCAAACTGGATATCTTTGAAGTATTGTTTGAAACAATTTACCATTAATTTTTAGGACATGGACTTATCATCCTTTGTCTGATATTGATTGTTAACTTGAATGATGATGAATTGAAAATCACCAAATATGGACAACTACTAGATATTCCATTGAATGGCGAGGTGAAGTCCTATGATGAGAGCTTCATATATTAAGATGTTGTTAGTGCACAAAAAACCAATATGAAATGACTTAGGGATAAAATCTCCATGTGGTTTTATAAACAAAATACACATCCTTGATCCTTGAAATGTGAAAGAACCATCAAAATAGAGCTTCCATTATTGTGATTCATCAAGAGTCAGGTTGGAATCATTAGGAAATCCCATGACAAGTGGTTGTGTGTCAAAGAATGGGGATTTTGCCAACTAATCATCAAGGACTTACCCGTTAATAACCTTTTGATCAGTATAATCGATGTCAAATTTGATTAACAACATAACCAATTTATCATACAACCTATCAGAGTTGCTTTGGATATAAGATATTTTGATGGATCCACCTTGGCGATGAGGATATTATTATGGTTCAACATGTAATGCTACAATTTATGATATGCAAAGACTAACACCAAACAAGATTTTTAGATAAAGGAATAATTATGTTCATATGCCACTAAAGTTTGGCTTGAATAATAAATTGTGCATTCCTTTCCATTTATGTCGTGTAGAGCTAAAAGTTCCCCCAAGGCATGTTGAGTAGCAAAATATAAAGCAACAACGACCATCTTGGCATTGGAAGGGCTAGCATGGGAAGACTTTCTAAATATTGTTTCAATTTCTTAAAAGCTTCCTGATAATAGGTGTTCCAATGAATTTTTTTGCCCTTCATGAGGAGATGAGTGAATGGATGAAAACAATCAAGCAACTTTAAAATAAACCTACAAATAGCCTGGATCTTTCATTACAAATTACATAGATGTTTGAGATTTGATGAAAGAGGCATGTTAGTTATAGCCTTGACTTTAGCCATATCCAATTCAATACCTTGATGGGATACTCTGAAGCCATAATTTACTTTGATTTTACCCCAAAAAACACTTCTTATGTTTAAGGTGAACCTTGTATTCCTGAAGCCACTCAAATATTCTGCACAAAATTGCTAAATGCTTGACACTTATTTTGGATTTATCCAAGATGTCATCTACATAATCTTCCATCATACCATGCATCATATTAAGAAAGATAACTTTCATGGCTCTTTGGTAAGAACACCTACCTTTTTAAGGCCAAAATACATGACTTGGTAACAAAACATTCCCCATGGAGTAGTGAATTTTGTCTTATATTGATCTTCAGGTGCTATTTTGATTTGATTGTAATTGGAAAAGCCATCCATGAGTGATAGTATTTCATATCTTGCTATACAATTGATGATCATATTAATTTTTGGCAAGGGAAATTCATCCTTAGGAGAAGCCTTATTAATATCATAGTAATCTATGCAAATGTGAATGCCTGTGGGATTTTTTGCTGATGGGAACACTATTAGAAATCCATTCAGAATAGTCGATTGGTGAAATAAATGTTATTTGTAAGATTTTTTAAAGCTCTTTCTTGACCAATATTGCTATGCACAAATGCATTTTTTGTAGCTTATACTTGATTGGTTTTGCATTGGGACCCATGAAAAGATGATGGACCACTAAAGACGGGTTTAGGCCAAGCATGTCAACGTATGTCCATGCAAATATGTCGGTGAATTTATTGATGAGGATGATGATGAGCCCACGTTCTTCCTCTATGAGAGAGTCACCAAGATTGATGATATAATAATTATCTTTGGTATCAATGTTAATGTCAATGGCGTCTTCTACAAGTAGTGTGGAACCATCTTCTAACATTATTGGCACTGAATAAAGTTGATATTCTTCATCTAAATGCAACTCAATGGGCTTGTCAAGCTCTCCCATAAAATACAAATTTAATTCGTTCATCTTAGGCAAAGGTAGTTTTGAAATGTATATGTGAATTTCTATCTTAATTTTTCAAATGTTTATTTCTCTAAAGGATTGGTATCTGCTCCAAAGTTGAAGTTTGTGGGACTGTTGGGACTCTCTACTTATTTGTGAAGAGAGTGGACTTCCTTGTTCATTGGCATCTCAAAGAGGTTATCACCACCGAACACATCTTTATTTTTGATTTTTTAACTGTCCAATAGTGCCTCAAAGAGGGTTTCACTAAAGAACATTATTCTTGATTTTTTTAATTTTTATGACAGAGGAAGGCTACCTACTCCCCAAAGCAGGCAACAAAGTTTGAATTGATTTCAAGGCCCTTTTTATGGTTCCCAATCGAAAGACCATTTTGAAGTCCCAAGAATTATGTAATGGCATCATCTTTTGGAATAAGTCCAATAGTATGCAATCTTATTAGTCCTAGTAGATGAGTTCAAGATAGTGGAGGTCTAGGTGGATGGTAAGGATGATATTGTTATTAAAAAGGTTAGTGTCGGTAAGCTCATCGTAAATACTATAAAAGGACTCTATATCACTACCTAGAAAATCATCATTAGATATCGTAGTATCACCACATTCGAGATCAAATGGATCACCCCTAGGTGGGCTGAATCTAATGCCTCAAATTCCTTTTTGTTTAGCATGGGGAATTGGCTCAATAATTCTTTGTTCATTTTCCCCCAATCTTTTTCCTTTGTAAGCTATATTCTCCAAAATTTTGTTAGGAATGGAATATTTTTCGCTTTGATAACATGATGCAAAATTATCGCTATACAACCATGATTTTCCAATATTGTTGATTTGCTCTTGGTTCAAAAAGACCATTTTTGTTAAAGGAGAGGGCTCCCACTTTATAAGAAACAACCTTTTTACACCAAATCATTTTGGGCTTGCCAAAAGTTTTGGGGGATGTGGGAAGTTTGACAATGTGAAAAGTATCTTTAACTTCATATTCTCCATAACCTTTGTATTTGATTATGAAGTGTGATGATGCCTTGGGAGGTGGATTATTAAGCGTGGATGCAAGGTTGTTCGAATATATGTAAGATGATTTAGGACTTTCAGGAAGCTCATTTTTATCCTTTATAGGGGTGTACTTTGTGATGGAACAATGATGGGCATTATGATATTCAACTTCTATCATCTCGAGATACTGATATGGTTGTGTATCACCAAGGATTTTGACTTACATAACAACATGTGATAATTGAAGGCATTGATGTAAAGTGGATGACATTGTGCACATATAATGGATCCATGGACATCCAAGAAGGAGTTTATATGAAATTTATAGGTCAATAACATGGAAAATAGATTGATGGGTGATAGACCCAACAATGATGGGCAAATAAATTGTGTTGGTTGATTCTATTTTTGCATCATCCTAAGCTTTGATGGTAATGATGTTTGCTTGAAAATCTACATTTGAGTACTTTAGATGTTTGATCAACCCGAAGCCATTGTCTATGAGTACCCTTTTAACTTTATGTCTTGCAATAATTACCTCAATATAGAGGAGGCCATTGTGGGATGGACTTACAAGTGAAACGTCATTTAGGTCAAAGGTGATTTGTTGCCCCGAGGACAAATGTCCTACAAGTACTTGAAATTGCAAGGGGTCAATATATCTAGGGACCTTTGACTACTATAAAAGCTTATATAGAATATCTCTATGGACAATGGACATGTGTAGAAGATCCAAAATGGATATTTGAGTTGTGGTTTTTTCTAACTACTCCATAAGGGCATATGGATTTTCAATTGAGGATGTGGATGGTTTTGATTTGGAAAGAGGGGGAACTTGGACTTGATTATTGGAGTTTTATGTGGAAGGGCCTTGAATGACAACCTCCGAGTGTGAGTAGTAATAACACATTCTCTAGCTTGGTTAGGATTGACAGAAGGTGATGGGGGAGGTCCCAGGAGAGTGGCCCTAACATGTTGATTTGTGTTAGGAGTATGATGGGAGTTGATCTTGATAATGGTGACATGATTATTTGTGATCCTATCTACAACATTATCATAGTTGTGTTGGACATTGCAATCATCAATGCAGTTGGTTTGAGAGTTTTGACCTTGATGTGGGCCATGATGTTGCTACTAATTACCATAATTATTTTGATTGTTTTGATTATTCTGATTATGCTTTTGGAATAGGTCTATAAATATTTTCATATTTTGATTAGATGATGAGGCATTGTTCTCAAGCTCAATATCTTTACTCTCAAGCAAATCTTGAATATAATGCTTGAGTTGCATACATTGATGTGTATCATGGCCTTTGACTTTAAAATAATCACAATATTCATTATATTTGTACCATGTAGGTTGGGTTGACCTTATTCAAAAGGTTTGGTGACATACAACCATATTTTCAACAACCAACTTTTGATGGCTATCCAAGATGTGAGAATCTACTTTGCTAGTATTGTGTCTTAAGTGGAGCTCTTTGAAGAGTGATTGTTGGTGTGGATTGAACATTTTGGACATATTTTGGTTTAACGGTTAGCACATTCTTGGACTCTATAAATCCATCACCCACGAAATTTTAGTTCTTATTGAAAACTATGGGTTTTTCTATGTGTGATTTAGTATTAGCTTGAGGTTTATTTTGAGAATATCTAGTGTATATTTTGATCGACCCTTTTTCAAAAAGGGCTCATTCAATTTAAAGACATTTTTTGATAATTTCAACAAATATTTTTGCATAATGTATTCACAAATGATAAGAAATTTTTGGATTTAAATTTGAAGTGAATGTGGTTGTTAATTGTTTTTCTAGAATGGAATGAAGAAACTTGTTAGCCAAGCTTCTCCGTCATTGTAAAAATGTTGAAAAGCTTTCCCCATTTTATTTTTTTGAGTTGCAAAGGTCTATCATTGTCAACTTGTGTTCCTTGTTGTATGTAGAAATGCTTCACAAAGCATTTGATAGTTCAAAAAAAATAGTGACCAATCCTTTGGACAACTGAAGGAACCATTCTAGGGCCTGGGTCACCCAAGCTCCTTGGAAACAATCTAAGCAAATATATGTCATTGAATGTTTCTTATTGACGTGCGATGAATAATTATTTGACGTATTCTCTTGGATCCCCTTCCCATTTATACTTATAAAATTTTGGTGGCTCAAAATGAGGAGTGAAATGGACTTGTAGAAGGACACAGTTCCTTAAATTTTAAATTTTTACTTTGGTTCCCTATTTTCAGTCCTATAAGAGAATCCTTCATCCCTACCATTCTTGAGCATTTGGAGTATTTGTAAATGAGTACGATGTATGTTGATGTCTATAAAATAGTTGACTAGGTTTGACTAATGGGTTAAGATTGGTTGACTTGATTTGACTTGAATGTTTGATTTGATGTTTGAATTTTGACAGACTATTATTGTTTGAAATGTTCAAGGTTTACAATCAATACAATACTTGACAAAAATCAAACAAAGGCACATAAATGACAAACCCTATGCTTATTATAAAAGGTTTGTAACTCAACTAATAACCCACTAATCTACCCGTGTAAAGTGATGACTAGGTTGGTCTCCCAACCTTCACTCTACATCTGTATGTGGTGATTAATCTTCAGGTATGTTGTTCCCTTTTACTAATAGTTCTTTGCGGTTGAAAGGTCTTAAGTTAGGTATAAACAAGGCTTTCTAGGTGCGTCTCCTATACACTTTACCATACAATGAGGCCCAAATATGTGGAAGAGGTTGAATAATAGACTGCACGAGAGGGTCTAGTCCCTTTGCACCCAATTCATTTATAATATTTCAATGAAGTTTTGCCAGAAAATGTTCGTCAAGAGGTGTTATCTAGGGCCTTTGTATTAGATCATGAAATCTACTCACTTCATGATCCACTTAAAACACACAACCGTTTGGCCAGTAATGAAAACTCCTCCCTTAATTTATATAGTCTATTGAAATACGAGTTTAGTCCTAACAATGGGAATGAAATCCATATCATCGAACACTATTTCTAATTCCCAAGATTTACAAATGGTGCGAGGGAAGAGCATACGTAACGTACGTCTGAGTTAAAAAGAATCAATCTAAGCCATTTTTTATTCTCAGTAATCGTTATGATGTAAGGGAAGATAATACATGGTTACTAGATTGCATAAATACACTCACACAAGCAAACTAAAATAAGCAAACATCAACATATTTTTATACCCAAATCAAAAAGTGTGTTCAATTCTTAAGACCCAAAAGAAGTGTGAGAGTTTTGTTTTGTTGGTTTAAGACTTTGAAAAGCAAAAAAATTGCAAAGGAGATATTGGTGGTTTGTATTTGATAAGCGTATATCATACAAAAATTAGTTAGATCATAAACTACCAAAATTTATACTAAAATTAGGATGATTTCACCAAAACACAAAATGATTCCACTTCTTTGATAAAAACACAATCAGAAAAAGGAATAATTTTGCTAAAATATAAATGGTTCTGCCAATAATAAAATAATTTGCTATTATGCAATCCGATTATTTTTATTAAAAAGAGATTTCACCGAAAGTAGAATGATTCTGTTGAAATCAAGACAATTCTACCACTCTAAAGATAAAATATGTTAGAATAAACAGAGAGTTTTCTACCAACATATGAACAAGTCTACCACCCAAAAACATAGAATGTTAAAATAATCATAGATGTTTCTACTGAAATCGAAATGATTCTACCAAAAGTAGGATGATTTTGTATACACATAATATTTTAAGACTTTATCAATTACTGATGCCTTCTCTCTTGAAGGAACCTTTCGAGTCTCAATCTCTTTGAGTGCATGCCTTAAAGGGTGCACTGAGAAAGGGGTGGGCAAACCATTAGTGCTTCATATGATTTTTGCTCCCCATACCACCACTTGCTATCTATAAAACCTTCTATACACTTCTCTAAGCTTTGAAACCTCTCTTACACACTCTTCCAAGCATTCACTGTTAAAGGTACAATCACTGAGAGGGGGGTTGAATTAGTGATGCCAGATAATCCAATTCAATTCTCAACTCTTAAACATTCAACACATACAATCATGATGCATTACAGATTAACCATTGCACTGAACAAGAAATATATAACAAGATCAAATACATAACACATGATATCTGTGAGAAATCCTCTTGGGGAATAAAACCCACTGAACCCTACAAGATGCACTACAGTCCTATAAAGATAAGATTCAATATTTAGATCAACACCAATTGATCGAAGAACACTCATCCCTTAATTTAGTTAGACACCCATCCCACAAGGTGAAACCAACCCCTTAGGTAACCAAGCACCAATCCCATCTACCTTGATCTAATCTCCACCTATGATTTGATGTATTCTACACTTGATGATGGACTTCTTTTACTCTGCACACACAAGCAATGCATCTAAGAACACCCTTTTAGATCACTCTTCACTTCTTAACACATACATAATTAGAAACCCTGCAACAAATCTATCAAAACATCAACACCATGACCTGTAAGTCATGCACATAATCCTCAACCTTCTCTGCTCTTCAATCTATCCACTAGGCACACTAAATCAATCAGCCTTTATGGCTTACTCGCTCAATTTACCTCTTCTAGGTTCATTAAGTCGAATGACCTATGTGTTCACCTTCATCACTTTGATCAAACAAGCATGACTAATCCTCTTCACTCTCTATTGGTCGTCAATGACCTGTACCTTCTCTTTAAAAGGTTCTCTCATTCGATTGGCTCCACACACTCTCAACACCAATCTCAGTTACATAAATAGGCCAATTAGGCCTTATACCACTCTCTTGGTCTAACCCATCTTGGTAGGCCAAGATGATTCAAACACTTGTATTACACTAGAAATAGGTCTCCACACACGTTACATGGGTGAGACACTTCACTCCATAGGTTGGCCATAGTCTTTAAGACTTAGATCCTCCATTATGCCTTAATGAGACTCAAAACAATTAGGCCTTCACATCACATGTTACTCTTATAATCTCTTAGACCACCTTCAACTTCCAACAATGCTTATAACATATCAAACTTGTCTCCAATTGACCATTGCTCACTTCCTCATGGGTCCATGCCACCTAGAACACCAACTCAACACTTGGACCTACCAATTAGGTCTCCTCGCTCTTTAGGCCTTTATACATAGAAGAACACAATTTCAAACTTCTGAAGTGAAACACTCAAGTCTTTCACATAGTCATATGATTAGATCATATGAGTGAACCCTTCGAGACCTCTGATACACCTCCATGTGCTTTAGACACTTCAACACTGGCTCTAATCACTCAATTCAACTCTCTCAGAATGACCACTCAGACTAGTCATATATAGTTAAAATACAGTCAAGCTATTTTGAATCTTTATTTTTGATCAGGGACATATCATGACATCCCATACTTTCTCATAAGCCTTAGAGACTTATTAAACATCTCTATACTCTTTTGCTTCAATTCTGCTCAGAACACCTTCAACTCACACCTACAACATGGTCACTCAAACTATCAATGCATACAACAAACATAATCAACTTCTAAGCAATTGTTCACACTGAATATGGATTGGTAAAACCTCGAAAATCCACATAAATAGTCTTCATGGAGTGTACAATACTCTCCAATAATTATTTCATCTTGA
Source organism: Torreya grandis (assembly GCA_037957365.1). NCBI lineage: Eukaryota > Viridiplantae > Streptophyta > Pinopsida > Cupressales > Taxaceae > Torreya > Torreya grandis. Next base: position 482,505 of record JARHVA010002770.1, read on the forward strand.
AACATCAAAATACTATCAAGAATAACTCAATTTTTTTTCTTGGGTCACTTGTAGAACTTGATCAAACACAATCAACTTTAGAGCTTAATATCTTTGACTATACAGACATTCAAACATTCTAACTCACTTGTCTGGATGTGCCTTGAAGTCCTCTTCAAATTTGCTTTTTACATCACCATGAAATTCATCCTGGATAAAAAAATATAACTCAAATACTACATATTTATTTTTCTTTTGTTAATTTGAATATTTAAATTCCAACGGTCATTATGTAAATACTAAACATCAGACACTTTGTCATCATCTCGTGCTCCCTAGAAATTTTGAATAAATACACACCATCAATCATTTTAGAAGTCTCCTGACTTTAACTTGCAGTCACTCATCATCGATCTTAGATCCTTGCTTCTGTGATTGTACCACTTCATAGCTTTGCGTGCCTTCTTCACACATTGACTATTTGACTCAATGGCTCCATTGATCTCCATCTATACAAATACTCACGTGCGATTGATCTTCTATCAAATCATCATGATTGAGACACATGTCACTAGTGCATGCAATCTCTGGAACCTTTGACATATTGACTTCACGTGCACCATTGGATCACTATCTGATAAGATCACACACTCTATTAGATCCTTAGCTAGTCAGATTAATTGATCACCTTTAGATGTTTGATCCAATTAAATGCTCACCGTAAATCTTTGATAATGCAAATTTGGCTAAGTATGGTAACTTAGTAAACTCTGCTTGGAAGGCCAACTTTGCACCTTAATAACTTTTGTAATGCTTAATCTCATGACCTGAAATTTGATCCACATGATCATCTTTCATAAGAGAATCCATCCATTTATCAAAATCCTCTTGAAACTTTCACACGTGTGAAATATAATGTCATCAATATACTCACTCAACGTTATCTGTCAAGATGACTACTTGAACATAAACACTCATATGATTGCTTTGATGAATTATTTTCACTTCCATAAGTGATCCAAGCACTCACAACCCCCATAGGGTCTTTGAAACATGTCCATACCATCAATATCATCCATCAATTACCTTATAAAGTCAAACACTGAAGAACTATGCAAAATTACTGAAGCTCATTGAAGCACACTTTGTCATTGTCATCCTAGCATTATGACACCTCATCAACATTTTTGGTCACCTTGGAGATATCATTGACAAACCTCCAACATCCACCACCTTTTTTAGCCCCTTTCTAAGATTAAAATCCATTTTGATGGTTTACATTACACTGTTGGCCCTATCGACCTTGTATTCAATTATTAAAAACACATTACGGTTCTTGGTTGGCTTTGGCTGACCTAGACTGAGACCTAACTTATATTTAGAAAATAATGATACAGAGTTAATTGGGTCGATCATGTTGACTAAAATTTTGAAAAGGTTTAGGGTTAGATTCAACTATATATTTACATTCATTTTATCATTTCTTAGAGACAAGAGTTAATTATTCAGTTGTGCTTCTTTATAATCTGCTCTTCCATCATTCTACTTGAGGAGTTATTGCTTAATATTTATACTTCGAAAAGAGTCTTGTTTTGTGGAAAAGTATTGGATGCTTTGGCCTTTTTTTGTGATTCTTAAAAACCATAACCTCTTCTTACAAAACACTTTTGGCCAAGGGAGAGATTGAGTCTCGATGGGTTCATCTTCAAGGTAAGTATCTTTAACTTTACTCCTCTATTTTAGTATATATAAGTAGCATAAGTAATGGCTTACAAATATATTGCTCTCTCCATGCATTAGGTTTTTACTTATACATAGCTTAATTAGAATTCTCTTATGCATGTTTACTTTTTATGTTTATTACCTCCACTTTGTGCCACAAGCTTTACTGAGAACTAGACTAGATTTTAATTTACTTATCATTATACTTTGTGAATATGAAAACATAAGACTTAGATAGGGTTATTGCATAATGTTGCTTAACTAGAGGTTTTGGAACCCTCTCTAATGATGTTATTATAGTAAGAGATCCCTTGGATGAGTCTAACAAATCCATTTTGGTCGTAACCCCAAATATATAATCTATCAATAATCGGAAGTATAAGTAGGATTTAACTTCTCCAAGCTAAGATTGATTGATAAATCTATTGCATTTCTCTTTGCATATAGATTCTAACACCCTACAAACACAAACTGTCAGAATAAACAATGACATTTCTACCGAAATATGAATGATTTAATGAAATAAGAACTATTTTGTTACGTTCCCTGTAAATATAGTCAAAATGTTTCCATTGAAAATGGTACATTTTTGCTAGAGTTTAAACATTTTTTCCAAAGTTAATAACCAAAGTTTTAAATTAGTGATGATTATGCCAATTTTGTAAACTATTATGTTGATTAGCATAATGCTTCTACCAGATGCACGGGAACATAAATTTAAATGGGTTTTTGATAAAATATAGAGTAATTTTGGCTAAAAAATGAAAAATGGTTGGAAAATCATGCTTGGAAGACCTCAAAGGGGATTGTGGGGTGTGCATGGTCCACTAGACATGCCATATGAAATATCATGAGATAAAGATTAGTATTAGTTAGTATAAATCAAAATAAAATGGAGATATCTAATTAAACTAAGCATGTGTTCTCATATTGAGTAAGAGAAAAAGAATGCAATTACAATTTAAAAAAAAATACTAGTTATACCTTTGCAATCCCCCTCCTCTTGTCAATTGGATGTGCTCATAAGTGATGGTTCTAGTTTCACTTATTTTTTGGATGCATGTGATCAATTGAACATCATCTCCCCTTGCAAATGGATGATTGTATGTGATGAACAAGGATGTAGATTGAAGCTTTGTTTGACAATTAGGCAACATTTTATTTTATGAATAAGTTTATTTTACAATGGAGAAGAAACTCTCAATTTATATTGTTTTTGAGTGATTATGGACCTTTGAATGAATATACAAATCAATGGATGCAAAGAGTTCGTACATCTCATTTAATGCCATGTGTGGAGTGTGTAAGAGCATGTCATAGACCTTGCTTGCACACTTTTATCCTTGAATTGATTTTGTCTTGGGAAGGACACTTTGAATTTTAGAATATGATTTTTAAATTTCTAAGTGGGTCATTTAATGACATCACGAGTTTGTGATGAAAAATATGATTTATTGTTTTATAAAAAATAGTAATTGTGCATTACTAATTCTCAATTTTGATGAGATCAACTAATTAACAAACAATATAATTAATCATAATGCGGTGTGAATTTTATAGGATCGGATGAAGTCAATTTGATTCAATGGTTCAATTGACAAGAAGCGACATGACAAAGTGATAACTTGGTTGGGATGCATCAAACAAATTTAAGAACATGATATGGATGATTAAAGTGATTAGGGATGCATTGTTGTAGTTCAGGATGAAAATAATGATAAAATCAATGGATTTGGGCAAACAAAATAAAATAAGGTTAATCCACATAATAATGTGAAAACATGATTCAGTGAATATGAATGACACCGAAGTGGAAGTCATGAGGTGTCTAAACCTATAAGAGAGCCTTCATTGTATCGTAAACATTGTAAATATCATACATGCATCCCTATTTTAGTTGCATTCATCCCTATTTAATTTGCAAACTCTTTTCATACTTGTCCTTTCAATCCTTAGTCTTTTGGGATAAGTCTACACTGACCAGGCAAGGATGCATTGCGACCTTCTCTTATGTCCTTCACTTTTTCAAATTGATACGTTACACAATGGCTCTCCTGCACCCCTTATCAAGCCAGTTATATAAAATATTATAAAAATTATCCTGTAAAATCACATTAATGTTATTCATTATACACCCCTTTAATCTCTTTAGTAAAAGCACTACACACTACACAAAAAGAGTACTATTTCTTTATATTTACACTTTGTAATGTTCCAACAGTCAATAACCAATGAGCATCTCGAAAAGGTTGATTCATTATTATATGTGGCTAGAGATGAACATAAGAAAGACACCCAAGATGGTTCTTCCAATATTGTTACCTCTACCATTAATCCTATTCTAATTTCTACATCTATAACACCATCTCTTGGTTTGGGAACACCACTTATTTCTAAAACATTATCCATGCCTATGCCTAACCATGATACATACACCCCTCCTATTACATATTCCAATACTACTGTAGAGCACACCATTCTTGCATTACAAGCTAAGTTGGCTCACCTTGAGCAATCTGTTTCTCATACTAGCCCTTACTTGGACTCATGTTCTTTGTTACATAACCGTTTAGCATGTGAAATTGCATCTTATCCACTAACATTTGGCTTTGTGGCTCCCAAGCTTCCTCTGTATGAAGCAAAAGTGATATTGAAAAATATTTGTGTGCCTTTCATGCAACTTGTCTATATTATACAAATAATAATAAATTGCTGATAAATATTTTTCCTAGAAGTCTACAAGAATATGCTCTTAAATGGTTCTATAATCTTTCTCTTCAATCAGTAAAAGATTTCAACCCTTTGGTATATTAGTTTTTGACACACTTTTCTATCAACATTGAGGGATAAGTTATCTTATGCTCAAATTGTAAAACTCAAAGAAGGGTGTAATGAAACAAAAAGTGAATATGTGCTAAGGTACAAGACTATGCTTGCCCAAATGACAAATCAAATAGTTGATAACAAGGTTCAAGGAATTTTTACACAAAGTGTGCTTTCTCTTCTTCAATAGTCCATTATGTTTAATAAGTTAAAATCTTTTGATAAGTTATGCCATATAGTCAAATAACATGAAGTCAAGTTGCTTACTTCGAACAAGCTCCAATATGTTTCAAATGTTCCTTCTACTTCAAGTGTCAAGTTTCAAAGCAAGCCAATTATAAGTGCAAACCAAATGAAAATAATAATAAAATAAACATTACAGTTAATGCAATATCACAACCACTTCAAAAGATTCAACTACAAACTCCACCAAATAGGCAATTCTCAATTTTGCCATCACCTTCTCATGTTTTGTTTCAAAAGATCCTAAAATTCAATGTTATCACTCTTCCTCATCAATGGAGATATATGTCTAGAACCAAATCTATAAATTTTTATGGAAATACGTATTTTTACTATCCTAGATGTATTGGACATTCTACAAATAGATGTTTCAAGCTCAAGAATAATTCTAAAGATCTCATTGATGAAAATATCATAGATAATGGTACACCTATTAGAGAGGCTAAGCCACAATTAAATGATAATGCAAAGATCAAAATGTAAAAATATCCTTTTTCAGATCATGAAGGAAATAATAAGGATAATTTTGGAGTTCATTATGCATACAATGTTTACCCTTCTCTTTATACATATGGACATACAATTGATAGCATTATTGGTACAATTACAAGCAAACAAAGATCATGTCCTATGATCACATTTGATGATAGTGAAGTAGTTTATGATGATTTAGATATGCATGCACTTTTTATTTTAGCATATGTTAACAAATGATCCATCCATAGTGTCATGTAAATAATGGATTAAGTGAATATATGTGAACCATAACACTCCATTATCTTGGTTATACAGAATAATATTTAATTGATACTTTTAGAGTTTTCAAAGTATTTAATGGGAATACACAAGATACTCTTGGGCATATAGTACTTCCTTTATAAGTGGGCCCGCTCATAGTGCCCACTCCATTTCTAGTTATACAAAGCACATGTGTCTTTGATATGTTATTAGGATGCCTTTGGATACAAAAAAATAGAGCAGTACTTTCTACAATACATAAATGTCTCAAATACATTCATGATAATCAAGTGGTCAAGATTCAAGGAATCCAATATGAATATCTTTTAGAGAAATTAATGTTTACTTCTTATATGAAACAACTATCAGGTAAAATTATAGGGCAACATAACAACATGGTAATGAGCCAGTTTATAGAACTATTCAAGAACATGATTTGCATCTTCCAAAGCATAATACAGTTTCTAATGAGCATGAACATATTACAAATTCAGTTTCTCCATCTCGTTATGACCATGACTCATTTACACATGAGCATATTGAGTTTGTTTGACCAAGAATGGTACACCCTCATAATTATAAGAAGGCACATACAAAGAGGCCTCCATCTCTTAAGGCACAAGTACATGTTTTACATATTCTTTTACACATGAGGATACAAGTCTACATGAGCATATGAGAAGTGATTCATAGGGTTATATTGCAACATATGACTCTTATTTAAATTCAAAAGCATATATAGTTGTCACTTATTCATCACAAGAAGTCACTTCTACATATCATGGAATGGGTTATACATACGTGCTTGTCATTAATATTATTGGTTAGCCACTTGAATTTTAATTGTACATAGCTTGGTTGCTTTACTTCATTGATAATTATTTTATCCCTTGCCCAACCATTCTTCTATCCCATTGGCTTTATTTTTTCACTTTGGATACTTACCCTGTTATGAAAGCCAATTTCAAAAAATCCAAAACACATATCTTATGGCATTTACATGATCATGTATTGCTACTTTTTATGATGAACACATTTTGCCTCTTCACCATTGACGAGCATATACTTTCCTACATATTTTAAATATTTTATCTACATTGCTATGAATCAAAGTTACAAATACAATGGGGGCACATTTCTTGCCTTCCATCTTATCATGCTATGTTTTTACACCCTTAAAAGTTGAGGATTGTGGGAATCCCTTCTACTTCCTCTACTTCCAAAACTTTGTTTTTTAGATTTTTTTTCAAATCTCTTTTAACATTTAAATATTGTCAAAAATTCAAAAAATCAAATATTGTCAAAAATTCAAAAAATGCAAATATTGTCAAAAAATTAAAATAAATCATATATTTCAAAAATTCAAAAAAAAATCAAGAAATTCAAAATTGTGACTTAAAACATTTTCAAATGATACTTATTTTCATATATATTTATTATATGTTCATTAGATAACATATTTTATATTTAAATAAAGAATGCTTCTCACAAGGTATTTGAGTGTGATACAAGACATACTTCCACATCATTCTTTGATATCGGGCTTCCCTTATTACCTAACAACCTTGCTAATTCAGGAGCATCTATTTATTCTTCAAGGACACTCTCTAACCCTAACCTAATTTATTATATATAGCAAGTCTCTAATATCAATAAATTTTATAGTCTATTGTAATTAACATTGTTTTAATCGATACATATACACATTTCAATTTTAATATCAGATCGGTACATATACACATTTCAATTTTAATAATTTAATTTAATTAGATTAAGATAACCTAAATCAAAAGGGTTAAACATTGTGAACTTACAAAATATATTGAAATAAATCCACACATGATTGATGCATTGTTACATGTAACTAAAGATGAAAAGAAAAGCTTGCTAAGAAACCCACATTTGAGGAATGACACGGTGAAATTTTAAATGAAACTAATCTACATTTTATAAAAATATATCTAATATTAGGTCTTTTGAATATTATTCTAACCACCAACTATTCATGTGTCTATATGTATGGCTACACAAGTGATGTCTATACCTAGTGTTAGTACAATACAACATACTAGTCAGATTTCTAACATTAACCCTTCACATCAGAATTATTTGCCTCCCATAGCATGTGAAAATACCTTTTTCTAATTGATCTAACATTTTTACCATTCAAATTTTTTTACAATTGTTAAATATTCAAGTTAGGGTTAATCTAATGGAACAAGGTTCTTATATAAAAAGTCATTTGACAAACTCTCAATAATTTTTATACAACCCTTTGGCCCCAGTTATTTGCACTTATCCCCCCTTATGTATAGGATTTTTTGCACCTAACCTTATACATTTCAAGGTAAATGTGATCTAGAACAACATCTAAAATCCTTTTATGCCTCATGTTTATACTGTGCATCTAACGATAACTTACTAAGATTTTTCCTAATGAGCCATAAAGACTATGCTTTTTGATGTTTTTATGACCTTCCTCTCCAATTAGTATATGATTTTATTCCTTTGTGACAAATTTTTACCTTACTTCTCTATCAATATTATTGAGAAGCTCTTCTATGCTCAAATTATAAAACTCAAGTTAGGACCTAATGAACCTATTATTAACTATGGATTTTTTATAACACTATGCTTTTAAAAATGACAAATCCTATGGCTGATAATAAATTGCAATATATACTCAAGAAAGCCTACTTGCACCTATCCATGAGTCTATTATGTTAAAATGCTACTAATATTTTATGACATGTACCATACAGTGAAATAACATGAGGTTCCACTAATTGCCTTGAATAAGGTTAGGTATGGGAGAAACACTCCCACATCTTCTACTGCCATGTTTCAAAGCAAATCACTTTTTAAATATAAGATTCAACAATACTAATAATGAGGCCAAAACAATGGTAAATACACTTTCAGAATCTATTAATAGGATTCTTGTTTTGGCTTCTCAAAGGAGGTAGTTTACACGATTTTTATAAATTCCTCATAATGTATTAAAAAGTTACTTGAGTGTAATCTCATATATCTCCCTCCATCAATGGAGGTTGATATGGTAAATAAAAACCTTGGGTGTTTAATATCAATGCATATTAATATTGGCATAGATGTGCAAGACATTCAAATAATAAATTATTTGGATTGAGACATTAGATACAATACTTACTCAAGAATAACATTATTGAGCTTAATGATGCTAATACTCCTATGAATGATTTGGTTGCACAACCTAATGTAAATCTTAAGATATTTTTGGATCCATTTATGAAGCATGTAATACAATAAAGAAAGAATAATCTTGAGGTACATGTGACTTAAAATGCACATCCCCCTTCAACTTATTATGTTTCTAGAGTTGAGGAGGCTCATCTTACAAATGATATTATTGGTACACTTAAAAGCACACTGTACAATGACCTACAGTCACATTTGATGAGCATGCAATTATTGATGATGATTCTACCAATGATTCTTTATTCATACATACTCTCATTGACTCACATCCTATACACAATGTTAGGTGGATAGCAGGTTAAGTGAAAACATATGCCGTATAAAATTACTTGTCTTGGGTACACACATATAAACTTGATTGGTACAACAAAGACAATATTTTTTTTGATGGAAATAAAAAAATCTTCTCGTGGAAAAAGTGTGACCACGTATGATAGGGCATACAACTATAGCTAATCCGTTCTTAGTTTTTCTTAACACTAGTGCATTTGACATGTTATTATAATGTCTATGGATACATAATATATGTGTCATCTCATCTTCAATACATTAATGCTTGAAGTATATTATTGTCGACTGAGTGGTTGAGAATTCTAGATATTCTATATGAATACACCATTGAACCCAAGACATTACCTCAATCGCCTTTACAATATCCTATTATACAACCTATATGGGTTTATCCTATGAAGGAAAATCAGAGGTAAATGATTGAGCATGCTCGATGACTGATTCTCCAACATTTGTTACATCAACAATCTATTTGTATTTTATAGATGTTACCTAGTCCGTTATGTCTTATGATAGTTTTACAAAAGCCATTTATGCATGTTCCTCAATAAACACCAAGACATTCTGTTGACATAAAATAAAGTCCACATGTTACTATGGCCACTAGATATATGCAACTCTTACATGATCATGTCGAATGTGATGATAATGTTAGATATTTTACAGTGCATAATCATTTATCTTATTCAGACAATGATATGTATGTTATTCCTTATCTATGGCATGTGACATTCATACCAATCAATACAGGACCTAGATATGAGCATCCCATTCATGTGATCATAAGTTATTTAGAACATAATCCAATTCATAAAATTCAAGAATTCAAACAATTAAAAAATCAAAAACTTCAATAATACAAAAAAATCAAATATTAAAAATATAAAAACTAGGTCTTATGGATAAAATGCTTTGCTGGTACACACAAACATATTTATGTTATTCATCAATCCATTTGTTACACATGATTTTCATGATACACATGAATGGGATGCAAGGCATACGTGTTATAGGTGATACATGGACATACATATGCATGGCATTAATTACACCTAGGGACAATATTTATTCATTAGGGGCATGCCTATACCAGGGGAATATTTTTACACTTTCAAATTATATATTTCTACATTCATCCATTAATCATAATAGATTTTTAAACATGAATTTTTCTTACTCATAATTTTTAGAGTGTTATTTTCTATGGATATTATGATTTGTTATACAAGATGATGACATTGAATTATTATGTAGTGTAACATTTATTTCTTTGTGTGTGCTTGAAATTGATTATTTTTATATTATATAATCATTTATTTGTGTGATATTATGTGTTCTATGAGTGAATTGATTGTGTTTTATCATGTTGTATGTCAGTGTGTGTCATAGGATCCTCTAGTTCGAGTCATGGCCATGTCATGTCCAACTCGGGTCAGAGTCGTATCATGTCTTGTTTGTTTGTGTGCTTCTTGATCATGATATTATGTATGTGGGAATGTGTTGTTAAATATATGAATTTTACTATGAGCTTGATGCCATCATTTATATTATGCATACTCCTATCATGTGTGATGCCATGATTACTATCATGCATCTATTATGATTCTTACCATTGCATGTTTAATGGATACATCTACTAGACACTAAAAGTTCCCATTGACATGGATTACATGTTTCATACTTATTTTAATGATCAAATCTTTCAATAATGACATATCTTATCATGTTTATATATATAGCTTACATGATTGTATTTCTTTATATAGCACATGGTGCACATAACTATTTATTTTGAGACAAGTGATTTATAAGATTCATCTTTTATATAAAAAGGGGCATATAATGGGTTTGTCTCAGAGATTTAGGTCTTGATAAATACAAAATTCATATTTTGGGTCAAATTATTTGATTTAAATGGGATAGATGGAGCAGATTGAGTTAAATTGTGTGATTTAGGTAGGTCAAATTAAGTAGATTGGGTCAAATTATGTGATTCATATGGGACATATTGAGCATATTAAGACATATGGGGAATTATATAGGATTATGAAAAATGGTTGAGGCATTCGATGACATTAGGATAGATAGTTTATGGCATTATATATCACTTTGAGGTCTAGGTACATCATAATGTGGCATGAATGTTGTTCATGCAAACAAAATTATATTTATTTATTGTGGATTGATGGTATTATGTAAGTACTTTGATCTTTATTCCATCTATATCGATTGATCCTTTACATACAAACCTACTTTATATCTCCATTTTTACATATGAACTTGTTTCAAGCTTCCACTTTTACATATGAACGTGTTTTGAGGTTCCACTTTTACATACTAACTTATTTTGGGATTCCAATTTGATGTATGCATCTGATTTGGGTTTCCACAAAATAATTATGATAATATTCATGGAAGTGTGGTTTAGGTTTCTATGGCACTCAATTTCTAGCACGACTCATCTAATAGTGGTTGAGGCATTAACACTCCTCAACTCATGCTTTTAGCAATTACATCTCCTTGGGGCATAATCACCCTATGGCATTTTCTAAATAAGTTCAATGAGTGGTAGCATGGTTCTATACCCTCAACTCTATTCATTCTTTGGATTTTCAATTTCATGCAGTTCAATGATCTAGATTATTTTATATTGCTTATTATGAGAATACATTGATCTATATATGTTTTCTTATAAGTTTTGTATTGAGAAAGTGGAAATTTGATGCATGGCTATCAACATCGAGTATGGTTAGTACAAGTAATAAATTTATAATTTATCCTTTTAATTTATAATTTTAACCATTAAATTAAAATAGGGTATCTATAGACACCTAAATTTGGTATTAGACACTTTGGAAACATCACCTTCGACACATTTTGACATATTTTGATATTATGTATACATTTGAATCTTATGCACACATTTCCTCAATTCATCTGCCCACTTGTTGTCTTAGACACATATATTCACTAGATACACCAATTCAAAATCATCCTAGTTTGTAAAAATATTATTTCAAAATCCCACATAGACCTTCTCCATATCTTAGATCACTTATTTCACTCTCATGACAATATCAACAACAACTAGATAGTTACATTTTACCACAAGTCTCTACCCCTACCGAAAGTGTCTAGGAACACATAATATATACTTTTTTAATTTAAAAGTCTCCATGAGGTTATCCAAGTCACGCTTCATGGGTTGATCATAGTGGAAAATAATAAAGAGTCAGCTATAAATATAAATCAATCATAAGGCTATCACTCACTTGTTCACAACTAGGTAACTAAATAAGTACTTGATCGCTACTTGAAAAATCTACTAGCACTCTCTTAACACATTATCAGAAAGACATATAAATATAAAAAACCTAAAAGTATCAACTCTAGAGCCAAGTTTGAATACAAAATGAAATCAAACTTACATGGTGCCAAGAGTTGGAATACAAACATTACATTGCATTTTAGATTGGTCTAGATGTCACTTACACACATATAGGTGGAAAAACTATGTGTAATTAAACCCTCTTCAAAGTTTTGGAATGCATGCAACACTTAATCATTCAGTAAGGAGTAGTTGGGATTGTCTAACTCAATTTATTAACCCCCTTTCAAGGGTCATCTTGTAGTCAAAAGTACAAGGGTTTCAAAGGAAGGAGAAAGAAAAAAGATATAAACACATAACCAATAGCAAATGCACCCAGAAGTTGCATCTACAATTGCAAGCATAGGGGTTTGAAGAATTAAAAACTTTCATAGTCTACATGGACATTGCTAGGAAGACGAAGATAATACCATTCAAAGGTGTCATAGTTTCACTAGAAACATCCAAGCAGGATTTGAGCTACTGCTATTTTATCTAAGCAGTGACAGAGCATATACAAAACATTTTTAGAACCAATGGCCACTATTGTGAGTGATAAAATATATAAATAGAATAATTAATTCTCCCCTCTTATTTTATCAATTTCAAATCATCTAAGTGCAAGATATAAACACATAAACAAAAGCAAATGCACCCAGAAGTTGCATCTACAATTGCAAGCATAGGGGTTTGAAGAATTAAATTTTTTCATAGTCTACAGGGACATTGCCAGGAAGACGAAGATAATACCATTCAAAGGTGTCATAGTTTCACTAGAAACATCCAAGCAAGATTTGAGCTACTGCTATTTGATCTAAGCAGTGACAGAGCATATACAAAACATTTTTAGAACCAATGGCCACTGTTGTGAGTGATAGAATATATAAATAAAATAATTAATTCTCCTCTCTTATTTTATCAATTTCAAATCATCTAAGTGCAATATCTAGTTATCCATTTCTAAATTCAGATTATGGTATTATGTTGATATTTTAAACAATCTGAATTAGCTCTAGTTTTACATTATTTAGATAGTTCATTAATCCAAAATAATTTATTATTTGTAAAACATTATTAGTATTTTTACCATGTCTTAATTATTTTTGTCATAGATATGTCAAGCTCTAAATTAAGCTATGAAAATTTAAAAAATATTTTTAATCGCCTTTATTTTTTATATACGAATATGTAGACAATATGGAAAAGATAAAAGATGATAAAGGAAACTGTGTTGAATGCATTTTCTAAACTTAGTCAACTGATGTTTACATATTCATAGTCAGTTTGTGGGTCATTTAGTACTATATTTATTAATGTTACTAGGATGATGTTTACATATACATGTAATTTTTTATTAATATTATTTTTCATGTACATGTATTTATTTATATAAATCTTTGTTTCACAAATAATCATATATTTTTTGTTCAGTTGATGACCACAGTGGAGACTCCTATATTTCTAAACGCTGAGACATACACAGGCACTATTGTTGCAATGTCATTTGTGCAAGCACTCACTATGGTACATGTTAATTTGTAATTTTGAATTGTAAATATAAATTTATTTTAATAATTTTATTCTATACTTGGAAAAATATAGCTTATGTGAATGTATTGTGTATGTAGGGTTGTCTGATGATGTTTGATAGTCCCATTCAGGTGCTTAATAGGACACGTTCTCATATTTTCTCCCCCTTTCACATACATGTTCATGCATTTTGACCTATCACTAACCCTGTTGAGCATCATACGTAGATTAAACATGACCACGAGATTGCAATAAGTGCATGTTTAAATAATTTGTGTATTAGTTTAAAATTAATTTTTGAACTTGTTTGCATGTCTAATATGTAAAGTTTCTAATAATATTTGTATATAAATAGGTTCAACTATAGGTAAGCTATGAGTGTATAAGGACTTGTAGTCAGACCATGTATAAATCTAAGGCATCTGAGGGATCTCCATCAATGATCAGGACATCTGAATGAGAGTCTTCTTTGCAGAAGGCAAAGAGAGGGAGACTATTTGATGAGTAGGATGTCTTAGATGATGTACTTGTTTCTATATCTATATGATAATATATGCATTTTTGGCATTGTATACTTATATGACATTCACTCGACATTCTATTATGTTCTTAAATGGTGTAATTTTTTATATGCTTATATGGAAATGTATGCATTATTGGCATTGTATACCTATAAGGCATTCACTCGACATTATATTATATTCTTATTTTATATGCCTTTATGGTTTTTATGGATATATATATATATATGTTCACATTTTGTAGTGATCATCTTTTCGTGGACAATTTGACTCACACTATTATTTCAAAACTAAATTTTAAGGTTGTATGGCTATATTTAGATATAATCATATTTAATATTTCCTTCATGTTATTATTAAAACTAAACTATAATCTTTTAATATGTGTTTCAATTAAAATGATATGGGAGAAAAAAGTATAATGTTTGAGATATAGTCATATAGTAGTATGAAGTGATCTCATGATTGGGCTACACCATTTATCACTATTCTAATGTGGATATCATTGCTACATTGGTTTAATATCATTTGGAACTTATTATTCATGTCACGTCCAAAAATTACAGCTCAAACACCCACAAAACCTCAAGTTTTTTTTAACACTTTAATGAACATACTACCATTGTTGCTTATAGAGGAAGTTACACTCATAGAGAATATAAAGCTTAAGCAGACAAAAAAAATCAACATCACTTCACAGTCATGACCCGAATAGCTACATTTAAATATAACATGTAGTGCAAAATACATAGAGTCTAAGTTCAAGAACAAATTAGTTTGGTTATTAGTGACTCGAGTACCAAGAGTTTGTAGACCCGCTCCATAGATAAAGTAATATTGGGGAGGAAATAAGAACCTATATATAATATGAAACTAACAATATATATTTGACATAATGTGAAACCCAAATGATATGAAAGCATGCATAGTCACTTAAGACTAGATAAGTTTCAATCCTTTTTAAAAATCTACCACAACCCTACAACCAAGCTGAAATTAACTCTTAGAGGTGAAACTTCACAATTAGGAGAGGAATTCTTACTAACACTAGTAACATTCATAACATTAATATAAAAAATAAACATGCACACAAGAACAAACCAAGTCAATGCTATAATTAAATGACAAAAATAGTCTTAAGGCTACAATGGTTCAATAGGGCTAAAATGGATACAAAATGACACTAACATAAATACACAAACAAAAATTTACACTTACATAAAGTAATGGATCAATTACGTGCACCAAATAAATCACAACAGAAAAGTTATTTCAGATCAACAATGAACGAAATGAAATAAAAGATTAACATTCCAAACATTGCTTGACAACAAATCCTGGTGTTCTTAAAAAAAACAATGACAAATAGGGTACAAAGAGGGCTTACTAAAAATATCAAATAATGTAATAGGCTAAAAATGAAAGATTTTAGGAGGATATGAAACTCAAATGAAGAGGTTACAACTATTGGTTTCCCGAAATACAAAACTAGATAATTTCTTTGATAAGGTTTGTGGAGTGACTCCGCAGGCCAAAACCATAAACAATAGAAATTTTACGTGCAACAACCTTTAAAACAAGACGTAAAATAAGGCTCTAAAAGGGATTAACTTATTCTTGACAATACATATCAATTATCGTATCTATAAATAATTAGTATCAAAGTTTCTTATTCCAACTACTTCCTAGGAGGATTTTATTAATATTTCCTTTGCAAGGATAATTCATTGCATTGAATCCTAATTCCTATCTTAATCCATTATAAAAAGTTTAGATAAAATTACATGACTTTTACATATTTGTATTTTGATTATTCATACCAAAAACTAATATTTCTGCCATTATATATAATAGGAGACAAATAACTTGGTTTAGTTTTAGTATTTATTTGACAATCCTAATTTAGAGTTTTGTCTCTAAGCTTATTCCGGTTTATAGAACTCCAATGATGTATTATATTTTAAAGGATTGAAGAAATGAATCAATTTTGAAAAGAAAACTAAACAAAAAAGACTCATTTGTTGAAACATGATAAGCATTATTTTTTATCTCCATGTGAAAATGAGAGTATTACAAGTTCATAAAATATGTTTACAAATTACACAGTTATATGCTAAATCAACAACAATAAAATGTACATATACGATTGCATTCAGGACCTACATCTTTTTTCATTCTTGAGTATAAATTAACTTCACAATTCTTTGGATAATAAGGATTACACTACAACTTTGTATTCAAAACAATTGTTTAAACAAATACTACAAAATATCCCTGCAATCTATTTGCTCTGAACTCCTTGTCCTGCATTGTGACAGAGACAAGAAGGGGTTAGCGTTATGTTGATCAAGTGACTCCTCCCTCTTAAATACATTTATTTTCCAAAGGTCATAAGCAAGTTAAGTAATTAATTTATCAAAACAAACATGCTTATGAAGACTATGATTACGACACATTGAAAACATAAGTATTAATAACACATACTAGTAAAAGAAACTAAACTTGTAAGTTTTCAAGCATGCCAACATACATAAGATTTATACTTTCATTAATATTTCAATAATAGAAAAATAATACATATTTTGAACTAATTAACACACATCTAAGTGAATGCCTTACTCTCCTAGATATTATCAACATGAGGCAACATTACAACGAAGACTAGCAATTCATAGATTACAAAGAAATTTTGTTTACTAAGCACCATTCTAGAAGTGTTATTCAAAATAGAAATAGATCTCCAATAGGAAATTATATAAGATTATGTTTCTCTTCCTAAATGACGAAGAGTCCAATTAGACAATTATAAACTATGGTAGGTACAAGTTCATAAACTTATACCTGCTTCTAATGACTAATCCATCTTTAAGTGGTATATTAAAAAAAATCCAATTTTATATTCTCATGTATGTATGTATGTGCACTTGTATTAATACAAACAATCATAAACTAATATATACATGTATATATACATATATATAAACCCATACACAAATTCTTTTATGACAATATTACAATAGTATATAATCATAAAATATATATTCATATATTTTTAATTATATATATATATATATATATATATATATATATATATATATATATATATATATGACGTGTGTGTGTGTGTGTGTGTGAATATATAAAAATTTTGAAAAATGAAAACCTTTTATATAAATAAGCATTATTTTTATTTATTTATTTTCCTTTTTTTCAATAAAATACAAGACTACCCCTTTGCCGACAGTCGACGATTGGGGATTTAAGCCTTGGCCGCAACCATGGTCGTCGGCTAGGAGCATAGGGGTGTGAGGTTGGGTCGGTTGGCCAGACCCCTCCCCCTTCCTCTTCTATGGGAAGGGGTTAGGGTTGGCTCAACTATCTTTGCACCAGTCCCCCCGCCCCATTTATATATGATTTATTATTATTGTTGTATATAATATATATATTATTTTTGCTTTTTTTCTAATTTACTTTATTATATATATATATATATAATTTGTATAAACAAAATTGGCAGCAAATAAAACTGAGATAATATAATTCTTCTTTATGAAACTTCACTGGACCCAGTATGTTTACCCAACCCAACAAAAGCATAAATGCAAACCAAATTTGACAATGTACATGTAACCCAATCACCAAATTTTGGGTTTCAAAAATAATTTGCAAAATTATATATAGATATATAGAAAAAATATAATCCTCGACCCAAATTTTGACTTCAATCAAGGTATTAAACAACTTTTACAACTAAATTTTACTAACAAGAGTACTAAAACCACTTGTTTTATCCATTGTTTAACCTGTTTATTAATTTGGAAAAAAAAATATCACTGAATTTAAGGGAGAGAATTCATTTGCCTGTACCAAAGAAGCTCTATGCTTCCACCTCGCTATACATCCTCCTCCATACTCTCTTTCACACTTTTCCTCCATTTTTTAAATGGCCAAACACACATTTATTCGATTCACTTCCTTTAGTGCCATGAATTTTAAATAGGGAACAAGGAGTTGGTAGATGGAATCATAAATGGTCTTAGGTGAGATAAGACCCAACCATCTCCCCCACACAAAAAAGACATAATAAGAAAAAAACTAGCTGGCAACTTTTTCTCCCACTCCTCTATGTAAACTTTATTTTTTTATTTTATTTTTATTTTATTTTTTATTTTTATTTTTAAAATTATGTACATGCAATAAAGGAAATAAAGCTAAGTAGTGGATGACACGTCTCGCTAAGCCTTTATTTATTCATTTATATTCAACATTTATTATTTTTGTATTTATTTATTATATATATTCATTTTTTAATTATTATTTATTTATTCAATTATTTTATAAATATTAATATCTATATCACTATAAGAATTAATTATATATAATATATATATATATATATATATATATATATATATATAGCTTGATAAGTAATTTAAAAGGTGTTCAAATAATTGTAAGATTAAATAACCCCCTGAAATGATCACTAGAGAGTTATTAAGACCTTGAGGACTTTCAAGGCAAACTAAAGGATTAAGAACGATACATTCAATAAGAACTTCGTCCACATAACATACATATGGTCACAACTCAATTCACCAAAATCATAATGATACCATGCCAACGATAAGGAACTACTAAGTTAGGGAAGGGTATTATAATTCATGTTTTATATTCATTAAATTTATGGACATACCATATTAATGTAAGTAGTATCATCTACTTTGACAATCTAGCCAGTGTCTTTAGCAAGGGCATAAAGAACCTCATTTATATCTGATCTAGGTGCAGAATTTTAATTATCATGTCTCTTAAGGCATTGAAATATTTTGGTGGTTATATGTCTTTTGTTTCACTTCCTCAACTTTGTTTTCTCCCTCTCCACTTCACTTAACTTGGTTATTGATTTTATTCTCATCATATTCCAACATGAGAATGTTAAAAATGATACAACCTCTTTGATGAAATGGGTTGCGCTTCTCAAATAAATTCGATAGTTTCTCCATATTCACCCTTGAAGATTTAAATTACTCCTTACCTTCTCATGCAAATGGGGACAATTAATCATGAAGTGATGTTGTGTTATCTCCTTCTTCATAGAGTTGTTGCCCTTATTTTAGAGACTCTTCATTGGCCCTTTGAAGTAGTGCAAGATTGTAATTCTCATGTATCTTAAGGCCTTAGAATATTTGGTGGTTATAGCTCTTTTGTTTCACTTCCTCAACTTTTTTCTCTCCCTCTCCACTACACTCAGCTTGGCCATTTATTCTTTTCTCATCATATGCCAACATGAGAATGTTAAAAATGATACAACCTTTTTGATGAAATGGGTTGATCTAACTTATGTTTCTCAAATAGATTGGATAGGTGTTCTATATTAACACTTGAATATTGAAATTAATCCCTAAGTTATCATAAAAATGGGGTCAATTAATCATGAAATGATGTTGTGTTATCTCCTTCTTCATAGAGTTGATGCCCTTATTTTAGAGACTCTTCTTTGTCCCTTTAAATTAATGCAAGATTGTAATTCTCATGTCTCTTGAGGTCTTTGAATATTTTTGTGGTTATATCTCTTTTGTTTCACTTCCTCAACTTTTTTCTCTTCCTCTCCACTGCACTCAGATTGGCCATTTCTTCTCTTATCATCATATGTCCACTTAATATATATACACACACACACTTTCACTATCAAAAATTTTCAACAGGATTTTTTAGAAAAACATCCCCATAACAAGGAAATATCACAAAAAAGTCATTATTATTAAAATGTTAGGATAATTGTGTTGTTAAATAGGGCATCCCTTCCCTATGACATGCAAAATAATCAAAGCAAATGTCTTCACGTATGACTACAGAGTGATATATGCTTTTACAACTATGATAGTTCAATATCTCCACTTTCAGTGATTGATGGTTCAAAACTATCACTATCAACATGTTTTGGGTGGTGGATAACATTTAGGACTAAGTTATTGGCCTTCAATCATGCATGTTTGAGAGACCCACTACCCATTTTGGTTTCAAAAATGCCCTTCCCAATATAAGAAAATTATAGTGTTTGGCCTAACTTCAAGCATGCATAAAATGGAAACCATAAATCATTGGTATAAACTGAAAGAACCTTCACATGTATGTTTAATCTCTATAATTTCACCCTAGATCTCATCAATGTAACCTTCAATATGAATCTGTGGCACACACTATAGTAATGGGTCCTAAAATGTAACTTTTTACAATGAATACACAAGTTGTTATCCTCAAATTGACATTTCCACCTCTAAAACCTCTAGGTGAAATTCCATCACTTCAAACACATTTGGATAGGCAAACTACATATGCTTCCATGACCATGACCTCTAAATCACCCGGATGCATGTTTTCACTATTCAATTGCATGGAAACACCGACAACATAAGTTATCAGAGTTGAAGGGACAGTTTGATATCTCCATTTCCAATGTTTTGTGGCTCAAAATTAGAACTGCGAACAATGTCGAAGGTGGAAGATAATGTTCAGGACTAGGTTCTTATCCTTCCATCACACAATTGAGAGGCCCATACCCATTTTAGCCTCAATAATGCCCTTCCTAATACAATAAAATTATAATTTTTGGCCTAACTTTAGATGCATGTACAATAAAAACTATAAGTCATTTGTATAACTGAAATAACCCTCACATGTGTGCTAAATCCCTCTAATTTCATAATGTATCATGTTGATGGAACCTTAGAGATGAATCTATGTGTCTTAAAATGCAATGTTTTTGTAGTGAAAAGATAAGTTCTTGTCTTCCGCTTAAAATTTATGCCTCTAAGAGCTTCATATGCAATTCTATCACTGTAAACATGTCTGGATAATCATATGACATGTGATCCCATGACCAAGACCTCCAAATCCATCTAGATGCATGTTTTCACTACTATTCAAGAGTGTGAAAACATTGAAAATAAATGTTGTCAAAGTTGAAGGGGCAGTTTGAGATTTCTGTCTCGACTACTTCATAGGTCAAAAATAGCATTTCTAACACATCTGGGTGGTGGATAACATCTAGGACTAAGTTTTTAGCCTCTGATCAAACTCATTTGAAAGACCCATTACCCATTATGGCCTTAAGAATGCCCTTCCCAATAGAAGAAACTTATAGTTTTTGGCCTAAATTTAGACATGAACCAAAAGAAACCCCAAGTATGTGTATAAAATATATAACTTCACTTTGGAGCACATTAATGGAAACTTTGAAATGAATTTGTGGCACACACTGCAATAATGAGACCTAAAATATAACTTTTTTGTAGTAAAGACACAAGTTCTTGTCCTCTAACTAACATTTCCACCTCTGGGACCTCCAACTAAAATTCCATCTCTTATAACATGTTTGTATAGGCAAAATACATGTGCTCCCACTACCGTGACTTTAAAACCCACCTAGATGTGTGTTTTTACTACTATTTAGGAGTGTGGAAACACTAACAACAAATATTGTCAAAGTTAAAGGGATAGTTTGATATCTCCACTTTTGATGCTTCTTGGCATGAAAATATCATTAAAAACTCATCTGGGGTAGTGGATAACATTTATTAATAAGTTTTTGGCCTCCTATCATTCCTAGTCAAGAGACCTACTACCCATTTTGATCTCAAAAATGCCCTTTCCAATACAAGAAAAATAAAGTTTTATAGCCTAAATTTAAACATGCATAAAATGGAAACTGTGAGTCATTTAGATGAAATAAAATAATCCTCATGTACAATTTGAATCCATATAATTTCATATTATGGCATGTTTATAGAGCCTTTGATAAGAATATGTGGCACACACTGCAGTAATGGCTCTTGAAATGTAACTTTTTTGTAGTGAAGAGACAAGTTCCTGTCCTCCCCCTGATATTTATACCTCTAGGACCTTTAGATAAAATTTTATCACTTAAAACACATATGTATAATAAAATCACACATGCTACCATGACCACAACCTTTCCATCCACTCAGATGCATGTTTTCATAATTGTTTAGGAGTATGGAAACATTAGTAACAAATGTTGTCAAAGTTGAAGGGGAAATTAAAAATCTCTACCTCTGGTGCTTCGTGGTTCTAAACTAGAATTTATAAAAATATCTGAGATGGTGGATAATATCCAAAACTAGGTTCTTGGCCTCCCATCATGATCGATTGAGAGACCCACTACCCATTTTAGCCTCAAGAACACTCTTCCCAATACAAGAAAATTTTTTATTTTTAGCCTAACTTCAGACATGCATAATATAGAAACCATAATTATTTCAATTGAACCTAAAAATCCCTCACACGCATGTCAAATCCTTATAATTTCACTTCAAATCATATTTATTGAAAATTGGAGATGAATCTATGGCACACACTATAGTAACAGGGCTTGAAGTTCAACTATTTTAAAGTGAAGAAACAAGTTCTTGTCATCCACTTGAAATTTCCACCTTCAAGACCTATAGATGAAATGCCTACTAAAAATACATCTAGATAATCAAATTACATGTGATCCCATGACCACAACCTCAAAATCCACCTAGATACATATTTTCACTATTGTTCAAGAGCATGGAAACACTAACAACAAATATTGTCAAAGTTGAAGGGGTAGTTCAAGATATATGCCTCTAGTGCTTCATGACTCAAAAGTAGTACTAGCAAGCACGTTTGTACTGTCATATAATGTCAAGTACCAAATTATTTTCCTCCCATCACACCTAGTCAAGAGACCCACTACCCATTTAGACCTCAACAATGCCCTTTTCAATACAAGAAAATTGTAGATTTTTGGCCTAACTTCAATATGCGCATAAAATGGAAATCATAATTTGTTAGAATGAAACAAAATGACCCTCACATGTGTGCATAATCTCCTTTACACCCTGAAGCATGTTGATGGAAAATTTTAGATGAATTTATGGCATACATTTTAGTAATATTTCTTCAAATATAATTTCTTTATAGTGAAGAGTGAAGTTTTTGTCCTCCAACTGACATTTTTGTCGTTTGGGACCTTCAGGTGAAATTCCATCACTTTAAACACATCTATATAAGTAAATTAAATCTGTTTCCATTATCAAAACATCTAAATCCACTAGGATGTGTGTTTTCACTATTGTTCAAGAGCATAGAAACACTACTAACAAATATTGTTAAAGTTGAAGCAGTAGTTGGATAATTCCACCTTCAATGCTTCATGGCTATAAACTGGTGCTACCAACACATCTGGGGTGACATATAATGTAAGGACTAGGTTCTTAACCTCTCATCATGCCCATTCAAGAGACCCACTACCCATTCTAGCCTCAAGAACACCCTTTATGTAATAACTGAGTATTTTTATTATGGTTCTCTTAGCTTCAAGAATATGAAATTATTTAATAACATTACCAATCGCATGAAGGTGGAATATTATTTAGCACTACTAGTGTATAAAAAAATTATTAGTAACTAGTTAAAAAATAAAATTTATATGTACTACCTAAAAAATCAATAAAATCTGATAAAATTAAATACATCTACATTTGATAACTCAATATACCTTGGAATTTCAATCCAATGAACCACTAAGATCTGCTCTAATCTTGATAGTATCAAGAATAGATTCATGGTCTGACTCATAAATTCTTGTTTAATGGCCTCCCATGATATTTAAACAATTGAATATTTATTTCAAGAACAAAATTTTAATAGTTCAGTATCTTCCTATGTATTTCAAAGTCTTCAAACAACCATAAATCTGATTTTTTGATATGATATCGTTAAATCCAAGTTCCATGGTTGCCATAAATCCAGTGGGATAGTCAATGTTTTCTCTATTTACAATTGTGGAATTTAATTTTTTTATTTTCCTCCACACATTGACATAAGTAGTAATATGGTCCCTATTCATTTCCCTCATTAGCAATAACTGTAAAATCATGCCTTATATCAGAAATAAAATATTTTGTAATGACACTATTAAGATAGATGACAAGAATAAATAGTACATAATGATTAATCTTCTACATGATTGCACTATATCAGATACATGTTCAAAGTCATGTGATGATGTCATATCTTTAAGTCATAGTGTTGGTTAAACCTGATATGTGTCAATTGAAATTAGAGGTCTGTAACTCCAGTCATCCATCCATTCTTGTGACTCACACTCATTCTAAACTAAGTCTATGCATGAAAAACAATAACATGATAAGTATCTCATATGAGTAGTTCAAGAACCTGCATTTTAGCTACGAAAAGAGTGGAGCTCACTCGATCCCATTATGGTCATACAATCCTCATACTTTTCCAAGTGCTCTTCCTCTATCAACTAGAAATATCTATGAACATTGAAATGTTTTTGGGCACCATAGCCCATTTTCTCATTACAACATTCAACAATGGTTTTTACATCAGTTAAAAAAACACCATATTCAAAACTTCAACTCCTCTCTTGAAACAACTCTTTTTACACATGATCCAACATTATCATGTTCCCCTTTTCCATGCCCAGCCTCAGTGAAACTCCAAATATGTTCTAATCTAGTGGTAACGTGCATCCCACTCAACTAGTAAAGCATATGTGCATTTTTTAATTGTGATGTGAAATTATGTGATCAAATGTAATGTTGATTAAAATTAATGTTCTTCTTAGTCAAATTTTCATAGAACATCTCATCACTGACATAGAAATGGTACTCCCTTAATATTTTTTAATTTTTATTTGTACTATCAAGTGCTTGCATGAATGCTATATGCACAATATGAAAACCTATCAAAATTTTCAAACTAACTAATTCTTGTCCAATTGCACTTCTAATCTTTTCATATACTTTTTTTTAATTTTGGCAATCCAACACAAATCACAATTTTCATCTAAACATGCTTTGTTATAAAATAATTGTCCATCTAATCTTCCATAAAATTGGTTGGAATAACTTTCCTAGCTAATTTTGGCAAAACTTATAAGCCACACTCCTAAAAAATATTGTTAGTATGCAAAGTACAATGTATATGGTGAATAACATCATAGTGCATTGGAAGTTGAACATGTTGCCTATAATAACAAGTGGTGCATGTGTAATTTAGTTTTACATAAAAGGGTTTGGCCATCTTAAAATATCTTTGACTAATAGAAATTTGTGGTAGTTTTTCTAAAAAATTAGAGTAAAAATATGTTTAGGTCATATCCAAGAAAAGTTTTAAATGTGGTTAATGGCTGTGAGAGCTAACTCTTATTTTCACTACATCTCTTATATTGAGTGAAACTTTTGAATTATATTTCCAAAATTGTGCAAGTAAATCTTTGAGAGTATAAGTTATATCCTTGTCCTTTTATGAAATTCTATCAAAGAATACCTAGAGTTCATTGTTATTGAATTCATAAATATTTGGTGTATTTCAATCACTTCCCTTAATGTTTTTCTATTTATGTTCAGTGCTCAGTTAGTTTTTAAAATCAAGCATTGTTTTCATGTTTGATCACTTATTGTACAAGATGTAATTATATGTTGGGTAGCATTACAATTCTTAATAGGTGATGGCATGCCTACATTATAATATGCATCATGTATATTTTCAACAATTTTATCATTTTCACCATTCATATTAGATCTTCTTAGTCCTAGGGTGTACATTGTAGGTCTCATATTAATTAATTTCATTAATTAAATAATTAATTGACATTTACAATTATTGAAATCCAATTTTCTTAACAAATTATCTCAATTTTTCAGCTAGTCTTCTTGAATGGCGGTCAAACATTTTATTATGCATTGGTTTCAAAATATTTTCATCAACTTCAAATAAGTACTAGCCTTTTTTAATTACAGTCATTAGAGGTGTTTTAAATGGTGGCATTTATTGAGAGGGTGTTTCAAATTATTTTTCTCACTACTAGTTTCTTCATTGTTACTTTCATTGTTTATTGTTTCCATGGTATTTTCTTTATTGTTACTTTCATCATTATGTGTTTCCATGTAATTTTAATCATTGTTATGAGGTAAGTCATTATGTATAGATTCATAATAAAAAAAATAATACTTTGAATGAGAACTTGCAACATAATTTGGACTTTTAGGTAAACATTCATTATGATTATTCAATTCATCATTGTCAATTTCATCATTATCTACGACATTTGGTTCAGTAAGTATAGTGTTTATACCTTATCTTGAGAAAAATGTTTAAATTTGTACCTTTTATTTTTCTTTCAACTCTTGTAATTGATCTGATGTTTTGTGATTTAATGACTTCCTCTTCCTTGAATGGAAACTATTACCTATGACAAGACAACGAATAATTTGATTCCTTTTATCTTTATCGTGCAAAGCACAAAATGATGTCGAGAATGTAGGTGGGATCATAATTATTGAAATACCCTAAAAATAAATGTTGAACAAAGAATTTTTGTCTATTATTCCAATAACATGTATATGTTATAGCACACACATATTATAACTATTATATATCTAGTCATATATCATATTGTTATGATATATGATTATATTATGTGATGCAATCTAGACTAGACAATATTATTATGTCATATAATCCTATACAATTACCTCTATATTTTCATTTATAATACAATTCTAGGGTTGATTTAATCATATGTTACATCATATACAATTGATTGAGCCATATTTTAGGTTCACAGGGCTCAATTTGGCCCAATCATGTCTCTAATTATACCAATTGACTAATTTGATCAATTCATGACTAATTTAGCCTCAAATCACATCTTTCTCTTGTCTAGTTAGGTTGAAGGAGCTCAAATTGGCCCCAATTTCCTTTAAAATTGAATTTATGCTCTATTTTATTTATTTTTTTATGATATAAAGGTCAATTGACCCCCAAATTACATCCTATATAGTCAAAACTAGGTTCATGGGGTTTAATTTCATCCAATTTGTATCAACTAATTATAACCTTAAACCCTTTAAACCCTTAACCCTAAGCCATAATTTAGGTTCATGGTGCTCAATATGTCCCAAATCATATCTCTAATTATAAAAATTGACTATTTGGATCAATTCATGACATAATAAGAGCTAATTTAACCCCAAATCATGTCTTGCTCTTGTATTTAGGTTGAAGGGGCTCAAATTGGCCCCAATTTCCTTCATAATTGAATAAGTGGGCTATTTTATTTAGGGTGTTATTATAGTGGGTTCGATTGACCCCAAATTACATCTTATATAGTCAAAACAAGGTGCACATGCTTGAAATTCATCCAATTTGCATCACTAATTGTAAGAATTGACTAATTAGCTTGATATGTAAAGAAATATGAGCCAATTTATAACCCCAAATCATATCTTATACTTGAATTTAGTTTTAATTGGTTTGTATTTTCCTAAATTACCTCTGTATTTACATTTATGATATAATTAAAGGATTGATTAAGACATATGTTGCATACTATACAACCAATTGATCCATAATTTAGTTTCACAAGGTTCAATTTAGCCCAAATCATGTCTATAATTGCACCAATTGACTAATTAGATTAATTCATGACTAATTTATCTATAAATCACATCTTCCTCTTGTATTTAGGTTGAAGGGGCTCAAATTGGCCCTGATTTCCTTCATGATTCAATTGGTGGACTATTTGATTTATTTTATTATGATATTAGAGTTGATTGACCCCAAAATTACATCCTATATATTCAAAATTAGGTTCACAAGGTTCAATTTCATCCAACTTGCATTGACTAATTGGAACCCTAAGTTGTAACCCATAGTTTAGGTTCATAGGGCTCAATTTGGCCCAAACCACATCTTTAATTACACTAATTGACTAATTGGATCTATTCATGATAAAATTGAAGCTAATTTAGCCTTAAATCATGTCTTTCTCTTGAAATTAGGTTGATGGGCCTCAAATTAGCCTCAATTACCTCCTTGATTGAATGAATCAACTATTTGTTTCATTACATGGTGACATTATGGTCAATTTCACTAAAAACTACATCATATACAATTCAAGCTACATTTTAATGTGGCTCAATTTTTCCAAAATCATGTTATTAATTGTACTATTTGACTAATTGGTTCAATCTATGATGAAATCAAAGCTAATTTAACTTCAAATACATTATGTAGTCACAATTAGGTTCAAGGGGATTGTATTGACCCTAATTGCCTCCATAATTGAATTAATTGACTATTTCATTCATTACATTATGACATTGGAGTTTATTTAGCCTTAAACCATGTCCTATACATGTTAAACTTGCATCTGTCATTGAACCAAATGATTCTTTGCTTCATTCTCTGATGAAATTAGAATCGATTAAGGCCCAAATCACATTTTATAGTCACTATTAGGTTTAAGGGGTTCAAATTACGCTCGATTGCCTTTGAATTGAACCAATGGACTATTTAGTTTATTTTGTTATGATACTGGGGTCAAGATCCCCAAAGTACATCATTTATAGTCAAAATTAAGTTCATGAGGCTCAATTTCACTCAAATTGTATCACTTATTTTGTACCAATTCACTCATTCGCTACATATGTCAGGAAATCTAAGCTAATTTAGCCCTAAATCACATCTTATAGTCGTAGTTACATGCAAAGGATCCAAATTAGCCCTAATTACCTCCAACATTGAAACAATTGAGTCCATTTAATTTTTTATAAAATTGGGCTTGGTTGAACCATAAATCAATTCTATATAGTCAAAATTAATTTTGTGAGTGCAAACACACTAAAATTGCATTACTATATCAATTATGTCCTTTTTGTGGTAGTGTATATATTGACACGCTCCACTTTAAAATAAAAATATAAAATTATGAATGTGAAAAGAAATAAACATAAACCAAAACATGTATAAATAGATCTTTTTCATTTTTGTGTGCAATGTCAACATAATGCATACACGTTATAATGTGTATGTATTATGTTGTGTTTGAATTCAAAAACCAATCCTTTGGACTCAGAAATGAGTTGAAATTCTGATCCATAGGCTTGGACCTGTCAACACATAGCCGAATCCAAGATCTTTGACATAAGATGATAAAATTTAACTTCCATCGCCAAATACACTATGAATTTTAACAAATCAATTCATAAAAATTATTACCATGATGACGAGCACGCTTTCCTCTTTCCAAATATATGTTTTTTTTTAATTGTTGGACTATTTTAAGGTTTTTATCTATGTTGATTTCTAACTATGGATTTTTTAGGCCACTATGCCACAAATATACATGCCTATATATGTTAAAGTATTTTTTTTTTCATTGATCCAAATGAGAAAAAAAGTATACGGTCATAAACTAGGCCTAATTTTATAGCATTAAAAAAACTATTTTTCATTTGTTTAAAGGTAGTTATGGAGTTCGTATGGCCATCTATCATTTTTCTTCAATTTTTAGGATCTATTTACTTGTAAAATATATATATATATATATATATATATATATAATATATATATATATATATATATATATTCATTAAAAAAATTAGTAAAATATAGGTCGCAAACTAGATGATCTTATCTAAATTTTTACAAAAGTTTTAAAAACTATTAAACTTGCCATACAAACGACTATCTACTATGTTTTCTTTTAAAAAAAGAGTTCCTCTTCAAATTTTAGATCTTTGACCTATTATACTTAACCATTTTATAAAAACTTGGTGTTTTGAAAACTATGCTCAATATGCAACAATTCATATTCTTATATCATCTTTATATTTTGAGTGTAACCATCTCAAATAATCTATAGAAGTTGAGAATTTTCAATTTTTAGGAAAAACATGTACACAACTAAGTCCTTTTTTGTCCACCATATTTTTGCACTTACCCTCATGTGTATGTTGAGTGCTTGTATTAATTCCAATAGGCTCTAAGTTATTATTATCATTCAATTGTAATATTGATTTTTCTGAAGCTGTACTCAACTTAATAATGTTGTTATCAATAATATTTTGTATTATGTCATAATTTGAAGCATTAATTCATAAAATGTCTTGCAATTTGATGATAGTCACAATATGCAATTTTATCATAGTTATTTGGTGTAGGGCTATTTGTATCAAACTCTTGTAGAGTATAAAAGGGAAGAGGTTGAAATCAAGTAGATTTTGTAATAGTATACGAGGAGGTGATGGTAATCTAGAAAATTTCCTCTTCGGTGGAGCTAACAATTGAATTTAATTTTTTAGTTGTGATGTTACACTAATTGTCATCATTGCCTCATTATTATAAACTATCTTAACATGTAAAGTAAACAGTTGTTGTAAATTATAGTATTTAGAAGGATTTATGTTTTCTAGATATATATATATGTGTGTGTGTGTGTGTGTGTGTGTGTGTGTGTGTGTGTGTGTCCAACATGTGTAAATGTAACACACATATGTAATGTAGATGGTATTGATTTCATCGCATGTATCCAAGGTTGGACCTAAAGTAGGTTGTAATGTGTGTCATGAAGTTTAATTCGTAGTGT
The DNA here is from genome assembly GCA_037957365.1 of Torreya grandis. Lineage (NCBI taxonomy): Eukaryota > Viridiplantae > Streptophyta > Pinopsida > Cupressales > Taxaceae > Torreya > Torreya grandis. The sequence continues at coordinate 513,406 of JARHVA010002770.1, forward strand.
CACATCCATTGATATTGTTCCAAGTGATATCCATAGCCCATGATCTAATTTAGTAATAATGAGATCTATTGTTTTCATATTTTTCATATAAAGCCTCAATTCATGCAAGAATGATATGTTGTAAACATTTTTAGCTGATTTAGCATCAATGGTGACTCATTTGATGAGCTTGTGTGATATTACTACCTAGATAAATAGTGCATCAGATTGACCCATTATATACTTGATGCCTACACTATTTTTAATTTTCTCATGATGCAATTACCCTGAATAGATTAATATTTTAGAGTGTTCGACATATATGTATCATAAGAGTCAATATGAGCTTCTTATATTGATTTTAAGAAATGTATATGAGTGCATGTCTTTGAATTTATAACTTTCTTATTAGTTTGAATCTTTTATTTATGCAAGGCCTTGTCACCATTTATGTGTAGTCACTGAAATAGGTGCAATAATAATTTGTTCATATTTGTATAATTCCTTACTTATGTATCCCAATTTATGCAAATATCTCAACCCAAAATCATATTAGGTCAAATTTGTGTCATTGGTTCTACAAAAAACTTCATTACTGAGTGTTGGATATTGAAATTGAAATATTCAATGTGTTCTTGATGATATTTCATTTGATCTTGCATAATCATGTTAGATATAGTATTTCTATTATAATGGGCATCCCAAGATGCCCCAACATTTTGGGATAGTGGTAGCATGGACCTCCTTAGAGGTAAACTATATATCACCACCTTGAAGAGAGATGGAATAAAAAATAGAATAATCAATAGTAGGAGAGTGGTTAATATTTTGGGGTGCTTAGGCATATAAAATTCACAAAACCCTAGAATATTGATGCTTACAATTAGAAGGATGACCCCTAAAAATAAAGGTAACATAAATGAATAAAGGTAAAATCTAAGAAACCCTAAGGCTGAAATTTAAAACCCTAGTAGAAACTTAGGGTTTGACACAGTTTGAGCAATATCTGGGTTCACCAATATGTTTTACTCTAGTTTTATTTTAGAAAATCTAATAGTATATAAACTAGTATGTGAATTCAAATGACTAAATATGTAATTTAAGCATGCATTTGAATCTAAAATCTTGAAATATATTGTAATGTTTTTATAAGTTACATATGTTAAATATAGTAAGTACAACAAAGGGATAAATACTTAGATTTTTTTTGTTTTAATTATGTTTTGAAAATGGATAACATATTGAATCGACTATGTGATTCTCTAGTTCTAGACTGTCTTTATATTAATGAAAGCCCAATTATGTTAGCTTTGGGTTGGTATCGTGACCTATAGTGGTTGATAATGAGCTTTTCATAAAATAGGATCTATGAACATGCGATCACCTTTGCCTATCTCTGAAAGCTTTGTATGTGTGATACCAAACCCTAATGATGTGCACAACTCTAAAAATAGTCCTCATTCTCTTTGAAACCCTAGGTGTGTTTTTGAGGGATATAAACCTATAAAATTGGGTAATTGTAATAGGTTAAGTTGACCCCAATCACCCCCATTGATTATTGATTCTTTCCTATGTATATGATACTCCAAGAATAGAATTCAATCCACATGTAGTTATCCCACTTATTGTGATTATACAAATGTACTCCTCTATATGATTGTAATGAATGATTTGACTTTGATACTTGATAATTTTTGCTTTGACTTGGATTTGATATGCTTCACACTTGGTTTTAGGTTGCTCCTACTGATTGATTTAAAATTTGAGAAGAATAAGGTAGATTTTCTCAATGTGCATAAGTGTATAGATGTGTACCATATAAGTGTCAAGTAGCCTATGAAGTGAGATCTTGATTTCCATATATGAGTCCAATTGGGTAATTTCTCATGCCACTAACATGTTTAGCAGATGGACTAACCCTAAGGAAATATTTTATTTTATAAAGTATTCATTTTTGGGTCACTATTAATAAGCATAATTTAGTATTGATTGGTGATACTAACCTAACCTAATAGTACCAATTTGTGCACAGGGGGACTAAACTAAGCATATAGGCATAATTGTGTGGGATATTATGTAATTTTGAAATAAACAATAAGGTTCTTGTAAGTGTGTAATATCAAATAGAGAGCATCAAACTCATAAGCAACATGTAGGTGTGAGATAATGGTGGGTTATGACCATACTTGTGTGTGCAATTCATTTATGATAAATTTAAGTCAATATTTTCATTATCAAGTACTTAATACCATATTTTAGTATCTATATCCATCTAATCATCCTCCATTTCTTTACCCTTTGACCTAAAATCATAACACTTATCATAATATAAATAGAAATTTAGCCCAAGAATATAAATAGGGACAATAAAACTCATCTTTATTATATCATATGTCTTCTTTGCAATATATATATATAGAAATTAAAATTTAGGTTGTTATTGCAAACAAAATAAAAGGAAATTTTTTAGTCTACCTACTTATAAGCTAATGGTCAAGGAGTTTGGGCCCATCATAGATGTGAAAGTAGTCTCCCTTATCCTTTTTAGGCATTTTTTTAGTTGACAATGATGGATATACGTTATACTTTGTATAAAAAGTTGTAGTGTCATATTCTTAATGAGTCATATTGTCTCTAACACATTTTATGTTGACATGGTTCTAAGAATCAATTATGATGGTGGCTATTTTCATCCTAATGTAGTTGTTGATAATTAATGAAATTTGTGCTAACTTGATTTTACATTGGAGGCATTTTTTTAGTTGAAAATGATGGATATATGTTATACTTTGTATAAAAAGTTGTAGTGTCATATTCTTAATGAGTCATATTATCTCTAACACATTTTATGTTGACATGGTTCTAAGAATCAATTATGATGGTGGCTAGTTTCATCCTAATGTAGTTGTTGATAATTAATGAAATTTGTGCTAACTTGATTTTACATTGGAGGGATGCGATGGTTCTGGATTGGATATAAATTCTTCTATCTAAGAAAATAAGTATTGAGGATTGTATGGTTGGTTTGAAAAGCCCCAGTTACAAGATATTAAATTTGTTGTCTTAAGTATGTGTGGACTAACATATTCCTATGCCATTAAAATAGTAAGCTATTATGGACACATGAAATGACATATTAAATGGCAAGTCTAACTATTATGGATTTCAATAAACATAATGTTCTCACATTGCACCTTTAGTTTCATATATCTAAGTTGAACTTTTGGATTATAAGCAATATCAGAGATGCTAAACAAAAAACACATGTAAGTTATGATAAATTGGAAATGGACTGAAACTATTGAAGTGGGGAAATTTTGGAGCATATTAACCCTAAAAGAATGATTATTTATGAGCATTTTATTTTTCACTCTAGGTGGAAGCCAAACTTATTACATGTCTCAAGGATTTTTGAGTGTGTAAATATATTCAAGGGATGGTACATGATAAATTTTTTGTAAGATTATTATTGATTATTCAACATGATAGATATATCCTATTTAAAATATAGAATATAGGCACACACATACACATGAACTTAGTAATGATAAATTCTTATTAATGAGAAAACCTTATGAAGTGATAAAACTTGAAAACCTTGTAGAATTTTGTGGTGAGCACCTTCTGATATATTGAGATCCTTACAAAAAAGGTAGAATAACTAAGGTTCAGTAGTTGGTAGTATTTTTGGGTACATCATGAATGCTTTAGGACCAATAACCCTTGTTGTTGTATCACTTTTAAGAATCCTCAAAGGCTACATCAATGTGTGTATGTTATCTCCATTCAATATTCAAGGTAATAGGTAGACCTCCAAACCTAATAATTTATGACTTCAAAGTTAATGTGAAGATGAAATTTTAGGTTTTAGGATTATCCATTTGCATGTTGACAACCCTACCATACCTTATCCATTGCATATAATTTAAATATATGATGTAAACATGATCAATATGAAAATGGCATATTGGGATTTGGAATGGGCTCTAGAAAAAAGGAAAACTATGAGACACCAAAACTTTAGGACTTGAAACTTGAGATGTGTGATTCTATAATTTAGTTCTCCTTCATGTGTGGAAATTGAGTTTTAAATTTGAGTAATTAAAAATCTAGGATATATATTTTTGTAGATAGAGAAGAGCGTATTGTATAATTTTCATTCTATATTCTCACTAGAATGTGTAATGATTTTCAAACCCCCCCAAAAAAAAAATTGCCTAATCTCAAAGCTTAATTTATTCATTAACCCATTTAATTATTAAACATTACTAAAGTTTTTTATTCTTTAAATCAAAATCCCTCCCACTATCCAAGCTTACTCCAATAAAATATCATCCATGTATAATATTTCCAAGACAAGTAAAAAATGATGTAATAATTTTTTAAATTGGATTTTAAAAAGAATGAGAAACTTGTGAACCCTAAGCACATAATGAAAATTCATCCTTCAATATTGTATTTTTAGTCATTATTAAGTTGGAAAGGGTTGTCATAATTCTTTCATAGATTCTCTACTCTTCCTCTAGGGGCATTGTTTGGGTTCAAAAACAATAACTAGGATCAACAAGCCATATGCATTTTACATTTAATATTTAAGTTTTACTAACTTTTTATGTCTCTTAAATCAAAATCCTTCCCTTTATCCAATCTTACTCCAATAAAATATTATCCATGTAAAATATTTTTAAGATAAATAAAATGATAACATTTTTTTAAATAAGAGTTAAATAATGAGAAAACTTTACTTAGTCTTGAGGTGGCAAGTGTAATGAAATATCTGGAGGAAAATTTTTTAAAAAACACAAAAAATTATTGTCCCTCCATGCTCATGCCCTCCATTTACAATCACCTTTTTATTTCAAACATAAATACATATAAACCCTGCAAAAATATTTAAAAAGCCTAATACTTTTGTACCTTCCACATAAAACATTTTGGTGAACCTGATCCTTATAATCATCTGGCCTTAGGATTTCATATTATTATCCCTCTAAGGTATGATTCTTTTGAGATAATATCTTTTTACATTTTCCATCAACCTTATTCCTTCTCGTGCCTTATCATTTGGCTTATCCTTGTTTGGACCATGTCATCTCTGATGAGGCCAATAAATGACACTCATCTGGCACATTATTAGTTCATAAAATCATCCACTTTGGCTATTGTTGTAATCTTAAACCATGATTTCATCCTTATTCCTATCCTTATCGCATATATTTTTTAATCTAATAAAAAATATTTATCTTTGAATAAAATAATGCAATTAAATGACTTTATGACATATTTTTGATAATCGAAGAATTCAAGGTCATCAGAGGTTCTTTTAGGAATTAAAGGAGGATTTATTCAGTATGACTATTGTATCCTGTAACATATATTCTACATATTGTAACATCTATCATATAGTATATTTTTGTTCATATAACATCTAGATAGATTTCTTGTAGTGACTATTTTTCATTGACAACAAGTTGGCGGTTTGGAACAAGATCCTCTCCATGATTTATGGAGTAATTATAGTGCCTTCAATCTATGAAGGAATGATTCACTTAAATAAGTCCTTCTCTCTCCATTGAAATGGATTATTATTCTCATATGTTTTCTTTTGTTATAAGCATGACCATTATAATTATTTTCTTTGGGTGCAATCATAAATTTTCAATTGCAACCTCTTAGATTTTGTATCCTCTAAATAATGCACATGTCTCTCATATATAAATGGAATATCTTAGGTTGCAAAGGAGTTAATGAGGATATAATTAATAATTTAGTCAATAGAATAATTGTAGATTTAGAAGTGTGAGTCCAATCATCTTGTAATTCTACCATAGCATAGCTATTATGTTATGAAATAAATTCAAGATGTAGTAATTCAATTGTCATAAAGAGGAGAGGAGTCACTCTCTAGTTTAAATGAGGTAAGGCCCATTCACATGGATTGAATATTGATTTCTCATTTGTTAGTTTAGTTTATTTATGTATTATTTGTATGAATTTCTTATTTTTTATTGAATTCTTATAATGTGTGTGATTTGATTTCATGTATGTTTTTCTATAGATGTGTTATTCCATTCTATACATTTAATTCATTCGGTATGGGAAGCTTCCAAATAGTTTTGATTCCCTTTCATTCAAGTGTGCTTTCAATATTGTCATTTCCCTTCTGCAAGTATGTTTCAATTATGCAACGATAATGACCCCAAATTTCAAGAGAAACTAGTGCTACACATACACTGTCGACATCTTACCAAGCTTAACACACCATCATTAATAATTAATTAAAGTAGCATACTTAATAAACTAAGTGATTGTGTTATGTGAGTAATTAACCATGAAGTAATAATACATGTAAATTACATAAGTTGAAAATAAAAGGGTGGTTAAAAATTCATATAATGTTGAAATAAAGAATTGTTAGATAAAATAATCTAATATGTGAGTAATTATAAAAAGAAATATAATAATGTAAGGATTTCATGATATGTGAAAATATGTATGGGTAAAAATGTCTTTTCAATGTAATAAATAGAGTGAAATTAATTCAAAGGAAAGACATGAAAATTATATATATGATTTTGATATATGAAATATATGAAAAAGAAAATAAAGAAAAATAAAGACTCTCATAAATAAGAAAGTAGAAGACATGGAAATGCGATAGGAGAGTGATTGATATGACGGTACACAAATTATATCCTAAGAGGGGGTATAAAATACACTCTTGAGTGTCCTGGTCAAGGCTAATAGTTTACAAATGTTTGTAAGGTAAAAAGAGATATAGACTATGTGGTTCCTCGATACTCGTATTGCTAGACCAGGGTATGTCTCTTATCTTTGATTGGGAGGGATTGAAAGAGCTTAAAATAATCTTGCAACAAATATGTATTTAAATATTGATCTAATATAAAGGAATTATTATGCAAAATGTGTAACTTTTTAAATATTCATTTATTTATTTTTTGTTTTTACTTATATTAGATTGTGTTGTACTATTTTTAAAATAGTTAATTATATAAAATTGTATTAGAATGTTCTAAGTGTTTAAATGGGAAATAGGAATATTATAGGCTTCCCATCAAAAGAGGTCTATTGGGTTAAACATGAGAGATTGGTCTTGCTTTCATTTATTTGGTGGTTTGATTTTGCTCATCAATCTATTCTAAGGCTTAGTTTTCTTTCAAAAAAGTAGATTATGTATTATTTATGTTTATTGCCTTTCCTTATGGATAGATGTGATTCATATATGTTATGTGTTTCTATGATATAATTTACATGGAGGGTTCCTAACTTTTATATGTTATTAGGCATGATGTAATGGTTGTAATACAAATGTTTATCAATTATTAAAAAAAAAAATCCTCGCATATATCATATAATTTTAGCATATGGTTTGAAGCATGACAGGGTTGTGTGTGATAATGATGTTTTATTTATATATCTCCTTACAATTGATAACTTTGCTTTAGTTCCATCTAGTGATATATCTTGTGTGGATCATTGTATGATGGCTCATTATGAGATAGTGTTTTATCCCAATTTTATTTAATGAAACTCTAATAGGATATAAATGATTAGAATTATGCCTTAATTCTAATTTTCAAAATACACACACATGCACATAGTAAATACAATAATGAATATACAACAATAGGGAATAGAAATCTTGGCTTATTGGTCATGCGGGTCTAAAGTCTAATTATTTGAACTCTACACCTCAAGAATGTATTATTTCCCTATACATGATTTTTCTTCACTTATTTTCCTCTAAGTCAATTATAATGGATTTAATCAATATCAAAACCCAATACTGACTACAGTGATCAAAATTAACTACATATAGTGGATGACTATTTTATTCTAAAGCAATTTTATTACATTTTTGATGTTTATTTCTACCTTAATATGTTTTTATAATTGCATGGAAACACCTATACATTCTAATGCTAATTATGCAAAAGTTATTTGATAACAAATGAAGGGGTGTCAGGTGAAAGGGTTGATCTGGTCTAACCTAGGTCAATACCCATTGATAGACCAAGCACTGCACTAAATTATCAGTACTCTAAGGAGGGATTAAAATTTAATGTAGTTCTCCCATTAATGTGTGTGTGTGTTTAATTGTGCTTCAAGCCTATATATTCTTCCCTTTATTTTCCCCTTAGTTCAAGCATGAAAATATGAATTAACCCTTCTATGCTTAAGATTTAGCTCTAAAAATTATGTAGGTGCAATAGAAATCTTGTCTATCTCTTGAGAATGTAATGTGTTTGTCCCAAAATAACTTATAGTAGCTTTGTTTATATACAAGTATTTAAATTTTAATTAAGGACCTAATGGTGTGTTAATAGTAGAAAAATAAGTTGAAACATGCCCAAATTGAAGAGAATAATAGACATGATTGTCAGGAAAAATTAGCACTCACATGATATTTGGTTAGTAATTAAAATATTATGTTTGTGAGATTGTGATGTGACTTACTATAGATAATATTTTTGAATTATATAACATCTCAGTCTTATACACTTGGAAAATACATATCATGAATGTAACTTCAGCTTCTAGATGACCTTTCTTGTTGCCAAAAAGCTCACATACACTATCTCTATGTGCCAAATTGTTTATCTTTTACTCTGACCAATATTATTCTGATGACTCAAGCTTTCTATCTTTCCCAGAACCTACTTATTTTCAGTCTTTGCAAGTTATAGACTTGTACCTATTTTCCAATTGTCTAGACTCTTGCATCTTAGTCAGATGCTTACGTCGATGCAAGTGTCTTACCCTAACACAAGTGTCCAGTGCCCTAAAGTCATCCAATTTTCAAATGAAACATATTCATATGATCAATCTAAGTGATTTAATTTGAGATATTATCCAAGGGGATTGGTATAAATATAATATTGACCCTCATTTATTCCTTATGTAGAAATGTAATACCTACTGACAAGGTAACTTGCGAAAATCAGTATATCAGCACTCAAATGAGTAAATTTTTTTTATTTTTTTCTATTTTCAGATCAGACATAGAGATAACACATTTACAAGTCTGAAGTATTAAAGGAACACTCTATGAGCCACATTTTTCATGTTACAAGTTAGGTCATTGTTAGACTTTCTTATCACATATTTCATTATTCACACACAAGCCAACACCTATGGGATAACTACATAAGTCTAAGGTCCATCTTCAAAATAGTGGTTATGTAGGCATTGTTTATTGATATAGGGTTATTTGAAAAAAAATAGACATCATGTGCCCATTAGGCCATTTTTCCATAGCTAATATGAGGATGAAGAACTAGGGTTTTGTTATTTGATAAAGAACGATAGTCCATGACCTAGATCTAAATGCACTAGATCAATGCTAATACAGAACCCAGAAGTATCTAGATGGTCACATCCAATTTCAGTAAGTATTTTATATTATAGCATCTAAGTCAGATAGTAGCATTGATGTAGCCATATCAGGTTGATGCAAGTGTTTATGGCTATATAGGTCAAATTTATAGAATCGGGTGATTATTCCAAAATATAGATCTAGTCTACTTTATGCTTGTTCTAGATCCATATTTGTATTAACATCAAAATTAGTTAATTATATTTTTTCATCATTAGTGTAATATCTATCATATTTGTACTTTATATCTTTAGCATCTCAGTATAATAAATTTAGTATATGATTATCTAATTTTCATAAATAATTATCCTACTTTAGAGAAGTCTACCATCATTGTGCCCTAGGATATCTCTTCCTTCTTTAACCCTAAATTCCCCATATCTAGATTATAGGACTAAATATTTGATGACCCTGATTTGTAGAAATGTAAATTTTTCTGGTTCTAGGGTTTTTAGCCAACTAGAGTTTTAGATTGTTGTACTATTGAATTTTTTACTTATATTATTTTACATACAACCTAGGCATAGCCCTAAATTGGGAGGTGTGCCTATTGAACACATTGAACTTCCATTCCTAACACCTAAAATGTCTAAAACCAATGAGGAATATAATGTCATGGATCATGATGATACCAATGTTGACAATGAAAAACCTATTGATGAGGTTATCATAGAATAATATTTTTATAATGAAAATCATGAGTCTAATGAAACCAATTAACATGAGCAAATAGATAATGAGAAAGTGAAATCAATTGCATCGTACACATATTTGTTAAAACCTTAAATATCTTGATGAAATCCTAATAACCATATTAAAAACTAAAAAATCAAAAAACATAGATGAACAAGTAGGTCCATCTATTGATTATTTTATTTGAGCTATGGGTCATCCCCATATATCAATAACCCTCCCCTTGAGCACATTACCACTTCATACTTATAATGAGGGCATGGGATATGTATTTCAACCTTTGTTTCTTCAAACTATCATTGCCACATATTACATAGGAAACCTAAATGCTTCAACTCAAATACCTGTTTCAATGCCTATATCTACCCAAGCTATGCATATACATCATTTGGTGATTTGTCAAATATGCAACCTAAAATACTAAGAGGTGTAAGCTCTTGTTCAAACTATAAATTTTTTGCAAACTAAGGTTACAAATATTGAAAAAAATTCTATGAAATCTCCTTATGCTATTGATTTGCAAGAGGTGTTACATAATTCTCTTACACCAGAGATATAATTGTACCCCTTGCTAACTAGTTGTTGCACCTAAAAAACTATGTTATAATAGCAAGGGTGATCCTGAATAATATCTCCAATCCTTTTATGTAACATGTCTTGATTATGCCTCCAACAATAAACTATTGACTAAATTATTTTCATGGAGCCTAAAAGACTATGCTTTAAGGTGGATCTATGATTTACCAATGAAATAAGTAAATGCCTTTAAACACCCTATAGATCAATTGTTGGCACACTTATCTATTAACATTATCAAAAAGGTTTTCTATGCCCAAATTGTAAAAATTAAACAATGAACTAATGAATCTATCAATGAATATGTCTTAAGATACAAGATAATATTAGCTAAAATGACCAATTTTATGGCAACTAAAGAGCTTCAATATATTTTCAAGTAAAGTTTACTTGCTCCATTACATGAATATATTGTTTTCAAAAAAACAAATATTTCGATGACTTATGAAATATTGTTCGCGATTGTGAAATGAAATGTATCTCACTGGACAAACTTAAATACATAACAAATACACCAACTAAATCTACATCTAATACTAAGTTTGGTATCAAACCAAGTTATAATGTCAAACCCCCCAGAGCCTAAAAAAGAAACAACTACCATGGTTAATATGGTGTCACAACAACCTAATCATATTATCTTATCTAATGCCCCATGGAGATAATTTACACACCTAAGTCTCGTACTTTATTACTCTTATGGATTGTAGAATGTCACCTTATATCTCTCCATCATCCTATAGATGTTGATATGAATATACCTTTACCTAGAGGGTATGATGCAAATGATTATTGTGACTATCACAAGGGCCCTAGGAATTTTATGAACATATGTTTTACCTTGAAGTATAAGATCCAGGACCTCATCGATGACCAAAAGATTAAATTTGATGATTCTCCAAAGGAATCAGGCTCATAAGTTGATGACCACCATAAATAAAAAAATTTAACAATCCTTTACAAAGCATTCAAAGAAATATATAGAAGTGGTATTGTTATCAATTAAATTTGCACCCTTTGAAAAGTAGTTTAATCCTTCCAAATTTGATGTAACATAGAAACACCTCAAGGTTTTGAGTACCTTATTAGAGAGGGGAATCTCTAGATTAAAGGGTTAGATCCCCTTGATGAAACATTTAAGACCAAACACTTCTCTAACACTTACTAGAAAAAGAGAGAGAAACCTACTCTAATGGAGGTGATATACCAACTATATCTAATCACTACCAACCAACTACAATTATATTTCAAACAAGAGACTAACCTACACATGACACTAATCCAAATCTATGTTTTTACATCAATGTTTCTCATGAAAGTTTGTGATGCAAACTTGAGCAAGAAGGACTAGTCAAGAGGTCATGACATGACACTAATGAAAAGACAACTCACTAAACACCTACACACTCTATTTAAACACTTCAAGAGACTTACAAAGAGGATTCAAATTGAACATGACTGCTAAACAAGGACAAGCATGCCAAGGAAGTAATCATATCATTTATAAAGATCAACTAATCAAGCATACATATTGAAACTAGTCCATGAAGAAGGTAAAACTAGGTCATTCTTCATTGATAAAAGGGTAAAAATGGGTAGGGCTTTGCCATACCCATATGGAGGATATAAACTTAGTCAATTAAGGATCAATATATATAGAAAGTGAGAGAAGAAAAGGAGGACGAGAGAGAGAGAGAGAGAGAGAGAGAGAGAGAGAGAGAGAGAGAGAGAGAGAGAGAGAGAGAAGTGTCTAAAAAGAGTTACAAAAAGAAATTAGATTAAAATTTATACATCAGGTCCTCAAAGACAAGTTATAGTCTTCTAAAGATGCACTTCTGCTCCAAGTGGTATGTAAGTTTCAAAATTTACTTAACACCTTGTCTGGCTCTCCAAAATTGCCCTTTGCTTTGGCTTGTGGAATTACAAGTGGTCCTCATGATGGTTAGATCATGTTTAGTTACACATTTAGTTTTGTCTTGACACCTCTCAACTTATCTTTTCAGGTTCTCTTTGACACATCACTTCATTTTCTTACTAGGTGTATAGAAATCTCTTCACCTCACTAGGCCAATCTTGCTTACAGGTGTTAAAACATGAATTCATCTTCTCCAGTTAATTATATCTCCATGGATGGTATATTCACATCATATTATACCTATAAAAATTTATTTTTAAGTTCAAACCAACCTCAAAAACTTGTTCTACACTAAAAGCTCCATTTTGGCTTCATTCTTTATAGCCCTAAAATCATACAAACCTCCTTGTGTAGAGAAGCGTACAGATGTTAATATAAAAATGAAAGAATATTTTAGGACCCAGTATTCTTTTACATCTCCATTCCTAGTTTTAGGTCATGAGAGTGAGTGTAAGTGTCCTTTTCATCTATTTCTCTCTCCTAACTAGGTATCACTTAGTTCTCCCTGCCTAGAGACTATATTTTGGCTCCACAAGATTCCAAAACATGTGAAACATAAAATAAATGTTTGATTAAGTTTTATTACCTCCTTATGGTCATCCATGTCAATTTTAAACTTTTGACACCTTGTATGGACCTCCCAAGTAGTTTAAAATAGTCCTTTTTAGCCTATTTCATATAATTATATATCTACAACTACAAAGCATTAGTATGGAGAGGTGATTAGGGGAGTTTTTTAAAATCTTACATTTAAAAAAAAAAAAATCATTTGGATGCATATAAATTCTCTTCTCTCTCATCTGGTTGAAACTAGCCTATTTGGGCAGCCTGTGAGTACTTCAAGGTCTTAAGGATGATTTATTAAGTGTGGTCCACCAGCTTAAGAAATAATGCCCAAATTTGTAATTTTATTAACATATATAACACCTTAAAACTCATTTTTATACCATGAATCTTGTCATGGAAGATCCAAGCAAAAGATAGTGTCCCTTAGGTGGCTGAGTGTGCATTTGTGAGGATTGAGAGAGACATGAGGTTTGTATGTGGCATATTGAAGTTTGTTTTATATATGAACACTTTAGTAACATAAATTACAACATAATTGAATTTTTTCCATGGTCATATACCCTTTATATCTATTTAACCCTTCTATAACTTTCAATTGTTCAAGTTAGGGTTCTCATAATATCACCGTTACTTACCCTAACTGTATATATTGGCCTCTTCTTGAGTTGTTAGAGGGTATGGAAACATTTTGATATTTTTAAATGATATTTTTATGATACTATCACTCCATTCTAAAATGTTTAGTCCATCATTTCACTCTCATCAAACCAATCTTCTTTACCAAACTATAAATACACAAGGTTATATGTATGGTATAGACTCAACAGGCCTAAACAAGCCTTATCAGTATTGTTTTGTCTTTTGATGGGTATGAGGGTTTTATGGATATATTATATCACTATTAAATCATATTAAATTTTTTTAAATTCCATCATTTCTCCTAAAAAAATTTAAACCTCTTCAAACAAGCAAATATTTCTCAAAAATAAGCAAGATTTTGTGTGACTGGATAAGCAAGCAGGGTTGAGAGAGCTCTATCAAGTTCTATTGCTCTATAAAATTTTAGGTATAAATAATATATATTGGTTTTATCACTTACTCATCACTTAAATAAGATAAACCCCATGATTTTTTCCATGGTCATATACCCTTTATATCTATTTAACCCTTCTATAACTTTCAATTGTTCAAGTTAGGGTTCTCATAATGTCACCGTTACTTACCCTAACTGTATATATTGGCCTCTTCTTGAGTTGTTAGAGGGTATGGAAACATTTTGATATTTTTAAATGATATTTTTATGATACTATCACTCCATTCTCAAATGTGTAGTCCATCATTTCACTCTCATCAAACCAATCTTCTTTACCAAACTATAAATACACAAGGTTATATGTATGGTATAGACTCAACAGGCCTAAACAAGCCTTATCAGTATTGTTTTGTCTTTTGATGGGTATGAGGGTTTTATGGATATATTATATCACTATTAAATCATATTAATTTTTTTTAAATTCCATCATTTCTCCTAAAAAAATTTAAACCTCTTCAAACAAGCAAATACTTCTAAAAAATAAGCAAGATTTTGTGTGACTGGATAAGCAGGCAGGGTTGAGAGAGCTCTATCAAGTTCTATTGCTCTATAAAATTTTAGGTATAAATAATATATATTGGTTTTATCACTTACTCATCACTTAAATAAGATAAACCCCATGATTTTCATGAACTCTTCCCTTTCCTTTAGGTTTGGAACTAGATTGCATTACCTAGCAAACCTGTAGATGTTCATTGTGTGGTCTGACTGCACTTAGCATTTTAGGACTTGTCTGCAAGCCATTGATCATTTTAAAAAATATTTTTATATAATTAATATCTCAAAAAAAAATCAAATTTTCTAAAATTTTACCCTCACAAACATACACCATTCATGACTACCTCCTCAAAAGGTGACTGTAGGTGTCATTTTTAAAGAGTTTTGACTATGTTTTAGGGTCAAAACTTTATTACAAGACATTGAAGATGAATACCACCCTACTGATGGTTTCAAATTATTTTTAAGTTTCCCAAACTCATTTCTCACTTCTACAAGGTTCAATTACCCTTTCATATCATTTTACAATGTTTGCTCTTTGTCTTGAACTCAAACCTATTTGTGAGCATTAGGGTTGTAGATTCAATTTCTTGACCTTGATATGACTCTAAATGTTTCAGGTGTGCATTTTTATTATATTTTATCTCTCATTTAAATATAATTACCATGTATCACTTTCAAATCATTTCACAAACCTCTGTCTTCTTTGTCTCTATACACAGTCCTGTGGGATTTATTAGGCTTGTAGACTCTATCATAAACTCTCTCTTGACTTTAGACATTCTGGTATATTCATTGGTATATGAATTGTTTTCAAACATTAATCCATTATAATACTTCCATATGCATGTCTACAACTCAAACATTGACACACCATTATATTTCTCCTAAAGTTGTAGACCTATAGGTCTACAAACATGTAGGTCTGCAACCCTGTGTCTTAGACTTTGAAAAGTGTAAGCATGATCATTAGGGATCTAAGATAATTTCTCCATTTCAATAAAAAATTTATCAAAAAGTCATAACTCTCAAACTCTTTTGGAAATTTAGATTTATACCCCACTCAATTCACCCTGTTATGCAGGCAACACTAGAACACAATCTAAAAGGTGAATGATGGTGTGACCCTTTTGAAACTAGTATGAAATGTTTATCTAATCATATGGCCTTGAATGGATTGAGAGGATATTATAAGATATTGGATAATCACTTGTATGTATTATTCCATGTGGATAACTTTGAAACACAAAGAAATATTGACAGTCACTTTCAAACTATGCAATAGTGTAAATCTCCTTGCTAAATGACTTCCCACACATGCCAACCTGGTGGATGAAAGTGAGAAATAAATTTTAATACCTTTTATGACTCATTTAAATTGATTTAATGCATCCAAAAATCTCACACTTGCATTGAAGTTGCACAAAACTCAGCCTGTGGGGATTTAAGCCTAAAAAAAGAACCTTATTTCCTTAGCGATTACTAATAAATTTAAAGAGGTAAACATAATGACCAATGACAAAAATTAGAATCCCATATGGGTCATCAACTCTGGATAAAATCTTATCCCCTAACTCTACCTATATGGTCTATACCATGCAATGGAATTTGGCCTTCATGAGCTTGTAAAGGGAGAGATGGAGGGGAGAGAGAGAGTTTAGTGTATTTTTTTGACTTGAAACATAATTCCAAGTTGATATATGACCTATGGAATATTAAATAATGTTCATAAACTATTTTCATCTAAAATATGAGTTTACAAGTCCGTACAAGTGTCAAAACTCCTCTCTAAAGCATTAAAATTTAAGATTCTAACTTTTATTTGACTTGTTGATAGGTGTGGTAGTTATGTAACTACTCCAAAGTCCTTGAAAAGTGTCTTTTATAGATTTATCACTTGGGTTACTTTGATATACATGAAAATTATCCATAAATCACTTTTTTCCTCCATTAAACTTACCTTAAAGTCTACACAAGAACTTTAAAGTTTCCAAATCAACATGAAATGTTATGAGAAGGTGATTAAGACATAAAATAACTTTGAAAAGATCCTAACAACCTATGATAACCCTTGACCAACTCCCATCACTACATGACAAGACTAGACCGCTACAAGATCGTAATAGGACTTTACCTTGATTTCTCTAAATAAACCTTAAACAATGCTAATAAGGCTCTATGAAGACCTTTTGAAAGCTATATAAGACATGACAAAACCTTTAACTAGGTTATCAAGATATGACCAAAAAAATTCACCTATAGGGGTTGACATTTTGACCTTGGGGGTCAAATTTGGTCAATAAATTGGTGATTTATGGGGGAAGCATGCCTGCTATGCTAAATAGACTAGTAGCCTTATCCTTCCATTAGGAAATGGAGTCATTTGCACTCAATTTCAAATCCAATCAGACCTTGACCATGACAATATAATCTTATTTGACATTTAAAACACACCAAACAAAGACAACACACATAAAACAAAGCAACAAGACTCACACGTGCTATCAAACACTTAGGGAACATAACAAACAACATGAGCAAACTATTTATATAAAACTATCCTGAAAAAACTTCTTCTTCCTAGATCAAAAGGGAATATTTTAAAATATCTTGCTCCATGAGATGAAGAATGGCATGAAACAAGTTATCTCTTGAGAAATGCTCTTGTTGTCTTCATCTTCTTCTTGAATGCCACTCCTCTTGGCATGTCCACAAATGAAGTAATGGCAGATGCAAACCAATCATTTATGAATGTGAATTAATCTTATGGATCAAGCTCTTTCTCATACTCTATCTTGATGTTTGTGTCTATCTCAAACGTGGCCATCTATTGGCTCATAGGAGCAGCCTCAAACATGGTTCCTTAGAGATTATTACCTTGTCTTTCAAGAAGTAAATAAGCCTCTAAAACAACCTTAATCTGACCAACAAGAGTTATAGATCCTTGAAAAGCCTCAAACTCATCACAAATATCTTTGAACTTCAGCCATATATCATTTTTGTCTATCAAGGTAGTAACAGGTTTAGCCTCTATTGGTTTTTCAAATTCAATCTCTTGATCATCTTCAAGAGTGTCATAGTCATCATAGATTGCTCCATCATGGACTTGAGACTCTTGGTGGTGTTCTTCAACACATGTTTTATCTCTAAGAATCTTACATTCCTCATCAATAATCTAATTTTTCTCTCCCAAAGGTACTCTCTTTTCAAAACCTTCATGTTGTTTTACCATATGCAAATAGGTTTGCAACATATCCTTCACATCTCCTTGAGCCTACTCATGAGACTCTACAAACTTACTCAATATGATGTTCCTCTCAAGAACCTTTTCTTCTATGTCTACATCAACCTCTTCATTGGCCAAGGTATCAATCTTGTCACTCTCTTCATAGGCAGCTACAATCTCATCAAGATCATCTCTTTCTTCATTCAAGAAGATTGATTTATGTTTGTCTTCACTAAGGGGAGTACCAATGGTGAATTATTCATCATTTGCAAATATAGCTTGATCTTCTTCACTTATCTCCCATAGGATAGGTTCTTCGGAGGGTGATGGGAAAGTTCATGAGTTGGAGGAGTATGAGGTATGGTGTATGTCTCATGAATGGGCTTGGAAATGGTGGATTCTTGGAGGAACTCTTGTAAGGAAAATAAATTAAGTTGAGTAATGGAAGGGGCATATACTTCAATAAGAAATATATTTTCCTCATAGCCTTCTTGAGGCTCTTCAATAGCTGCAACTTTATCCTCAACCTTCTCAATTAGAGTCTCATTCTTATTTTGAATAAACTCTTGGATAGACCTCCAAGATGGACAAGCTAGAAGTTCTTGGGGAGAGGGAAATGGAGCTTGATTAGGCACAAATCTTTCTTTGTCTTCAACCTCTCAATTTTTTATCTCTTCAGGTCCTTTCATCTTCAATTCTAGCTCTTTGATTTGCTTATCTATACTCTCTTGGAATAGATTCTCTTGAAGTTGTTTAGTGACCTCATGAGGGTAAAAAATATAAGAAGTTTGGTGTGAGATACAAGAGGACTCTTGGAAAGGGATTAGATAGAGTTGCATAGGTTTAGATTCTTATTTGAATTCAACTCCCCAATTTATACTTGTCTCACCTAATTCACTCCATGACCTAACCACTTGATTCAATCTTAGAATCTTGAAAGAGTTTTTGGGAGGCTCTTGAGGAAGAGAAGTAACATTTTGGTTCTCAATAATGGGATGCTTAACAATAATATTTTCCTTCTCTTGAATGCTCTCTTGGATAGAATTCTAAGAAGGAAAAGTTTAAGGAACACATGGAGGATTTGTAATACTTGGAAGCTCACTTAGAAAGGTCTATTGGGGAGGAATGGGTGGCATAAATGAGGGTTGATGTGGTGTGTATGAAGACACATAAGGTTGATGGAGTTGTACTTTTGTTCTTAATGTTTACTTAACTTATCCTCAATGCTTTGAATGAGACCAATTGTTTCTCAGTTATACAACTCTTGCATTTGGCCTCGTACACTTGAATTAAATGGTGAACAAAGATGAAAAACTTGTTAGTATTCCATTATAGCCAAAGGAGGGTTTAGCATCTAGAATGGACCAGACATAGAAAAATGATTGAGAGGCACCTACAAAGGGTATGGTCAGCTCCCTACTACTTTTAGCTCTACCTAAACTAAGGTGAGAGGACCTATGGGGTAGCTTACTCACATGGAGAAATTCTACAATTCAACCTCCATGGAGATTATTGGCACAAAGGCATAGGTCTGACCAAAATAAAACCAAACTTGCTCACTCCACCCAGGAAGGGTTATCATATGGAATGAGCAAATGCTCTAGGTTAAACACAAGCTACTGAAGACATATTTGAAAGTGATTGCAACCTTCATTCCAAATAATATTCAACAACATAGGGGCTGAATAAAAGATTGAAATTTTGGGCTTTAAAATTCAAAACGTAGACACATTTTAAGTATGCAATATTTATGCATCTACAGAGCAAATAACATTTGAAATATTTAGTTGGGTGTATTATTTGCAGGGTAGGACAGGGTAGGATGAGTTAAAATAATATAATAAAGATGAAGGGCATGGTGGTGTGCTGGTAGTTTTTTTAGTAGTAAGGATTCTTTCAATATACATGACATCATTTATTACAAATATGTGAGGAAACTGAAATGCAAGCCATGAAAATTACAAGGAAAAATTTGCATCCATTGGTGCCAATAGAATTAAAATGCCCAAATGATCCCTGAAACCCCAGAACATACTGATCTGTAAATTCTACACTTAAAATTGAAGTACAAATAGTTTATCTAAATATTTTAATAACTCCTTTAACTAATCATTCAAATTCTTAAAAAATTCAATTGAACTTGTAAAAATGATAGGAGTTAGTATAGTAGAAAACATGGTTTTGAAAAATGGATTAAAATTGTTTGTGACTTGTACTTTCATTCACCATTTAATAATTTTTAATAATGTTGTGTTATAATTGTCAAAATTTGAATTTCTTGCATGAGTTCATTTACTAATTAAAAATAAATCAGCAAACTGAAACAAAAACATGAATCAAATGATAATTACCAAACACAAAACGTGATAACAAATTTCTGCTCAACAATTGACACCTACGTCTTTGAGTTCACCAAAGGAGTGGACCGTTTCCATTAAGGGCACTTCAAACACCTGAAAATAATAAACAACTTTCTTGTAAGCTGATATCTCAATGCAAAAATTCACCTTCACCGTGACTGATTCAAGCCCGGCACCTTCGAATTTTGTGAGTCTTCATAAACACCTACAAAGTTGCTCCAAAAGTCCTAAAAATATCCTCTATGGCTTGAAAAATACTCCTCTAATATGCAAATTGGCTAAACAGAGTACTAATACTGTGTATTATGGCCGGAGGATGGATAAAAATCCATTAACATAAGCTTACCAAAGCTTTAACAAAGTCTCAGCCTATTAAAAATAAAAACACAGTCAAAAATTCCATGCATTTCAAATAGAAATTCATGCCTTTATACTTAGTTTGAAACTTGTGGCTTAATGGCTAAGCCTCCAACATTTTTGCCAAAAGGTGAGGGGTTCGAAACATTGGCCTACTTGGGTGCTTAGCAACTTATCTCATTATTATCCCACATGTGTGGGTCGAGAGGATAAAACAAGGCTTAAAATAGCCTTTGAACACCATTTCCTCCGTGGGTTTATCCCACATGCATCACTTTGGGATAGAACTAGGCTTTAAAAATCTTTCAACCGCCCACTTATCATGTGGCTTCGGCCACATAAAATCATTTTACTCGGGCTCAAGCTTGGTCTCAGTCTTTGTGGAATGGCATTATCTCGAGCTCACTCGGTAAGGCATGTTGGTTCTCCATGTGACTTGGCTAAGAACTCTATCTGATCTCCCTTAGGCTTGCCACCTTACTTAGGGTTCATAACTTATCTGTCCTTTGAACTCACCATATGGATCAATCAGCAAGCTTATCTCACGCTTAGACACTTAACTCCACTAGGGAAAAAAAAGGTGACATGGCAATGAGTCATCACTTGTGACATGGCAAGATGAGTCACTATAGTGATGTGGCATGTTGATGATATGGCATGCCATCGAACCATTTTTTTGCAAACCTTTCAATTTGCCAAGTGTCGACCTCTGATAGGTCCTCATGCCAAATGTCGAAACAACATCGAAACACGTGCCACATGTTGTATTGCTTCAAGTAATCTTGTGACATTTATCGACCATCTTCAAATGGCCATAACAGGAGCTCCTGAACTCGGATTTACATTCTAAAAAATACACTAAAAATTTCTCAAAGAGCTCTACAGTGTGTTACCAATGAAACTCTAAATTGAAACCATTATCAGAACCCAATTTCTGATCACATACACTGAAATTAGAATCTCAAATACTTTCTTCTACTGAATTCATGAACCCAAGGTGCCCTTAAAAGGTATTGAACAACACATTTCCAAATATAACTATAGAAAGAGAGTTATAACCTAGGTACATGCTCAGAATGACAAATAGTAATGAACACAAACCCAAATATCTAATCAACAAAACTTGTAAAACATATTATTGAATTTCATTAATAGGATACAATAAAGAACCACAAATATTTTTAATTAACTTGAAATAAAATCTCACATACACCAGTGTTTCAAAATGTTGCCATGGGGGTGAGCATGGTCGATTTACTTCATGTTGGATAGGGGAAACATATAGAGATGTTATTAGAGCTTGCTAATAAATGTACAAATACAACCACATTAGCAAGAGAGTCAAAATGCACACAATAGTGATCCCAAAATGTTGAAGAGCCTATACTAAGGAAGAACCAAAGACCAACAACAACGACTATAATGATCAACACAATGCAACCAACCTCTTAAATAAAAGATAAGCCCTCTATTTATACATTTTTTACTCATTTCAAGTCTACAAGTGCCAAAGTCCTACAAAGATGCTCTTAGCTGGAAAATATTCCCTTATCGTGCCTAAAATCTTCATCCATTTGTAAGAAAAATTAATGTTCTAACTACCTCTAAAAAATGATGAAGATTTTACAACAAACTTATGGTTTCATGGTAGGAGATGCCTTTCACATGAGATATAAGGAGATTATTCATGGTAGAGGGTCGAACAAACTTTGTCTTTATGTGGAACTTCCTAAAAATGCCTAATGGATCACTTGCTTACACAGTTGAAAACTCCTGGATAGCTGCCCTCCCTCTTATGCATGCCATGGAACAACCTAATTTTGCCATGATTTCTTGGGAATATTCTAGATCCATAGCCCTCTGAATGATGTTATTTGGAGTGGTCCACCTTGGATTTGTAAACTTGTAATATCTTGCTCATAGAGGAACTTGGGCAAACACAATAATGACAAATGCAAAAGACTTAGGTCATTTTAACATTCTTACTTTTGGCTCCAATCTAATTTTTCACATATTTGCACCTTTTGTACTTTTGTACCTTTATCAAATTTATATTTTTAAATACATCTATCCTTTAGCTCAAATTCAGTTTTTAATTCATAAATGCACAATTCCCACTATTGATCTATTGGGGAAGTTTTGGCCCCACTTGAACATCTATGAATTTCCAAGTTGCAAGTGACACTTATAGTCCCCCTAGGAAGCTTCCCTAGGGAGGTCTTCAAATGAGCACATGACGGGTTAGTAAATCCACATTGGATTATAATGTACTAAACGCATACTTGTCAGCCTTTTAAAACTCCTTGTCAATATAGGCTTTACCCAAGATTTGCACAAAGGTCATTAATTATATGAACATAAGCCCCTTTGTATTTTATGCATGTTACAAGCATGTAATATATTTGTCCTATAGTCACAAATGGGATTTATGCATTATCCAATCATCAGGGTCACACTTTAGAACCAATATTTGACATATCTAAAAACCCACTCTCTGCCCTGACTTTATACTTTAGCAAAAGTTTCTTTATCTCATTACCATATAAAGTTAGTGATATCATAAACATTTGACCTCTACAATATTCACAACATCCTTGGGTTCTACATTATGAGCCTATGGATAAGGGACCTGTGGCTGCCCAATCAACTTGTGTCTTATGGCTATAAAATTTCCTTTAAACTTCCTGTAGAACTCCCATGGTTCATTTGAAACTTGCCTATTCAATCCACTTATCACTAGTGAAAGCTCTACAAACTACTTTGCATAGGACCTTGAATGTGACATGCATGCCCATGTGGAATTTTCTATGTCATGTTTTTATTTATCTTAAAATGTGACCTTTGTCACTCATTAGACACATGTCACTTTTTAACAAATTTTGAGCCCTTTGTCAAGTCATTTCTTACTCGTGTCATCGATCTATATGCATGGATTGATGCAGACCATTGATCTTGATCTAGAAGACCAAGATTTATCAGTTGGTAGCTATCTTTGACCTCG
This sequence comes from Torreya grandis, assembly GCA_037957365.1. Classification (NCBI taxonomy): domain Eukaryota; kingdom Viridiplantae; phylum Streptophyta; class Pinopsida; order Cupressales; family Taxaceae; genus Torreya; species Torreya grandis. The sequence continues at coordinate 537,068 of JARHVA010002770.1, forward strand.
ACATCATGCCACTTGGCAACTCTATGGGCTTTCTAAACCCTACTATGTCAGCTATGCTAGGCTAATGCATTCTCACCATGTGGTAGTCTTGGATTTACTTAGAGCTTCATTGAATAGTCTATTATTATGAATTAATAATCTCATTGGCATAGATCAAGCACAAACCATCAATTTTATATTTGTAGGGCTCAATCCTTTACTCTGTTCTCTATCATATTTATGATAGGGTCTCACAATGATGACACTTGTCACCATCTCACTCATCCTAGGTTTCTTTGACTATTCAGCTTTGATCATGCATCATCTGATCATTCTACTTCATGTTAATGTGCATCATAGATTTGCCTCCATTTTAACTCAAATAGCTACTTTATAGGGCCTAAAATTGATGCTCGTGTGACTATTTTATAGCATTTGAACCCCAACGATTACCTTCTATGACTTAAAGTTGACGTTCGGTTGCCTATCAATAATATTTGTGAGCCTGACACCTATGCAAATTTGAAATTTTCACCTAGACTTTGCTTATAGAATATTTTGGCTTTAGCATTCATGCTTTCATTAGCCCTTTGGTATTCAACAAAAATTTCTCAGGCCTCTTGTCTTTGACTTCTCTATCTTTGACACAATTGTCCTACAATAATTGTTATATTTTTTTTTTCTTTGGCACTTCCACTTTCAAGCCCTTTGTTTATCAGGTGAATTATTTTATATATTTTGTCTAAAATAATTTCCCCAATGAAATTGAACTTTGTACTTTTCCCACAAAACTTGAGTCTTTGGCATTTTATCATCATCAGGACAATTATTTTAGATATTTTATCTGAAACAATTTCATCACAAAAATTAAACTTGCATTTTCTCCAAAGAAATTGAGCTTACACTTTTGTCGAGGAAATAAATTTTGTCAAGCTTTTTGTGTGGGCAAAATACCCTAAGGGAAAGTGCCCTTCGAACTTTTTATCGTAGATAAAATGTCTGAAACAAATAAAGACTTTACATTTTTTCTGAAGGAATTCAGACTTTTATTTTGAGATTTTTTATTGTGGGTAAAATGCCTAAAGGGAAAGTGCCCTTCAAACTTTTTTTCCACGGATAAAAAAGTTTGAAATAACTGGACCTTACACTTTTTCCAAAATAATTGGACTTAGCTCTTTTTCTAAAGAAATCGGGCCTTTAAACTTTTGTCAAAGGGTAAGTGCCCTTCAAATTTTTTGTACAAACATTTTGGCCAAAACAAAATAAGAAACTACATTTCTTTTAGGATTTTTGCACAAGTAAAATGCCTGAAAGGCAAGTGCCCTTCAGACTTTTTGTCATGAATAAAATGTCTGAAGTAAATGATCTTTCAGATTTTTTGTGAAACACTTAGCCCAATGCAAATGGGACTTGGCCAAGACATTGAATTTAAATTTTTGTAGCAGATAAAATATTTGAAGGAAATAAGTCTTCAAAAATTTTGTTCAAGATAAAAACCCTAAAGACCTATTTCTATCAAACATTGTGTTCACAAAAAAATCTCAAAAACATCTAAGGAAAAGACACATTCACCAAGCAAACACCAAATTAAGACTTAGATAATTTAACATGAACTTGACCTTTCAAAGGAACACTTGGAGATGGAAGTTGGGCTAAGGACTTGGGCATTTATACTTGACAAGGTCCCAATTGCTTCAATGCAATTTTGGGCACTAATAAGACCATTTACATCCATCATGTCATTTGAGAAGCTTTGCTAATTTACTCTCTCAAAAGGTACCCATTCTTCTTTCATTAACTACAATGAGTCTCTCATGTCATGAATGAAGTGAATATGGATATCTTGATCATATCCCCTTTGTGTATCAAGGTCTATTATGTACCTCTCATGTCTTAAGAGAATTTGCTTCAAACTTAAAATGGATTGGTTTAAGGAGTAATTATGTTGGCTAGGAACATCTTGAGCTTGAGAAGGTCAGTCATATATAACATCATGGTCATGTAGAGGGGATGTAGGTTGACCATAAGACTAATATGACCCATGGCAAGGCTAATAAGGATTATATAAATGATCATATTGATTATAGGTAAAAGAACAACACCAAGAATTTTTCCATAACTTTGGACCTTAGTCCCACTGGGCATGCCAAAACTGTTATCAATAAAATTTGCACCCTATGGAAGGAAGTTCAAGCCTTCCAAATTTGATATATCATGGAAACACCTCAAGGTTATGGGTACCCTATTGAAGATGTGAATCTCTAGGTTAAAGGGTTATATCCCCTTGATAAATCTCTTAGGCTCAAATACTACTCTAACACTTGATAGGAAAAGGGAGAGAAACCTACTCTAATGGAGGTGATGCACCAAATATATTTGATCACTACCAACCAACTACAATATCACTTCAAATAAGATACTAACCTACACATGACACTAATCCAAATCTACCTCTCTACATCAATGTTTCTCATGAAGGTTTATGAATCAAACTTGAGCTAGGAGGACTAGTCAAGAGGTCATGACATGACACTAATGAAAATATAACTCACTAAACCCCTACACATTCCATTTGAACACTTCAAGAGACCTACAAAGATGATTCTAAACTAAACATGAATGTTAAACAAGGACAAGCATGCCAAGGAAGTAAGCCTATCACTTAGCAAGATCAACTAATCAAGCATACATATTAAAAATATTTCAAGGAGAAGGTAAAACCATGTCATTTTTCATTGATCAAAGGGTGCAAATGAGTAGGGCTTCACCATACAAAGAATACAAACTTATCTAATTAAGGCTCAATATATAGAGAAAGTCAGAGAAGATGAAGAGAAGGGTGTAGGAGAGAAAGAGAGACAAGTGTACAAAAGGAGTTACAATAATAAATGAGTTTTAAATTGCCCCATCAGGGCCTCAAAGATAAGTGTTAGTCTTCTAAAAATGCACTTTTGCTCTAAGTGGCGTGAAATTTTCAAACTTTGTTTGACACCTTACATATCTCTTCAAAACTTCAATTTGCTTTGGCTTGTGGAATGACAAGTGGCCCTCTTGATGGTCAGATAATTTTGAGTTACACCTTTTTCTCTTCTCGTGACACCTCTCAAGTGATCTCTTTAGGTTCTCTTTGACACATCACTTCATTCTCTTGTTAGGTGTCTTGAAATCTCTTCACCTCACTAGGCCAATCTTGCTTACAAGTGTTTAAACTTGAACTCATTTTATCCAATTCATTTTCTCTCCATGGATGGTCTATTCACATCATATTAGACCTGAAACAATTTATTTTTAAGTCTCAAACAAACCCAATAACTTGTTATACACCAAAAGCTCCATTTTGGCTTCATTCTTTATAGTCCTGAAATCATGCAAACCTCCTTGTGTATAGAAGTTTACAAATGATACTTTAAAAATGAAGGCATATTTTAGGACCTGGTATGTCTTTACATCTCCATGCCAAGTTTCAAGTCTTGAGAGTGAGTGGAAGTGTCCTTTTCATCTAGTTCTCTCTCCTAACTAGGTCTTAATTAGGCCTCCCTATCTAGAGACTGAGTTTTGGCTCCATGAGATTTCAAAATGTGTGAAATCTCAAACAAATATGTGATTCAATTTTATTACCTCCTAAGGGTCATCCATGTCAATTTTGAACTTCTGACACCTTGTACAGACCTCTCAAGTAGCTTAAAATAGTCCTTTTTAGCCTATTCCATATAATTATATACCTACAACTACAAAATAATGGAATGGGGAGGTGGTAAATGGAGTATTGTACATCATCCATTTTTTTTCAAGGCTTTTACAATTCATATGGATTCATATAAATCCTTTTCTGTCTCATCAGGTTGAAACTACCCTGTTTGGGCAACTTATGAGTGCTTCAAGGTCTTAAGTATGATTCATAAAATACGTCCACCAACTTAAGAACTAATGCCCAAAGATAGAATTTTATGAACCTATATAACACCTCAAAACTCATTTTTCACCATTCATCTTGTTGTGGAAGATCTAAGTAGAAGATAGTGTCTCTTGGGTAGCTGAGTGTGCATTTGTGAGGGTTGAGAGAGACATGAGGTATGTATGTGGCATTTTGAAGTTTGTTTTGGCTCTGAACACTTTAGGAAGATCAATGAAAACCTCATTAAATTTTTTCCATGGTTCTCCAACCCTTTTTATCTCTTCAACCCTGCTATATCTTTCAATTGTTCAGGCTAGGGATCTTATAATATCACTATTATTTACCCTAGTTGTATATATTGGCCTCTTCTTGAGTTGTTGGAGGGTATGGAAACCTTTTGAGATGTTTAAATTAAGTTTATATGATATTAAAAATCCATTATAAAATTTTTATACCCTCATTTCACTCTCATCAAACCAATCTTCTTCACCAAACTCATACATAGGGTTGTATGTATAGTATAGACTCAACAGGTCTAAACAGGCCTTATCAGCATTTTTTTGCCTTTTTATGGGCCTGAGAGTTTCATGGAGCTATTTTATCACAATTAAATCATATTCAAATGTTTTACTTTCCATCAGTCCTTCTATATACCTTTAAACCTCTTCAAACAAGCAAATACTTCTCAAAAGTAAGCAGGGCTATGTGTGACTGGCTGAGTAGGCAGGGTTGAGAGAACTCTGTCAAGTTCTCTTAATTTGTACATTTTTTAGATCTTAATTCTCTCAAATGTTTTTATCACTTACTCATCACTTCAATTAGTTAAACTCCATGTTTTTCATGAACTCTACCCTTTCCTTTAGGTTTGAAACTAGCTTGTATTACCTAACAAACCTGTAGATGTTCATCATGTGGTCTGACTACACTTATGGTTTTAGGACTTGTCTGCAAATCATTTATCATTTTAATAATTCTTGTAATATCATTAATATATTATAACCTTTTTAACTTGTCCAAAATTCTACCCTCACAAACATACACTATTCATGACTACCTCCTCAAAAGGTGATTGTAGGTGTCATTTTTTGAGAGTTTTGATTGTGTTTTAGGGTCAAAAATTTATTTCAAGACATTGAAGTTTAATACCACCATAATAAGGATTTACAACTCTTTTAAAGTTTTCCAAACTCATTTCTCACTTCTTACAAGGTTCAATTTCCCTTACATATCATTTTATAACTTTTGCTTCTTGTCTTGAACTTAGACATGTTTATGAGCATTAGGGTTGTAGGTTCAATTTCATGACCTTGATCTAACTCCAAATGTTTCAAGTGTGAATTTGTTGTTTGTGTCCTCTCTCATTTCACTACAATCTCCATGTATCATTTTTAAATCATTTCACAAACCTATGTCTTCTTTGTCTCCATACACAGTCTTGTGGGGATTTATTAGGCTTGTAGACTCTGTCATAAACTCTCCATTGACTTTAGACATTATAGTATCTTCATTATCCTATTAATTTTTTTCTAAAATTAATCCATTATAATTTTTCCATATGTAGGTATACAACTCAAACATTGACACACCATTAGATTTCTCCTAAAGTTGCAGACCTACAAGTTTGTACACCTGTAGGTTTGCAACCTTGTGTCTTAGACTTTGAAAAGTGTAAGGATGATCATTAGGGATCTAAGATAATTTATCCCTTCCATAAACATGTTTATCAATAATTAATAACTCTCAAAATCTTTTGGAAATGCAGATTTAGACCCCACTCACTTCACCTTATATTGCAGGTAACACTAGAACATAGTCCAAAAGGTGAATGATGATGTGACCCTTTTAAAAATAGTATAAGATGCTTAGCTAATAATAGGGCCTTGAATGGATTGATATTATATTATAAGATAATGGAGAATCACTTGGATGCATTAGTCCATGTGGATAACTAAATAACTATTGACAGTCACTTGTAAACTATGCAAAAGAGCAGCTCTCCTTGCCAAATGACTTCCCACATGTGCCAACTTGGTGGATGAAAATGTGAAATACATTTACAAACCTATAATTACCCATTCTAATTGATTTCATGCAGCCAAAAAGATCACATTTACATTGGAGTTTTAAAAAATCAACCTATGAGGATTTAAGCGTCAAAAAAACACCTTAGCTCCTTAATGATTGTTAATAAAAATAAGCAGATCAATCTAATGAATAATACTACAAATTGGAATCCCATATGGGTCTCCAACTCTAGATAAAATCTTAGCCCCCAACTCTACCTATATGGCCTATAACATGCATTGAAATTTAGCCTTCATGAGTTTGTGAAGGGAGCGATGGAGGAGAGAGAGAGTTTAGTGTATATTTTGGATCTTAAACCTGATCCCAAGCTTGAAGATAAACTGTGGAAGATGAAAGGACATTCATAAACTACTTTCACCTAAAAGATGGATTCACAAGTTTGTACAAGTACCAAAACTCCTCTCTAAAGCATTGAAATCTAAGATTATGACTTTCATCCAACTTGTTGACAAGTGTGGCAGTTGTGTAACTACTCCAAGGTCATTGGAAAGTGTAGTTTACTAATTTATCACTTAGATAACTTTGACATACATGAAAATTAGCCAAAAATCACTTTTTTCCTTCATTAAGCTTACCCTAAAGTCTACAAAAGAACTTTAAAGTTTCCAAATCAACATGAAATGTTTTGACAAGGTAATTAAGACATAAAATGACTCTACGAAACTCTTAACAACCTATGACACCCCTTGATCAACTCCCATCACTCCATGACAAGACTAGACCACTATAAGACCACTATAGGACTTTACCTTAATTTCTCCAAATAAACCTTAAACAATGCTAATAAGGCTTTATAAATACCTTTTAAAAGCTATATAAGGCATGACAAGACCTTGAACTAGGTTATATATACATGACAAAAAAATTCACCTATAGGGGTTTACATTTTGACCTTGAAGGTCAAAATTAGTCAACATGCATATAATGCACATCCTCTTCCATCTCATTATGAAAACCCATTGTATGGGATTATTTGTACCTATATGTGACATACACTTCCTATGTTTTAGATACCCTCTATTACTGTTGATGATAGTGAGATTAGAGATGATGACTCAGATATTCATTCCTTATTCATTCGAGCATACTATGATCACTAGCCTCTACATAATTTTATGATTGATAATGGTGTAAGCAAAAACATTTGTACCATGATATTACTAACACATTTGGTTTATGAAAATCATAATTTATATCCTTTAATCAGATCAATTAGAGAATTTGATGGGATCTGACAATAGTTTTTTGGTGATATTGACTTACCTTTACAGGTGTGTCTTGCCATGTGGTTACAACCTTATTAGTTATACCTTCCATGAGTGTCTTTGATATGTTATTGTGATGACCTTGGATACATACACTTTGAATAGTACCTTCTACAATGAATGGGTGTGTTAAATACATTGATGCCAATCAGAAAATTATAATTTTTAGAATTTTATGTGAACATCCTCTTGAGTAAGAGAAATTAATACCTAGATAGTTGATTGTAAAACCTCCTACAATTAATATTTCAAAAAAATGTAAGCAACAGGAAATCCCCTTTACTAAGTAGTTAATACTTAAGAAACATTGCATTCAATATCCATAATGGGTTCCATGGAATCCTTATTTAATGCACACCATATTTAGATATCTAGATCACCTACACCTGTTCATATTACTACTACTCCAAAGAAACCATAAAATACTCAATGATGGGTTCCACAAACCTTACTCTTATTTATGCTTCACAACCATAAAGTCTTAATTTACATATGCAGAGCATCATAAATACTATAGTGATAGATATGGCACTTATATATGCTCTTCGACAATGTCACCAGTTTATCACACCATGTTCATAGTGAGGAGATATATATGAGCATCCTTTGGATGCAATCATAAGATAGTATTTTCCTATCACATATGCCAAAAATATATTTTTTTTTAGAACTTCAAAAATCTAAAAATATTTTTAGTATTTATGTATCTTATTAGCTCCTTAGCAAATATTTTGTTGGTTCCATGTTGGTAGATGACATCGCAGTATTTTCTATATACACATATGTTTCACACATATTTTGAGTGTGATACAGGCATACACAAATACATGATCTATGTGTTTTTGGATGTTGAGATTTTTTTCTATTCACATCACCAGGACATTGGGGGCATCCACCTCTATGATCATGATAAATCTAGATTACATCATTCTATGGTGAATTTAAATTATCATGTTTGATCTCATATATGTACTTACACATGCCTTTATCCATACTTATATCTTTCATAGTGTACTTGATATATTATTTACTTAACATTTTTTGCTAACACATATATACAAATACTAATATGATATGTTTATGCTAATTGATTATGCTTTTATTTATACACTTTGTTGAGTGTCTTGCATTGCTATTATCTTGCTTATTTGATCATTTGAATATGCTCCATTTTTTACAGCCCCTGTGCCTTTGTTTTCCTCTTTGACATTCAAATATGTCATTGTTTATTTTATGTTCACATTTAAATATTCATTTCTTTCTTTTTTAATATTTGACTAAGTCATGTCTCTTCGATTGTGTGGCATTTGAATATGCCCCTTGTTTACAGTCTTCTTAGACCATTTTCTTTTGATTTTATTTTGAGTGCTCCTATGTGTGTGTTTGATTGCTTGTTGAGATTGTATTGTTACTATCTAGATGTTGCCATGGTCTACATGCATATTAGGAATTGGTGTGATCACATTCTTTATGATTCAAGGATATATCTATCTAGACATGTTCCCTCTATATACTACATGGTAATTTTATAGTTTACATGGTCATATTATCCTTTTGGGGTAAGGTAATTAATAATTTATACATCCCTCACCTCAAAGGGGGGCATAAGTGGGGGCATGCCATGGCGGCACAACTTTCACATCAGTTCACAGATTCAAATACAATGGGGACATATATTAGAAACATGTTCTCCACACTTATTTAGTTTTTAACATACCCAGATTATAGTGGGGGCATGTTTTGGAAACATGTCTTCCACATTGGCACTTATATCAATTTTTATATTTTCTTCATATATAGTGGGGGCAGACTTTGGAAGCATGTTCTCCACACTTATTTAATTTTCAGCATACCTAGATTATAGTGAGGGCATGTTTTGGAAACATGTCCTCCACATTGGCACTTATATTAGTTTTTCAAAGTCTCTGTATATAGTGTGGGCATGCTTTGGAAGCATGTTCTCCATACTTACATAGTTTTGAATTGGCTAAATTTCATAGTTATATGATTTAGATACACATTTATAGAATAATTATATACATTTTACTATTGTTATCACATTTTCAGCATGAGATATATCTAAGGTGCATATGCTATGAAATTTGTGTCTAATATTGTAAAATTAAATTAGATTTTTATTACAAACATTTAGGGTTGTCACCACCCACCATATTTGACTTTTATGGACTATATTGAGCCAATCTTCTATAGTAGTTGGTTTGATTTTATATGTGTTTGAGGTGAGTAAACTTTCCAAGTTTATAGGTTGGACTTGATTGCATCATCCAACCTCACCAGTCTTATAGCATGAGTTAAATTGGTTCACTCACACTCACTAGGTTACAAGTATGATTGGGTTGTACGATTGAGCTAATCTCAACTAGCAGGTTACAACTCATCTTTTCTCCAAGATTGGGGCATGTTCCCTCCAATATATCTCTATATCTTTAGATACATTCACTTTCTATATTTATATTTGTCCTAATCTCAATTTCAATAATTTATAATGATATAACTTTCTAATCAAATTTCTCAAAGAAAAAATGGTTGAATAAATACACAAGTGTAATCCTAAACCTTATTTTCTTTCAATTTAAATAATTTCAATACTTTCAATTTTAGATTAAATGTATTAATTATATATTGTAACATGCTCTTGGTTGTAGGTCAGTCACTAGCAAAGGACTCAATTTAGACTCAATCAAAGACAAGATGTATTATACACACCCAATTATGCATTTTTTTTTCTTTAAAATAGTGATTTCATTACTATATTAAAGGGGTAGCAAATATAGACATTATTTATAAATTATGTATCACCTTAGTATTGTATACTTAGAAAATACATATCATGGATGTACCTTCATCTTTTAGACCTTTACCATTACTAAAAGTCTCACATATACTATCTATTTGTGCCAAATTGCTTATCTCTTAGTCTGACCAACATTACTTTGATGACTCAAGCCTTCTATATTTTCTAGAATGTTATAAACTTACTTATATTCCATCTCTACAAGTTTTGGACCTGTACCTATTTTTCAGCTACTTGAACACTTGTGTCTTAGTCAGATGCTTACATCAACACAAGTGTCCTAACCTAAAACAAGTGTCCAATGCCTTAAAGTCATCCAATTTGAAAATGAAATGTGTTTATATGTTCAACTTAAGTGATTTCATATGAGATGTTATCCAAGGGTATTGGTAAAAATATAAGATCAATCCTCATTCATTCCTCACCTAGAAACTTCTTGCCTACTCATAAGAAAACCTATCAAAAGCATTCTATCAAGCACTTGAGTGAGAAAAGATTCCCTATTTTATCTTATTTGATGAAATCAAGACTTGGATGATGAACTTAAGCTTCTTATTATCTTAAACAAACCATACTACCTCTTATACAAACTTATAAATACCAAGCTTATGCAAATTTGGCATATCACCCCTACATATTATCGGGGAATCTAAGAACAAACACACTTGTTTTGATCTCACTTGTTAAGATCTTACTCCTCAGAAAGAGCACAATATGATTACCAAATACAAGCAATTAAACATGTGAAAATAACCAAAAGTACAAGTAACTAAAATTCACAAATAGCACAGAATATGAGAGACAATACACTATCTTGTATTAATACTTGTACAGAAAAGAATACAATAAAGAGATGCCACTCTCTTTCACCTTACAGAGGCTCACCACACCTCAAGTGTACAGTAATTTTTTTTCAAAACACTCTCCTACCAAAAATGGTCCCAACACACAACTCACACACAGAATTGGTGTTCACCTCTCCAACCAGTCAGTAATAACCCTGCCAGTACACCAAGCACTCTATAGTACTTCAAGTTGATCTCCCATGAACCTGCAACTTACAATTCAATAAACCATACTTACACATGTAGATCTCCTATGAGCTTGCAACAACCTGTAACTCAATGATCTTACAATGGAAGGATCTTCTTTGCCTTCCTTTCTAGCTCATAATTGCAATACATGCCAATGGGTCTATAAATAGATCTCAGACTTAAACAATAACTTAGACTCTTAATTTAGAATAATTATCCATGCAGCTCAAGACTCGAAATAGCCTTTACATGCAAACTCTTGGTTCAACTAAATGTTCGTACAACGAACAGTTTTGGAACACACAGGCGACCGACGTCGGTCCCTGCTTGCCTGGTGCTGTCGATGTTGGCTGACTTCCTGCTGACGCTGATTGCCTTTTGCTTAATCTTAACCAACGTCGGTCATGCTATCGATGTCAGTGCTTTTGGATCTTTAACAACCTCCTATTTTCATCTGCATAGTTGAAGCTTTTAGCTCCACAACCTAACAATCTCCCACTTGGAGATAAATAGTTGCAATTGTACCTATACTTGTACTTTGTCTAGTTTGTTCTCTTGGCTCTATATCCCTCCTCAAGATCACTCTTGAAGACCAACCACCACACACCACATCTAAATCACCTACCACATCCGCATCTACAAATCATGTAGAAAATAACTTGACCCTGCATAGCATGTGCACCTGCTGCTGGTCCCTCTAAGAATCCACTGAACTGCCCTCCAGTGCTTCTTTCTCGAATTGGCTCCTAACTTTTTGACAACTCCCACTGCTTGGGAAAATTTAGGTTTAGTGCATACCATGCACTTAACCTCATTATGTGAATCAAGACACTATTCTGTGAACTGTCCAACCATCGGCGTGCTAACCGCACAATCATCCTGAAACAAAGTCAACATATGACCTTCCATGTCTCTAGAACACACTCATGCCAAAGAATCTTACTGCTCCTAGATTCCTCATGACACCCCTCTGAACTAGCTTTACTTTTAATTCAACAACTCCCTGTATATGTAACCCTGCAACAAGCACATCATACAGTAATAGGATAATGTAGCTAATATTATTCAACCTGGTAAAGAGAAACACAATGATCAAACCTCCATTGTCCTGCAGCTTATACAAGACCATATACCCTGGCCTTCCATCTCACGTATCTATTTCCGCTCTTCTTCATCATGAACATCCATTTGTCTCTCAGTGCTTTCTTCCAACTGACAACTCCACCCAAAACTCATGTTTGGTTCTCCTCCAAAGAATTACATCCTCCATCCATGCCAAGCTCCCACTGTTTCTTAGATTTACCTGTTCTGCTTCTTCAATAACTTCCTAGTTATTTACCATAAGTGAGCAACAAGTAGTGTAAAGAAGAGAAATAATGAATTTGAGGCTTAAATACCTTTTAAGTCCTCCATATGGGTGCTTGAGACTCCTTGACAGCTTGCTATCCACCCAAAATTCATCTCAGTGACCGATGCCGGTCACATCTCAGTCTGCACCTGACCGATGTCGGTTTTCTGCGACTGCTTCATCACCGACGTCGGTTCCCCCTTGCCGACGCCGGTGTTTATCTACCCTGAGTCACCGATATCAGGCTGCACATAGTCGACATCGGTCCCTGTCTGGACGCCGACACCGGTTTTCCTGCCATCGTCGATCTCTATGTTTTTCTAGTGAGAACTGACCTTTTCTCGTGAGCTCATTTTGGATCAAACCCTTGTCCAAATCAACCCTGCTCTGCTCAAAATTCTTCTACCCCTTATGCTAAACTCTGTCTGTCACCTTCTCTTTGAAAACCAAGGCTTTCCTGTTCTTGTCACTAACATCGGATCTCTCAAGAAACGTCACCTTCTTCTGCATACATAAATCTCGATCTATGCTCTTCAAATCTGAAAGCATACCATTTGACTCAAGAACATGCATCTCCTTCTTATTCATGTGACCAATCCTATTAAGCTACATATTCGAATCTACAACTGAAGTAAATAACCCAGAAAGAGAATCAATAATACAAGTAGATAGATAAAGCGTACCTACTTTTTTACCTCTTACTACAATAAGTGCACCCTTGGTAACCTTCCAAGAGTCTGTTGTGAGAGTTATTGTGCAACCCTCATCACCCAAACTTCTTACAGAAATCAAATTTCACTCTAGAACTGGGACATGCATGACCTCCTTCAACACCCATGTGTTACTTGTCTGCAATTTTAGCTTCACTTTCCCTTTGCCAACCATCTGACAAGGTGTACCATCCCCTAAACAAATTTCTCCAAAGTCTCCCTGGACATACTCATGAAAAAAAAATTATTTGGGGATGCATGAAAAGAGGCACCAGAATCTAAAACCCAAGATTTTACTTTATCCAAAGAACATACCAGAGCATCTTATGCAACAAAATCTGCAACATCTGCTTCTTCTTCATGTCCTTCATGTTGATTTTCACCCGATCTGCAATCTCTCTTTAAGTGCCCTTGCTTTCCACATTTTTAGCAGGTTATTCTGCCATACCTGGACTTAGATCTCTTGCCTATCTTGGACCTTGATCTCTCACGTTCGATCTTCTCTCTTTGCCTTCCTCTACCTTCAACACTCAAAGCATTTTCTGATGATTCACCTATGTTTTTCTTGCGTATCTCTTCATTCAAGATCACACTCACAATATCATCCACTTTTAAGATTTTTGAAGCAGATGCAGTATTAAAAACTGCCATTACCAAACTCTCCCAACTTTCAGGTAATGAACACAAGATTAAGAGAGCCTTAATTTCATCATCAAAAACAATATTGACTGAACTTAACTGGTTTACCAAACCATGGAAATCACTAATATGACTATGTACAGATCCACCTTCCAACATTTGCAAATTAAATAATTGCTTCATACGAAATACCTTATTCGAAGCCAAGGGTTTTTCATATAAATTTGCCAAAGATTTCATCAACTCTACTGTTGTCTTACACTGTGATAAGCTAGAAATTATAGACGATGCAAGACTCAATCTTATAGATCTCAGAGCCTTTCGATCAAGAACCTCCCATTCTTCATCCTTCATATCCTGGGGTTTGCAATCAACTCCACCCAATGGTAAGTACAAATCTTTCTGATATAGATAATCCTCAATCTGCATCTTCCATAATTGATAGTTCTTGCCATTAAACTTTTTCATTCTTAGCTTACTATTTTCTGCCATTGCTCTACTCCCACTCAAATAGAAACCCCTGTGAGTAACCTGTAATCAACACACACTAATCAGATCTAATCCAACCTGTTAGTATCCCAACCTAAAAGCTCTGATACCAGTTGTCAGGGAATCTAAGAACAAACACATTTGTTCTGATCCCACTTGTTAGGATCTTGCTCTTCAGAAAGAGCACAATATGATTACCAAATACAAGCAATTAAACATGCATAAATAACCAGAAGTATAAGTAACTAAAATTCACAAATATCACAGAATATGAGAGACAATACACTTACTTGTATTAATACTTATACAAAAAAGAATACAATAAAGAGATGCCACTCTCTTCCACCTTACAGAGGCTCGCCACACTTCAAGTGTACAGTAATTCTTCTTCAAAACACTCTCCTACCAAAAACGGTTCCAACACACAACTCACACATAGAATTGGTGTTCACCTCTCCAACCAGTTAGTAATAACCCTATCAGTACACCAAGCACTCTATAGTACTTCAAGTTGATCTCTCATGAACCTGCAACCTGCAATTCAATAGACCATACTTACACATGTAAATCTCCTAGAGCTTGCAACAACCTGCAACTCAATGATCTTACAATGGAAGGATCTTCCTTGCCTTCCTTTCTAGCTCATAATTGCAATACATGTCAATGGGTCTATAAATAGATCTCAGACTTAAACAATAACTTAGACTCTTAATTTAGAATAATTATCCATGCAGCTCAAGACTCGAAATAGCCTTTACATGCAAACTCTTGTTTCAACTAACTGTTCGTGCAATGAACAGTTCTGGAACACACAGGCGACCGACGTTTGTCCCTGCTTGCCTGGTGCTGCCGACGTTAGTCGACTTCTTACCGATGCCGGTGCTTCTAGATCTTCAACAACCTCCTATTTTCATCTGTATAGTTGAAGCTTTTAGCTCCACAACCTAACACATATACAAAGAGGTATCATCTTTTTATAAAAATTCAAGAATGAAGAGAAGAGAGAGAAACTACAAAGGAGGTCAAAAAATTGCCATACTCCACATGGAGTGAATAGTAGTGAATATTGTTGTTTATCTCCCACATATGCCAAGGGTGAAAAGTAGAGAATCTACTTTTGACAAAATATCCACCTCCACGTGCCATAAAAATATGGCATCCCATTCAACATGAGCGAACAATAATCAATAGTGGTCTTTGTCTTCCACATGCACATACACAAAAATCAAAAATGTAAGTAATCACCTTTTACCATAGCACAAACTCAAATCATGGAGACCCACAAAAATTGTGCCCCACATCCATCCATGTTAATCTGTAAAAGCATAGCATGTACATTAGTGGATAAATGTGTGCTATGCCACCTCATTAGCATGACTATTTACCCTGCCACCTCACCAAAATGAATAGTGACCCTAACACCTCATCAACATGAATAGTGACTTCACCTCCTAACAAAGTTATGGATTCTATAATTTTGGATACCACCTAATACACAACAAAGAGAAAAATAAAAAATCCCTTCAAATGATGATGTTGAAGTTGTCAATAATCCAAGGAAAACCTATAAAGTGATCAATGTTGATGATGAGATCCTCTGCTTATAGATTGAATAAGTTACATCTGCATCAAGCAATTTTTCTTCCCTTTGCTAGAGGAAGAACATGATGAGTGTTTTTGAAGCTTACCCAGTCCATAATGGAATATGAAGGTAGCAGTACAAAGATCTTTGAAATAGATCCAAATTTGATGTGTGACATTGGTATGGTAATATCATACACAAGAACTAAAGGTAATGCCATTGAATTAGATCTGTCAAAATACTGATATGGAAATTCATTGAAAGAATGTCCTTTCAAAATTAATGGCATGGCTCAATAACCCTTCAAATTAAAGAATAGACTATAGAATGAGTCTCCACAAGAATATATGAGTCATTGATGCTCCCTAAAAATGTGAAGGTGCCACATAACATAATAGGTGCACTCTCACTAATGTAATCAATATAATCCTCTAAAGTACAAATCTGTGATGGTTTTATAAGATCAACATTATATATAGAGATTGATGTTTATTTTGTAAAAAGGTATCTTAGGTCTGGAATAAACTCGTCCCATAGTGGTGGCTCAACAAAGAAAATAGTGATGTCCAACATGAATGAATCATCACAATAAATAGGAGTATGATGGGAGAGTATAATCTCAAAAGAGATAATAAGAGGAGGAGAGATAACAATCTCAGAAGGATCTCTAAAAAATATTCTAAAGAATGCTCTAAATAACCTAAGAACACTTTATGTGCTTCAAATGGTGGTATAGAACCATGGAAACATACATCAATAAGTTACTAAGAACACAATCACATGAATTGATCCAATCATTGAGTTGAACTAGGTTAGTGGGAACATGAACTTGTCCATATAGAAATGGGAAAAATGTCTTATTCAATGAACAAACATTCCATGCACAAATGCCATGGTGCACAATATGTCCTTCCAAGTAGAAGTATTGGATTTGAATATTTCATCATATGGTATCTCTCAAATGGAGACAACATGACCAAAAGTAACCCAAACTGGGAGTTTTATCAAAATTATTTGTTAATTTTACTTATCAAAGATAGAGGGTGAGGTTTGATTTGGTAGGAGGTCAAACCCTCTCACAGGTAAAAAAATATTTCTACATATACTTCATTATTTTTTTCCCATTTTCACTTGTATACCTCATGGATGCATTATCAACAAAACTAAGCATCCCTCTTTTTTTTGTTTGTATTATCACACTTGCTTCTCTATTTTAACATCACTGATTGCTTGTGGATGCATTCTCATCCAAGTTTGATGTCCAACACTCAAACATGCTATGTTACTTGAAAACTCTATGGGGGGATAATTATTGATTGTCTCAAGGGGGTTATTATGGACCATGCTTTCTCTCTTGCACAGTAAGTTTATGTAACTTAGAGTGTCACTATTGAACTAATTGCTCACATTTATGGATTCATTTTTAGTTGAATATGATGTCTATTTTTTGAGTGTACATTGTCATTTATACACTAATTACTCCTATTTATGTGGATCCATTTTTGGCTGAGTCTAACATCCATACTTATAACGTGCATTGTCACTCACACTGACCTCTACACAAATTGCTCATTTGTGGTTGCATTTTTAACTGAGTCCAATGTCCATCACATTGAGCATGCATTGTTCTTGTAACTTGGGGTTCATTATAGGTTGCATTGTGTAGTTTTTTGCTCATTTCAATAAATACTAATATCCTTACAATATCCCATAATACTATTATTTCTATTGATAAAAACAATAAAAAACTCCCATTTTATAATAAACCCCACCTCCTTGCTTAAAGTCTCCACTGGGAAAAAAATTAATCCCCCTCCACTTATAAAGTAACTCCCCTCAATATAAAATCCCCCTTTTTACAATACTACCACCAATCAAGAATAAATTAACTCCACTCTTTATTAGTCTTTATACCAAAAAAAATGGGTTTGGGTTAGAATTGAACCCAAAACCCCTTTTAAAACAAAGTCCTAATAAAATATTTTATAGCCAATATGGTTATTGAAGGCTTCGACCATGTGTGTGTGTGTGTGTGTGTGTGTGTGTCTGTGTGTGTTTGAGTGTGAGTGTGTGTGTGTGTGTTTGAAGAAAGTGTATTTTAAGTTTAAAAAAAATAAATCATAACTTTAACCTTATGAAAAACTAGTCCAATCGAATACTGCTACATAGAGGATTATGATGGTGAGGAGAGGACCATGAGGGATGGATGAATAGGTGGCATTCCACATACCAAATGTGAGTGAATACCAATAATGAGTGAAATTCAAACCCTAGGATCATGAAACTATGTAGCTTTTTATGCATAATAAATTTATGGGATAAGATGAAACCATGCTCACTACTTTAGATACCTTATAGGTGGTTTCAAATAACTCTTTCCCATGCCAAAATCTTACCTTTATTTATGTTGTTTGATATAATTATTTTCTCTAAACAAATGATCAGTTGTAGGTGAAGAAAAATAGCTTCAAACCGTGTTTGAGAAAATTATTCACCAAATGCAGATCATTTTGCTTATTGCGAAGAGAGAATAGTTGGTAAGTGAGACTAATGGTAGTATGGCTATGTATAATCTAGCAAGGGAAGGTTGTGTATCAATGAGGATGGTGAGGTTAGATTGTTTGGTTGACATTAGGAGAGGAGGTTGTGTGGATCATATACAACTACCTAAGAGGAGTCTGCTAAGAAAGGGTAGTCTATTACCAAACTATGGTGCAAGTCATTGGATGGCTCAGATCGAAATAGAATTTGATGTAAAGAAAACCAAGTCATGTGCCATCTATTACCTTAAATTTTTCACCATTGAGAATTACCAAAATATCAAGATATTTTTTATTGCATGGTCTCCAGTAGGAGAATAAGATTGCAAATGAACACTCAAATCTGTAAGTTTATTCTCAACAATTTATGTTAGAACACAAAATCAATATCTACTCAAGATTTAAAAATAAATAATAACTCAGGATGTTTGTTTTACAAGCATTGCTTTGATACCATGATGTAATTGTCCACAATCGAAGACTATTCATTCAAACACATGAGCTCAAGCTTTCAAATTTAGAATCAAAGAGAGAACCCTATTTTTGAGAATGAAATAAAACATGAGCAGAATTGAGATAGATTCTATTTAGAATTGTATTAATCAGACTAATTACAATTGCTTTAGTAAAGGTACATATATATGTGGAAGATAGGCATGACCTAACATCCTCATGCACGTGGGATTATCTTCCCTAAATGACCTAATAACACCTAAACAAGTTAAATAATATGTGTAGGGAAAACCCATTAAATATAATAAAAACCTACACTACTTCGGCCTCATTTTGGTAAAAGTATATAGAAAATAAATTCAATAGATGTCATATCTATATATCATTCTTGTAAGCATAAGATATGATCAATTTTTTATTCACTTGTTGTTAAATGTAATAAGGTGTTTATGTATATGTAGACTTATTGAATTAAAACTATGACCTTATTATCATACATGTTATCCACATTAAATTAATTAAATTGATAATTAGGCACATTAAAATATGTATAACATAAAGGAGGAGGACCAATGGACCGATAACTAACATGACCAATATCGTACCATACAAAAATGGTCAGACCACTATAAATTTTTTTTATAGTGGTCAATATGATAACATGCCTAAAATAAATATTTGAATGAGATACAAAACATCTTGGTAGATTATAATGCAGCTGAATGATAGATCATGAGGAATTCTGGAATGAATAGAGACAAGGGAAGGTAATATGGGGTCAACACCAAGAAAAATGTGTAAATAAGAGCCTAAACTGAACCAAATATTTATATATATATAAAAACATGATAATAACATTGCAATTATAATCCTTCTAACAAAAATAGGTGTATAAAATGGGATACTAAATCTCCTCTAATAGGTTGGCTTACACAAGCTACACTTTTCTAATTTCCTAATCGATAGAAAATAAGAAAATAGTCTTAAAATATAACTTGAGGTTTAAAACACTATCTTAAGTAAGTTGATATAAAATTTTTTATATACACCAACATGTAGGTGAAGTTTAACCTAGGAGGTGTTTACAAAAATTAAAGGTTAATACTTCAAAAATGGGTCGCACAATAAAACCTATTTAAGCACCCATTATACAATCAATACAAAAAGCTACCTAGAAATAGTGACATACACCTTAAGGATCTCTTCCAAAAAGTAGTTCAAAAACATTAAATAACTTCTTAAATATAGTGAGATGTGTCTCAAGGATCTCACCCAAGAATCAATACCTAATATCCCCCTTAATTTTGAATTAGATAAGGTGGATTAAAATATCATAATGACACCACTAGTGATGGGACAATTGTGTCACAGTTCTCTAAATAAGGATAAAAATAAAAAATAATGTATTTTGTTTTTGATATGGCATAAAAAATAAGATATGTGCCTTAAGGATATCAATTTTTAGTTTTGGGAGGGTCGTCACATGGATTTAAATAACACCAAAGAAGAACTGATAGATGTTAGGGCCATCAAAATTCACTCACACTCAAAGGGAGATGTTCAATATGTCAAAGGCATCAAAATATGATGAAATTTGCTCCAAAATGAAGAATTTACATAAGTGATGAGAATTTGTATGTAAATGATGTGGTTGGATAATGAAATAATAACACTAATAAATTTTATACAAGGAATGTTGACACTGTCACCATAATTGATCTAATATCTATATGAGATGAACATATAATGTATAAGTTGATGCCTGCATATGATTTGGTACCATACATACAAATGGTGCACGTAAATAAGTATGATAATTATCATCTCAATAATTCTCTTAACTCACATTCATAAATGAGCATGAATGAAACTTAGAAGAATTTTTGGGCCTCTCATGCCTCAAGGAGTCTGAATGGAATTTATAAAAACTCTCAAAACCTTGAAAACCCCATAACCCTAAAAATTGTTCTCCAAAAAATTTAAACCAAAAATTAGCCCAATTATTTTTCAAGACTCCAAAAAATTGGATTTTTAATATATTTTTAGTAAAAAATGACTAAAGATGGAAGAGAGTAAAAGGTTTTGAAAAAATTCAAAAATGAGGGAGACCAATAGGGTGTCTCAAGCCTAGTCTCCTCATATATTAAATTTTTAAATTTCACAAAAATAATTATGTTCATATATATTTGCTCTAGTACCATGTAGAAAAGGCTCTAAATCCAAGAAAAAATAAGTAGAAAACTTATTGTTTTAAGATGAAATCTAAAAATACCATTCAATAAAACTAAGAATATGAATTCAAAAACTACTCAAAACATGAAATGAACTCAAGATTTAGAGAAATTTTGACAAAATAATACTCCAAATATTATTTATTGCCTCAATATGCTCCTCTCATGGACAATTACTCACAGTGAAGCATATAAGTTGCATTCAAAATGAATGTACATGTGTAAGAGATAAATTGATTTATTAAAAATCCTACAGTTACCCTAGAAAACTCATAATTGGACAACAAAAAGCAAATGAATCCTATTGGGTATAATGATAACTCTCCTATAATTGGTTTGATTACACAAGCCACCTTTTTCTAATTTCTTAATTAACAAGAAATAGGAAAATAGACCTAAAATATAACATAAACTAAAAATAATATCCTAAGGTTAACTAAAGGTGTTATAAACACCAACATACCTAGAAGGAAAAAGGAGCAAGAGATTCCAAAGTATTTAATCAATGTTGAGATGCAACTATTCTTAAACAACTTATCAAAGTCAAACATTAACATGGGTCCCTACAAAACTATATTTTCAATGAATCTAAAGTGAGATCTAGATGAACTTGGCTCAAATATGGGAATAAAGCAACTAAATATGTCTTTAAGATCCTCGAGGCTATATATTCTAGAAGTGGTTAGCATTTAAGGATTCAATTTTAATAATCTCAAAAAAAATTAAGAATGTTTCTTTTCCTTCCATCAAAGTCTCTTCACCTTGGATGGCTCGTATTAGTGTGTGACAAAAATAAAGCCTTGTGTGCTCAGGTGGTTCCCTAAAATTTGTATTATAAGATGGATAATGATTCGTATAATGATATATACTTAGATTATATTAAGCATGTGACTATTTTCTTAAAAAAGGATAAAGCTCGTGGGTTTAATGGCTAATTTGTTAAATTTTACAAACATAACAAAGATTGATTGTCTTGGAATTTATTGAAGTTTACAAGAAGGCCTTTCAAGTGGTAAATCTTGTCAATGACATGCATAAATGACATTAAGTGGATGCCAAAAGAGGGAGAAAAATCCTAAATCAATAACTCAAGCCCTGTTACTTTTTTGAATGTTTTTTATAATATTTATGATTATTTGTTAGCCAACATAATTACTAGTAGTCTTATTGAGATTATTTCAATCATGAAAATTAGAGTTTTTTATGGTAGACACATTTGTAATAATTTTATTAAAATTTGGGAAGGGACGTATTGGGATAGACTCTAGGGTAAGAAGTTTGCATGACATTGCTTGATTTTGAAAAATCTATTGATAGGATTGAATGGCCTTTCATTGATATGATGTAAAGGTCTCTTGTATTCATACAAATAAATTAGGATGATTACAATATTATTTCAAGATGTTTAAGCTCAAATGGAAGTTAATGGTGAACTCATGAACCTTTTTCCTTTATATAAATCCATAAAATAGGGGTGCCACTTGTCCCATGCTCTGATTACAATTATTGTTCAAGTTATCAAATATTTTATTAGATATGCCTTGCTTAGCCCTCCTATGAGAGGAATTTTTCTCCCTAATAAATAATAACTTGTTGATGTTCAATTTTTTGATGATAATTCCTTGTTTCTTGAACTTAATGATGATAAATTATCCTAGATTTCTTAGAGATTTTATGTTTATTGTATTGCCTATGGTTCTAAATTTTATCTTACTAAATATTTGGTTATATGATGTGATGAAATTTGTGTGTCCCTAATAAGATGATGAGACATATAGGGGTCACCTTTTCCCTTCCACCCTCCTTTTTTAATATATGACATTTAATCTATCATAATATTTGTTTGAAGTTTACAAATTGGCAAAGGAATCTTTTATCTTTACTTCATAGGATGTAGGCGTGTCATAGTTTTTTTCCTCCTTCAATGTATACAACCACTCTTATTGGATGTTTGATAAATACCATTTCGATAAGTTGTATTGAATGTGTTAAAAATTTCTACCTTGTGCTTCATTTTTTTATCAAACTTAATTTTTCTTAAGGAAAATAGTCCTTTGAGCTAGAGATTCTTTAATTCTCTAAGATTGAAAAACAGATTTATACAAATTTCTAAAGTTAAATATATATTTTAAATAGTAGTCTCACCTGATTATTTAGATAAAAAGCTTATATATTCAAAAGTGAAGCTAGCTAAAAGGAATGATACGGGTAGTTTGGAATACTTTATAAAAAAAAATTAAATTAAGTTATCCCATGATCTAATGAAGCTTTTGTAAAATAAAATAAGTAGCTAAAGCAAGGAAAGTACGTAAAGAGGCAATGGGAAGCAGGGGCATCATGAAAATATGAAATATTGCTTCAACTACCAAAATTTACATAGTTGGATAGCAAGGGGGAAATACAGAATTTTCATTTAATTCCCCTCTACTTATGGCAATGGGCAGTTGATCTATTATTTCTTCTTCCTCCTCTCTTCCTTTATCTTTGTATTTTGCTCATTTTAGCAGAGTGTGGAATTTTGGGACATGTTAAGTCCCCTAAATTTTTAAAATTTAGATATGAGCCTCTATTATTTTACTATGTAAATAATATTATAAAATGCAACTATGGATACTTTTTGCAATTGATAAAAGTTATTATGGATCTTGTTTTCCTTATCCTTAGATATTGTTTTTCTATTGCAAATCTATGAACATTTATGAGTCATATCTTGTTAAGTCCCCTGAATTCCTAGAATTCACATCTAAGCCTTTAAAATTTTGATATGTAAAGAATATTTTGAGCCATCTTGTTGAAATAGAATGCAATTGGCATACTTTACACAAATAATAAAATCTAGTGTGGCTCTCATTTATCTGTGCCTTGGCTCTTGTTTTGCTACTTCAATTCCATCAACATATATGGGTCATATCTTGCCCCTTGCACTTAATTTATTTTTGTTGTGCTCATTTCCCTTCTTGTAAATGATAGATATGTGTTTATATAGATATGAAATCTGCCCATTTATTATTCTAGTGCATCACCATTTATATTTCATGATTCTCTTTTTCCTTTTCTCCAATAAGTTTTATTTCCACATTGTTATTTTGGGTAGATTAACATTAGAATAGAAAATATAACCAACTAGTTTTGGAGTTTCACTTGCAAGATCAAACTCATACTAGCATGACCTTGCATGTTTTGACTATTGTGCGGTTGAAACCAATCAAACACAAAGGACTGCTAATAGTTTTTGGCATGCCTAGTGGACAAAGATTTTATTTTAAAAATTTCAAATCTTATTTGAATCCTCCTAATTGATATTAAAACATGTGATTTTGATGAGAATATCATATTTATTTGCTTTTGAAGTGATTTTCCATTGCCTGGTGATTCCACTTGTCAAAGAGCCCCATATTCAAGCAAGTAAACCTTGCCCATTTGAGAATTATTTTGTTGCTATAATAAAATTTGATTATTATGGTAATTCAATAACTTTGGATTTTGTCTCTTGGAACTATCCTAGTCCTATAAATCTAAATCAAATGAATGATATTTTAAAAGATACCTTGAAAACTCTTCCTTATTTCTAGTGATATGGATCTATCAGTCTAATAGACCATGTTAGAGACGTACCAAATATTTGAAAAATCTATAATATCACAGAGCTTGACATTCTAATATTGGTTTAGAGGTTTGTTTTCAAGCTCACTTTCAACATGGGATGAGTTAGGTGAAAAGTTTTGCAGTCAATTCAATGAAAAGGTGGATGTTCTAGCTCTAATTTAGCAGTTAATTACAATTAATAGGATTACCTAGAGGATATCAGTGATTTAAACCTTTGGTCAAAAGGACATGGAAGAGGATACCTATAGTAGTTCATCCATCATTAAGATTAGCCTTTTTATAATTTTTAAAAGATTTTGATTCTAATTCCATTGTAATGACATTAGGAGGAGACAACCTCGTATAAGATTTTGATTTTTTTTGAGTGGCTGAAAATGCCCTCATACAAGTTGAGAAAATAGCTCTCAAATCTACTTATATGCAAATCATAAGTCCACTCAACACACCATTCACCACATCCTTTGATCCCAATGCAATATTTGAGATCAAAATCTTTATAATAAATTTTGTGCACAAGTTTATTACTTTTAAAAGTTAATGTATTATCTAAAATATCCAACATCCGCTTGTTGTCCCAACTTCTCATGTATAAATTTAGATTGATGTCCTAAGTGTTCCCACATACCCTCTACAAGTTAAAAATGCTTGTGCTATATAAAATTTTGTTCTTTTCAGGCCTTGGCACTATTAAAATTGAAAATAAATGAGGAGAAAGTGAAAACCCAACTTATTTTCTAAGCAATGAAGAAATGAATAATTAAGTTTTCCTTCAACATAAGCAATGAGAATAAAATCAAAATGAGGTTGATATGGCTGATTTTATAGATATATCAACATGGAGTGATTGGGAAGAAGATGATTATATTAGTGAAGAGATTGAACCTAAAAATAAAGCTTTAAATAATAAGAGACTTGCAATGGACCATTCACAAATCATGGAGACATTTTTTGAAGACGATGACATTATGCATGAGTTCTTGGTTGCCTTTAAAGGTGAAGAAGAAAATGAAGAAAGAGAGGACTTAGGAACAAAATTATAATTTGACAAAGATTTACCCTCAATTCATGAGTATTTTTCTCCTCCTTAGCGATTATGTTTCTTCTACTAATGATGAGGACATGCTTTCTAATTTTGGCTAAGTTTTTTTCCTCTTTGGAGACCACAATGATAATGAACAACAAAAATAAAAGAAGGATCAAAAGGATTTAAAATAAGATATCATTTAAGGGCATATGGATCAGTCTCTCTAGTCAATATAACTATGTATAAATGATTTAACTGAATCATAAGAACTAGATGAACTTCTGACTATAATCATAAGTGATTGTGAGGAGTAATAATTATCCTCTATTAAGGAAGGTAGCTGGAAGCATATTCTGGAGAAGGCCTCTATTTTAAATGGTATTCAAAGAGAGGATGAGCACCAAAATGAACCAAGTTGTAGCAATAAAACAAAAGAAATTAGTGCTTGGGAAGAACCTACAAGTATTCCTTTAAATGAGGGGTGCCCAATTAGATTCCATGTTTTCTCAAAAACCAACAACAAGGAGAAGTTATTTGTTGTGATCTTTTCAAAACATGACAATGAACATGATTTGTAGGCTATCAACCAAAGCACATGTTCAAATTAAATCAAATAAACAATAATGAAGATCAAATGCATTCCTATACTGAGGCTAAATTTGTGAAGAAAAGGATGTTGGAAGGTATGAATCCCTCATGTTTTTCTTTTTTGACAATGATTATTGCCAATTGTTGTTACCTTAAAGCTTATTGAATAGCCAAGCATAGTTAGGAAAGGTAACTACTTTTCCTAACCAATCAATGGGCTTATTTTGATGACTCTTCATGTTTTTTAGATTAATGTTTCTCTTTCCCACATAATAAGACATTGCTACATCACCTTGCATATTTTTTTTTGGACTTTAGTATGTGTTCTCATTTTTGCACATAGTTTTTGGTAGAGCACCAAGAAAAGACGTTCAAATTAAAAGGAAAGGGGTGAAGAAAAGAAATAAGGTGAGTTTAATTTTATTAAAATCAAGAAAAAACTTACCTCAAGGATTAAAATAAAAGAGTGGTGGCCAGAATGAGGAATTCAAGATTAAGGGCTATGCTTTTATGTGTAGAATTGTACTAAACATGGGTTGTATTAGCATTTTAAAAATTAAATAGATTTGAGAAGGAACTATCAAATCTCAAATTAAAAGTGTCATGTTCTAAGCCAACCTTGATTCATCATTTTGATGAGTTTTAAAGTAGTAGAGCAAAAAATAAAAAAGATTGTAATACTTGTAGGTTCCATTACTCAGGCTTTATTTAATTCGTAGGCCAAGCAAAATAAATCAAAAGTTGCATATGTGAATCTCTCATAATGAATTAGGAGAGTGGAAATGTCATGTTTAATCTTTATATCTTTTGTATTGACTACAACATGAATGATTATAAAAATTTATGATAGACAAATCATGAAGATTTCATTTTTTACAGACTATTGGCTTCAATGGCAGAGGTGTGAGCTTACAATTTGGTAATTTAAAAACAACTTTACAAACAGACAGTGGGGATGGAATTAAAAAAATTTATCAATAAAGTAGTAATGGAGCATCATTTTGGTAGATTTTTAGAGCCATGAAGATAAAATGAGTGGGAATTTAATGGCTATCTACTCATTCACATGAAAAATGTTTCAATTTTGGCTAAGTCTTTTCTTCTTTGAAATCCAACATCCTTTCAAGCCATTGATCTTATTTATACTAATAGTATGAGTTATTTTTTAAAATTTTAAATGAATTTTATTGATATCACATTTAAAGAATAACTAACATCATTGAATAAATAGCTCTCCAGTTGTTGGTATTCAAAGGCTTAGATCATAACGATATGTAATTAAAAAAATTGAGCCCCTCATGCCGTTAGATATTCTTAAGATCCCGTAACATGATCTATTTTTAAAATTCAAAAAGTTTCCTCATACAATCAAATCTACTAAATATCCAATGGTGTTAGTTATTTGAAAATTCAACTCTGACATCACACCTAAGAATCCCCTCACACCATTGGATCAAAAGGAGTCTATAAAAACATTGATTTAAAGCATGAGGAAAATCCATTATTAAAATAGCTATAATGACTTATAATAACTTTATAAGCTGAGTGTAAAAGTCAAAAGACACGTGACATACATGAGATATTTAGATGAAATAAATAACATCTCTAATTGTCAGGACTGATAGGAGCTTATAAAATAAAATCACCCCATTATCTAAAGAAGAATGGTGGAGCCCATGAATTATTCATTTACAAGATTTTCCATGGGAAAAAATAACGTAAGGCAAAGTATTTAACCCACTCATGTCACTAGATCTTCTTAAGATCCAACAACATGAGCTATTTTAAAAATTCAAAATCTCCCTCTATTTATCAGTGTAAATGAATAAACTCACACCATTGATTTATAAATGTTTGTTTTAAAAGGATTTAGAGCTTAAAATAAAATATTTATGAATAATAGGGCCACCAATCTGATTTATAAAGATTTAAAAAGTTAAGATGCTTCTCTAATTTTCATATATGTTTAAGATCTAACATCATGAGTTCTTTTAAGAGATCAAGTTGACGTCACATCTAAGAAACACCTCGTGCCATATAATTATGATCTATTACATTAATCTCTAAATGTCTAATAGGCAAATAAGTTTGCAGTTAGTAGTTAATCCACCAATGACTTTCAACTTTTAAAAATATGAAATTTGGTGGACATGGCATGGAATACAAAGCATAATATAAAGATACAGATGCAAATAAATAGTTTGAGTTATAAATGGCATCAAATTAGTGCAAAATAAAACTTTTTTCCAACATTTTAGAGATGGGATAAATTCATAAAAATGCTTACATGAGAATAAATTTAGAGACTATTTCCCCTAGACCCTTGCTTCAAAATTTCATAACTAAAGAAAAAGTTGGTTGGGAAATTACATCGAATAAAACTACAATTTTCTTGACTCCCATACCCAATGAATGCATAGATTTTGAGATTGACACTTATCAATAAAAATACCCCAAAAAGTTGTCAAAATGTCAAAAAAAATCCACACCATGCTCCATTTATATATCAAGCTTAATTTTCCTTTAAATGGTCCTCTAATCTAAAGCTTATTTAATTTTGAAAGAAAGTGAAGAGATTTATTCAATTTTCTAAAGATAAAGCTATGTTTTAGATAGTGGGTTCACCCCATTATTTTTTTAAAAATAAGCTGATATATTCAATAGTGAAGCTAACTAAAGTGAATCTAGCTAAAAGGAATGCTATAAGTGGTTGTTTGACCTTAAATTATCAAGATTGTGGATCTAGGGTTAAGAATATAGAAATGTATTAGTGTAGGTTTTTATTTTTCCTATTTTTTAATTAGGGAAATTGTATTTCTTGTGCATACATGGAGTTTTCCTACATTTGTGGGATAGGCTAGCTTATGTGGAGGTGTGTGTCATAGGTGTCATAAGAATGTCATAAGTAACTCACTTGATGGGAGTTACTTCTCTATTATTAGCACCTTGTCACCACCTTTCATGGAGGAGTTACAGTCTATTCTTGGGGTGCCTTGTCCACCTTTTGTGGAGGAGTTACGTATTCTCCTATATCTATTCCTCACTTTGGCCATCTCATGTCAATCAGATTTTGGTTTTCTCCATTTTGTTTTGTGCAATTTATCTTCTTGTATTATTTTCAAATTATTTTAGCATCTATGTGGTGTGCACTTGCTTCATCTTGTGTGATCACGTCTCCATTGCACTCGCATTATCCAGATTCTGGCAACAATTCCGATATGGTATCAGAGCAAACCCAGTAATCGCGTGTCTAGTTATGCTTTTAGTTTATTTTGAAATCAAGAGGAGTGGAGTTCTCTTTATTTTTTTAATTCTAGATCTGATCTAAAATAAGAAAAATCTTTCAATATCATTTCTTGCATCTTGGGATCCTTGGTCTTTGGGTGTCTTGGTTGTCTTCACTTCAGGGGTTGGTTTTGTTTCTGTTCTTGGGCGCCATTGTTGTGTGGAGCAGCAGAGGGAGGAGTAGCATTCAGTCCACACCAAGCTTTTGCAACTCTGTGCCAACCTTCTTCTGGTCTGCGCCTAGCTTCTAGTCTACGCCTAGCTTCTGGTCAACAATGCCTTCTGTTCTGCCACGCCACAGTCCTTCCAGCAAGGTGCCTTCAGCAATGCCTTCAATTCTGCCATGCCACAGTCCTTCCAGCAAGGCGCCAAGCAAGCCGTATGGTTTCCAACAGGTCTGCATATTTCTATTTTGTCTTTTCTGCAAGTAAAATTCTGGACTGTGCTTTTTTTGGCGTCCCTTCCTTGCTTGGCGTCCCATGTGGACCCTTGGAACACTTGGCATCCATCAATTTTGTCTTTGCTTCATTATTTTCAGTTAAAAATTGACTTGTAAAATAAAAATTAGTCAATTTGACTGAATATTTAGTTTTTTAAACAGTTTGGTAATTTGGAGATTTTCATTTAAAACTTGTATCTTCAACCTACGAAGACGAAGGGTGAGGCCCAGATTGGCAGGAGGCCAATTCTCCCTCACACAAACCTCCTTTGGATTCCTCGTTCCATGTTGAATCTAATGAGTGGTTGGAAGGTCACTTTCTCTCTCATAACAGGCATTTTTTTAATGTTTTAATGTTTTTTTTTTGCAAAAACACTAGTTTACGAAAAAATTGAACCTTTAATATCTTGCAAACAATAGCTCGGATTTGGGTGCCATTTTTTGCAAAAGTATTTGTAATTCAATTCTCCATATTGTAGGCTTGGTATTTGTTAAAAATGCACTATTTTATAAAGTGCCTAAAATTTGGGTCTCCCGGGATGCATTTTCGGCTGAGTTCGACGTCCTGTTTGCTTTAAGTCTTGCACTGATTGCTCTAAGACGCATTTTCGGCTGAGTCCAATTTCTTTTAAGCATACACTTGCATATTTGGGGGGCTTAATATTTTGGGCGGGTGTGATTGCTTTTCACAACTTGCATATATTTGCTTTCATTCTCCTTTCTGCATAAATTCACAACTTGCAATCAACACTGTTGTCTCCCAGAAAATATCACTCATTTTTGGGACAACATTTGAACTATTTTGGTCTTACAGACCAAAATTATCTTTTTCCTTTTCAAAATTTGTCCTGAGCATTCAAATTCCTCATTTTTCAAACTTCTCAGAAATCTATGGACTCTGCAAGCTTCAATCTATAGACTCTGCAGGCTTGAATCTACGGACTTAGTAAGAAGAGAAAATCTACAGACTCTGCAGGCTTGAATATACAGACTCAATAGGAAGAGGAAATCTACGAACTCAACAGGTCAAGTTTAATGGGCTTTACAGGTTGAAATCTACGGACTCTTTCAAAATTAGAGAAAACTACAGACTTGGTTTCTACGGACTCTGCAGTGCCTTGGTTCAAACAAAAATCTCAATCGGCAAGCATCAGCAGCATGTTCAACGTTTGGTTCATCCTATGGTGCAACGTCAAATGGTTCAAAGGTGGGTTCAATCAAGCGGTTCAACGCTTTGTTTCACTTATTTGGTTCATCCGCTTTGTTTCAACACTTTGATTCATCCTTTGGTTCAATCAAATAGTTCATCAATCAATTCAAGGCTTTGTTTGAATCGTTGAGCCAAAACTTGGTTCAATGTCTTGGTTCAATGAAAAGGTTCAACGTCTTGTTTCAATGGAGCATTTCATCAGCTTGGTTCATTCAATTGAACCATCGGCTTGAACCATTTTGGTTCAAAGCTTGGTTCAACCAAGTGGTTCAACGTTCGGTTCAACCAAAGCGCTCATCACCTTGGTTCAACGATTGGTTCAAAGACATGGTTCAAAGGCAAGCTCAACGTTTGGTTCAATGCTTAGTTCATCGACTTGGTTCATTCAATTGAACCATCGGCTTGAACCATTTTGGTTCAAAGCTTGGTTCAACCGATTGGTTCAACGAAGTGGTTCAACAAGAGGTTCAAAGCCTTGGTTCAACGGAATGGTTCAAAGCCATGGGTCAATGGAATGGTTCAACAGTTGGTTCATTGCCAAAGTTCAAAGAGCTTCCCAAAGGACAAGTGCCCTTGCGGAGGGAACTTGATCGACAGAAACACCATTCGGAAGGGTCATTTTTTAAGAACGCCACAAAGGTAAAATCCTTCAAAAATGTTGTTTAAGACAAATAGTTATAGTTATTTTAGACTTTTGTCTGAAGGAATTCCTTCAAACAAGTCTAAAAGATTTCAAGAATCGGCCGCAGGCGCAGGAAAATTTGAAAGACTTGACAGAGGCAAACAATTTTCACGGACTTTTTATCCGCGGGAAATTTCCGTAGACAATTTCTCCACGGGAATTGTCCGTGGGAAAATACCCATAGATAAAACTCGAGGAAAACCCATGAAGATTCTAAGGAAAAAGGGTCGTCGAAGGACCCTGAAGGGCGGTGCCCTTACGGGGGACTCTCGACTGCCAACTTAAAGGGCACTTCCTGAAGCTGAAGGGTCACCTTCCCTTTGGGAAGGATGTAAAACAAGAAGCCCGAAGGTCATTCAGGGATCATTTCTTAAGGCCCAAAATGGCAAGTTCAATCTGAAAAAGCACCAAATAGAGAGCCGAAAGAGGACCACGGGGTGACGTGCCCAAAAACATCAAATTTAACACAGTGAACTAACCATTGAAAACATAGTGATGGGCGCATAAACGTCAAATTCAAGACAACAAAATAACTATTGATCTTTTGAACCTACAAACCAGAATGCATTCACAGACTTCAAGGCCAAGACCAGCAAAAAGCAAGGAAGGAACAGAACAACAAACTGAATCCAGGACCCGATTTAATTAACCAAAAAAAGAGGAATGATGAAGGTAAGATCAGATCGCCAGGAGGACATTGAAAGTTGCAAACTTTCAATAAGTTTGACTTGTTTCCCTGCATTGATAAAATCAAATGGGTAAAATGCTCCTAAGTTCCAGCCTATCCTCTTAACAGATTCCAACACAACATGATGTGTTACTATTCCTAAGTCCTTCTTGAAATGGCTATATAAGGGACTCTTTTCTATTTATAAAACTATCTCTTTTTGACAATCAGAATGAAACTCTGCCCAAATTGAAAGGCACTTCTGAGACTTTGACCTTAGTTTGTTTATCATATTTTATTATTGGAATAAGAAAGCAAATGGCTTTTCAGACTTTGTGCTGTAATATCTTTGTTGTTGAGGAAACTATTCTTCTGTCTTTTTCTTCAATATATCTTATGTTCCTTTAATTCTACAAGCAGAATTAGTGATAGCAGTCAGAAAGGTGTCCTGAAGAGTCAAGTGTAGAGAGACTTTGTGCCTCTATAATTGCCTTTAGTGTGTTTTCTTTTCATTTCTGTGTAAAGGACCTTGGGACAACTTTGTGCCCTCATTGTCCTTCGTATCTTACTCTTGAACAATCCAAGTGAAGACTTTGTGCTACATCTCGATTTGCTGGTTATTATATCCTTTGTTACATTTTGTTGTTACTACCTGGAGTATTCTTGTGGCTTATTGAATGGTACTTCTAAAAGAAGAGGAGTGTTTTCTGTCATTTTCTTTGAGTTTCTCCTTTGATTTGCACACATCATCTCTGAAGAAAGAGAGATGGATGGTTTGTCCTACCCTTGAGTATTATTTTCTGTTTATATATATTTATATATATATATATATATATATATATATATATAGCCTATCTATAGGGAACCTCCCCTTGATGAGAGGAGAAATCAGTCCCCTTCTGATGTGGTAAACCTACACATTTGGATGACTAGTCTTCCTACTTTGGTTGATCAGACCTATTTTATTTATCAGTATGTTGATCAACAAAATATTCAACCAACAAACACAACTTCACCTAAATTTAGCTTAAAATAGAATATTTTCAACTTAAACCCCTAACACCCTTCAACTATCATGAATGGAAGATTAAAATGTCAATCATTCTTAGAAGCAAAGGGTTGTATAGGATCACCATGGGTACTGAAGTAGAACCCAACACTGATGCTGAAAAGGTCAAGTGGTACAACCGTAGTGATGAAGCCTATGGATTACTGAGCTTGTCTATGTCTCCAGAACTTCTCTTCCATTTAGAATCCTCCAAGACTCCCAATGACATATGGGACACCTTAGAAAACTTATTTGGGAAGCTTGATGAGATGAGAGGTCATGAGCTCGAAAATGAACTCATAAGTCTAAGTCCTAGCAACTTTGACACCCTACAAGACTTCTTCACTAAGTTTAAGGCACTTAGATTGCAATTGAAAGAATGCGGGATAGAGAAGAAAGATGATCAACTCATCCTTTCTATTCTCGCAAAGTTAGGTCCAAGCTATTCAGTCTTTGTCTCCACTTTTTATGCCATAAAAAGTGCCCTTGGCACTGCATGAAAAATGCATTCTTTGGATTCATTCATTGCTGACTTGACTAGGGAGCAAGATAAGCTAATTCAAATGGGCATAATGAAGTCTACTCAACCCCAAGCTTTGATAGCTAGACATGGTAAGGATAAGACTTCAACAAAGGAGAAGAATAAAAAGAACAAGGACCAAGAGAAGAAGAAAGAAAACAATAATCCTGCCAAAAACAACATCAAGTCTTCATCCTCTAATGCTAAACCTAAGAAGGAGAAGGTTAAGTGTGCCTATTCTAAAAAGACAAGGCATGATGAACACAAATGCATGAAGAAACAAATAGATCACCTAACTCATCTTCTAGAGAAGAACAACATAGGTGTTCCTGAGTCCATCAAGCAAAATTCATCTACCCAAGATTCCACCAAGGCAAAAGGCAAGGGTAAGGAGAAAGAAAAGGGCAAGGCCCTTGTAGCAACTATAGCTTCTACAACATCATGGGTCATTGATTCGGGTGCTTCTCACCACATGAGCTCTTCACTAGTTGAGTTTTCATTTTTAGAGCCTTGTAGCATGACTTCAATTAGTTTGGGTGATGACACATCAGTTTTTGTTGCAAGGAGAGGGTTAGTTGAAATGGAAGGAGGAACATTCAATAATGTTCTAAGTGTTCCTTCTCTTTCAACCAATCTCCTATCAGTGTACCGAATCACTCACATTGGTCAGGGCATGAGAGTTGAGTTTTCACTAGATTCAGTGGCTATCAGGGAGTTGCATAGTGATATTACAATGTTAGTGGGTAGGGCAGATCACCAAGCAAGGTTATATACCTTCTCACATTTTGCATCAAATTCTTCTCCAATAGCATTGTTGACTCATTCAGATGGAGTTATCAAATTGTGGCATGAGCAGTTTGGCCCCCTTAACTACCACTACCTTGAGCAACTTTGCAAACATGACATGGTCATTGGCTTGCCTCATGTCCAATTCTCAAAAGGACTTTGCAAGGGGTGCTCCCTTGGGAAGCATCCCAAAGTAAAATTTGACAAAGGCAAAGATTGGAGGGCTTCACAACCTTTGGAGTTAGTCCACAGTGATGTATCAGGACCCTTTCCCAAACCATCTTTCACAAGGGCCAAGTACATCCTCACTTTCATTGATGATTTCTCTAGGTACACTTGGATATATTTTCTCAAACAAAAGTCTGAAGTGTTTGAAAATTTTCTAGACTTCAAGGCTCTTGTTGAGAAATAGAGTGAGAAATACATCAAGGTTCTTCAAATTGATAATGGAGGGGAGTATGTCAGCATCAGGTTTGAATAGTTTTGCACCACAGAGGGTATTGATTTACAGCGCACAGTCACTTACAGTCCTTCACAAAATGGGGTTGCAGAATGCAAAAACAAGTTCTTGAAAGAGATGGGTAGCTGTATGATTCACTCCAAATCCTTATCACCATAGTATTGGGCCGAAGCCATCAATTATGCTTGCTACATTCAAAACAGGGTTCCTCACAAAGCTTTGAAAGGGATAACACCCTTTAAAGCTTGGCATAAAAGGAAACCTGATGTTGAGCATCTTAGGGTTTTTGGATCCCCAACCATGGCCTGCATTCTGAAGAAAAAATGCAAAGCTATGGAACGTCAGTCCAAGCCTTGCATCTTTGTAGGATATCTAGATGGTATTAAGGGATATCGCCTTCTAGATCTTGTCACTCATGAGTTGTTCATCGAGAGAAGTGTCTATTTTTAGGAGAGTCCTAGAGACTCAACACTTGACACTTCTTCTCCTTCATCGAATCTACTTCTTCATGATGATTCCTCATCAGATTTAGATCAGCCACAATAGGTTCTTGAGCTAGAGACATCTTCTTCTTTGAGTTCAGACAGCGAGGATAGTGATGCAGAGTCATTCACCTCTAGTCAGTCAGAGGATGAGGAGTTAGCACCTGACTTGCCCACTTTCGGGCCACTTTGGGCCAGACAGACACTTGAGAGTGTTGGCACTTGGGCAGGAGATCCTACAGATGATAGACATACTAGGGGGGATTCTTAAAGAGATCCACATGCCTTTTTTGCTTCAATTTCAGATCCACAAACTTTTTGAGAGGCATTGGGGGTACCTGAGTGGGATAGTGCTATGGAGGAAGAATATTCTTCCTTTATCAAAAATCACACTTGGGATTTGACTTCACTTCCTAAGGTAAGAAAGATGATTCGATGTAGGTGGATATATCAGACCAAGTTTGCAGCAGATGAGTCGTTTGATAAGTATAAGGCATGATTGGTCGCCAAGGGTTTCTCATAGGTGGCAGGCATTGACTACTCAGAGACCTTTGCACCCATTGCAAAGATTACTTCTATCCGACTCACCTTAGCTATTGTTGTAGCACATGGTTGAGATGTGCATCAGATGGATGTGAAGAGTGCCTTTCTTCACGGAGACCTAGAGGAGGAGATCTACATGGAGCAGCCGCCAGGATTTGTTCAGGATTCTTTCTTAGTATGCAGACTTAGGAAATCTATCTATGGCCTCAAACAGGCCCCTCAGGCTTGGTATGCCAAGATGGATTCCTTCTTTCTCATAGCAGGTTTCACTAGGTGACATTCTGATCCCAATGTCTACTTCTTGCGACATGATGATTCGCTTTTGATTTTGGTTTTATATGTTGATAACCTTTTGATCACTGGGAGTTCTTCATCAGCTATTGTAGCGGTGAAGGCATCTCTCCAGGATAGATTTGACATGATAGACTTGGGTTTGTTACACTACTTCCTTGGCATCGAGATCTCATAGTCAGATTCAAAGATTTCTCTTGCACAGCCTAAGTATGCTCTTAACTTATTGGCTCAGTTTCACATGGTTGATTGCAAGCCATCTCTGACTCCCTTTCTATCAGGAGTCAAGTTTGAGGCTAATTGTTCTTCACCATTGGTTGATGTCACTCGATATCGATAACTTGTTGGTAGTCTCATCTACTTGAATCACACCAGACCCGACATATCATATACAGTGGGACTTGTCTACAGATTCATGCAAGAACCTCATGAGCTACATTGGAAAGTAGCTAAGAGGATCTTGCATTACATATAGGGTTCACATAGATACAAGATTCATTATAGATTTGGCATAGAGGTTGACTTGGTTGGATATACAGATTCAGACTAGGCTAGCGATTCACATACTTGCAAGTCCACTTTTGGTTACAGTTTCTCTCTAGGTTTTGGTCTTATCAGTTGGTCTAGCAAGAAGCAGAATGATATTGCTATATCATCCACAGAGCTAGAGTACAAAAGAGCTGTTAATGCAACTATTGAGGCTATTTGACTTTAGGGGATTCTTTCTGAGTTTGGCATTCCTATCAGGCAGCCCACCATCATTTATTGTGACAACCAGAGTACCATTCAAATTTACAAGAATCTAGTTCAGCACCAGCAGACCAAGCACATAGAGATTCACATGCATTTCATTCGGGAGCTTATTCATAGTCAGGTCATTGACTTGATATTTTGTTAGTCTCTGAAACAGGTTATAGACATCTTCACCAAACCTTTCACTGAGAGCAAGTTCATTCATCTACAAGCTCTTCTTGGGGTGCAGTCCACATCTACAGCAGCATCATCTTAAGGGGGGGCCACTAGCCTCTTCTTTCTTTTGTCTCTCTTTTGTGGGGGAGTCTTTTCCTACAGGTTTTCTCTTTTTCTCTATCTTATGGGAGATTGCATTTGTACATGGGTACCTCATCAGGCCTCGCTATCGAGACCCATTTTATATTTTCACATTGCCTACCTAAGTTGCGCTTATGGGGGGGTATTAGTGTGTTTTTATTTTTTTCTATTTTTTAATTACGGAAACTGTATTTCTTGTGCATACATGGAGTTTTCCTAAATTTGTGGGATAGACTAGCTTATGTGGAGGTGTGTGTCATTGATTATTCATAGGTGTCATAAGAATGTCATAAGTAACTCCCTTGATGGGAGTTACTTCTCTATTCTTAGCACCTTGTCACCACCTTTCATGAAGGAGTTACAGTATATTCTTGGGGTGCCTTGTCCACCTTTTGTGGAGGAGTTACTTATGTACTCTCCTATATCTATTCCTCACTTTGGCCATCTCATGTCAATCAGATTTTGGTTTTCTCTATTTTGTCTTGTGCAATTTATCTTCAAGTGTTATTTTCAGATTACTTTAGCATCTATGTGGTGTGCATTTGCTTCATCTCGTGTGATCACGTCTCCATTGCACTCGCATTATCCAAATTTTGGGAATAACTTCGATAAAATGATAATGCACAAAGGTGATAATCATATCTATAGTAGGCTAATTAGATGTTAAACACATATATAACATATGCTAAAATTATTAGACTAAGATGGGATAAATATGGAAAGTATAACTATGTTAGATATGAAAATGACAAAGAAATAATATACTTGGTTTCAATGCTAATACAGTTTTGGATCTAAGACAACAAGAAGTAAACTATAAGATGATTCTAAAATAATTACCAAATTCTAGATTGAGTGCCTTTATGGTCTCAGAAACTTGTGTTAGCCTAGGATAATTGCATCAATGTTAGTGTCTAAACTTGACACATGTCCTATATGGCATATTTGTTGGAAAAAGATGCAACCACCTAGATGATTATTGTTTTTTTATCGACTTCATTATGGTGCATTCAAATCTGGGTCATATAATGTCACTCCTCATAAAATTTTAAAACCCTGATTCTTCATCTTCATGGTGGCCTTAGAAATAATGGGTTAATGAACACATAGTGTCAAGTTGACCCTAAACATCCCTCTATCAATGAGCATTGCCTACATATCCAGTACTTTGAAGAGGGTCTCATAGTGATGTAGTTTTCCTCTACGTGTTGGCTTGTGTGTGAATCATGCAATGCATGGAAAATAAGTACAACAGTGATCTAGCTTGTAACTTGGCAAATTAGGCTTTTAGGTTGCTCCTTTAGTACTTCAAACCAATGTACATGTTATCCCTATGACTAGTATGGAAATAGGAGAAAATAAGGAAGCTTTAATCACTCAAATGCTTGATTAAATACCTTTTTAGGTTGTTTGGTGAGCAAGTAAGAAGTTTCTAGGTCCATAATGAATGAGGATTGATCTCGTATTTATATCAATCCCTTTAGAGACATAAATCATATTAAATCATTTAGGCTGATCATAAGGATATGTTTCATTTGAATTAGATGATTTTAGGGAATATGACACTTGTGTTAGAGCGGGACACCTACATCAACATATGTATTTATCTAGGATGCAAGTGTCTAATGAACATGAAAGTAGGTATAAGATCAAAACTTATGGAGGTGTAAGATAAGTAGGTTTTAATAATTTTGGGCAAGATAGAAGGCCTAGGTCATCGACATAAAACTGATCAGATTAAGAGATAGGTGAAGTGGCATAAGATAGAGAAGATGCAAGACTTTTGAAAGTAGGAAAGGTCTATAACTAAGAGGAATAGCCAAGGTTTGAGTTTTTTAAATGTATAATATTGAGGTGCTATATAATCCATAAATAGTGTCTACATTCCCCCCTTTAATCTAATAATGAAATTGTTAGTTTAAATAAAAGAAATACATACCTAGGTGTGTATAATACACCCTTTCTTTATGTGGTACTAATTTAAGTGATTTTTTGGTGACTAACTTATAACCAAGAACATGTTACAGTATATAATCAGTACATATAATATGGAATTGAAAGTATTGAAAATATTAAAAATGAAAGAGCAAGGTTTAGGAGTACACTTGAGTATCGATGTAATCATCTTGCCTATTGATAAGTTGATTTAAAAATATATATCATTGTAAGGATTTAAAACTAATATTAAGACATATATATATATATATATATATATATATATATATATATATATCTCTAAGGAGATAGAGAGAAATATTGGAAGGTACATGCCCCCAACCTTGGAGAAAAAGTGAGTTACCACCCGACAATTGATATTAGATCAATCATGCATCCCAATGATACTTATAACCTGGTGAGGTTGGATGATACAATCAAGTCCAAAATATAAACTAGATAAGACCAAGTGATTTAATCACTTCAACCATACCAAAAGTGAACCAACTACTGTAGTAGATTATCTCCATACAATCTATTAAAGTTTGTCTTGGGTATCAGTGCTTAAAAGTCTATGATATGGTAACAATCCATAAAAGAGTTTTAAAATTTGAAACTAATTTAGATTTTAAAATATTAGGCACATATTGCATAGCATATACACCTTGTATATGTCTCATATTGAAACTATGTATAACAATGGTACCAATGTATATAATTTTGCCACAACTATGAATTTGAATCATATATCTATGTGTTTTAGCCAATTCAAAAACTATGCAACTGTGGAGAATATGCTTTCATATCATGCACCCACTATATATGAAAAAATATAAAAACTGATATAAGTGTGAATGTGGATAACATATTTTTAAAACATGCCCCCACTGTAATCTAGAGATGTTGAATACTAAATACGTGTGGAGAACATACTTCCAGACCATGCCCCCATTAAATCTAAAAATTATGAATATGTGGAAGCCATGTCTCTATGGCATGCCCCCACTAAACCTAAAATTGTAATATATATGAAATCTATGCCTCTATGACATGCCCCCACTAATATGCCCCTCTCCCCTTGAGGTGAATGAGTAATAGAAACCGGTAGTTACCTCACCTCAAAGGGATAAGATAACCATATAATTATGAATGAACCATGTAACATATAAGAGGATATGTCTCGGTAAATATATAATTGAAATGCATAGAATAATGTGATCACATGAAGGCCTAAGATGCATGATAAATATCATGGAAATGTCTAGATAATAACAGTGAAAGCTTCATAAACAAATAAGCACACATATAAGAGCACTCAAAAATAATTCAAAAGATAGTGGTCCAAAGAGACTACAAATAAGGGGCATATTTAAATACCGCACAATCAAAAGGACATGACTTAGTCAAATGTTCATAAGGCAAGAATTACATATTCAAATGTCCATACAACAAATAATGACATATGTTACAATTCATATCTAAACAAAATACAATAATGTAATGGTAAAAACAAACTTAATTTTAAACGTTATTAGACAATAAGTCACTTTATCAACAAATGAATCAGTTCATGCATGTGGACAACATTTGAAATTAATTTTTTCCCACCAAGTTGTGCCCCCTGAGTGCGATCGATGGGATCACGGATCCAATGGAGGAAACTGCTGGTGGCAGTGCCTCTGGGGATCTGGCCAAAAATTTGGTAGTGGATAGTCCATCCAACGGATGGAAGAAGACACTTACAAGTGAAAAGACGTGCCCCTCAAAAAGCATGACGAGCCTCCCTATTATCTCAGAGGGCACAACCTTGCATATCCCAGATGATCTGGTGGAGGAAATCATGGCATCCATGGACCTTACGTTGGTAGGTAAGTTTTTTTCTTTCCGTCCTAGTATCGAGATGATTAGGAAATGGGTTCTATCTAGGTGGAAAGTTAAGGGTAGTGTTTCAATCACTGCCATGGCAAGAGGCCTATTCCTTTTTAGTTTTACAAATAGGGAGGACATGATCACTACTCTTGTTGGAGGACCATGGTTGTATGGCCCACATTCTCTTGTCTTATGCTCATGGAAACCAATATTTGATCCTAACTCAGACCTTAATAAGTATACTCCTGCTTGGGTAAGACTGCCAGGGTTCCCTTTGGAATTCTAGGATGAAATTTTTTTCACAACTATTGGCAATTATATTGGCCAGTATGTCACTACAGATCATACAACCAGAACAAAGTCTAGATGTGTGTATGCTAGACTTTGTGTCAATGTTGAAATAAATAGGACTCTCCCTATGACCATAGAGCTAAACTCTAAATATGGGACCTAGACTCAGCTGATCATTTATGAAAATGCTACCACTTTCTATCAAATATGTAAGAGAAAGGGACATTTAACGACACAATACACAATAAAGCAAAAAGAGAGGAAAGATGATTCCCAGATTAAAGGGGAGGATCAGGCTCTCAATTACAGAAAGAACAACAAGCAGGAAACGGAGAGTAATGTGGAAAATCCCAACAACACAGAAAAGGGAGAGGAGGAGATAGGAAAGGAGGATATCACTAGTAGTGAGGGAAAAGTTGTCCCAAAGGAAAATATAGTATCAGATGATAGTCAGAAGGCTATATTTAACACAGGTAACTCTCTAGAAAAATAGACTAATATGTCTAAGGAAGGAGAAAGAGGTAACCTTTTGATAGAGGAAGTCAATGAAGAAGACAAAGTTCCAAGAGTTGGACAGAAAGAAGTAACTCCAGAAAGTCCCACTAAAGGAGAAGCAAACCCACAACTAAATACAAACATTTTCCATGCTCTGGAAGTCAGAGACCAAGTAGGAAACTACTTAGCAATAGGTGTAACGGGACAAAGTGGTAGTAATGAACAGGAGGAATGGGTTACCCCAAAGAAAAAGAATCGAAAAGGTAAAAAATTTGTAGATATTGGCACTGAGCCCAAACAAGGGAGGCCAACCCTAAGAGAAACAAGACAAAGAGAGATTGCCAGTGGTAAACAGAATACACTAGAGACCCAACCCCCCAAACCCTCTAAATGAGAATATTATCTTGGAACTTGAGGGGCTTTAACAGTCCCTCAAAGTAGTTTGAGGTTAAAATTTGCATTTTAGATAATAAATTAGATATTTTATTACTCCAAGAAGTCAAGATGAATGAGGAGAATTTTACAAAAATTGTTGCCTATATATGGCCTAAGGCGGCTTTTTGCATTAGTCCTGCTGAAGGGGCTTCAGGGGGGATTGTCACTATGTGGAATAGTGCTAAAATTCAGGGATCTCTTATGGCTTATAATAAGCACTTCTTGATTACCAATTTTTTTATGAAATCTTTGAACTGGTCGTTGATCAATGTCTATGGACCGAATAACAGAGCTTTGAGACAAAAATTATGGATAGACCTGAGTAATTTCAGGAATAATCCCCAAAACATTAGATGGATGTTAGCCAGAGATTTTAACACTCCTCTATACCCTTCTAAAAAATAGGGTGGAATTATGAATTACTCGAACAGCATGTTCAACTTTGTTGAATTCATCAATGATTGGGGATTATTAGACATAGAGCTGCAAAATCAAAATTTTACCTAGACCAATAGAAGAAGAAGAGATCAAATGATTCATGTTAAATTAGACAT
The DNA here is from genome assembly GCA_037957365.1 of Torreya grandis. Classification (NCBI taxonomy): domain Eukaryota; kingdom Viridiplantae; phylum Streptophyta; class Pinopsida; order Cupressales; family Taxaceae; genus Torreya; species Torreya grandis. The sequence goes on from JARHVA010002770.1 coordinate 580,393, forward strand.
ATTTCTTATATCAAGCAAATAGAAGGATTATCATAATATGCAGGCACAGGCTTTCCCTAGAACCATGTCTGACCACTGCCCGATCTTCCTCAGTTGGAGAGAACAGGGACATTTCGGACCTTCCCCATTCCGTTTTGAAGCTATGTGGATCAAACACAAAGACTTTAGACAAATGGTGGCCCAATGGTAGAAAATTCCTATTCAAAGTACTCCTATGTTTAGAATAGTCAAGAAACTCCGACACATTAAACAAGAAGTTTATGGATGAAATAGATACAGCTTTGGGCAGGTCTTCCAGCAGAAGAAAAATATAGTGGAAAAACTCAAGGATATACAGCAACTGATATATCAAGGGGATGACTCTAAGGACACTTTAGAAGAAGAGAATATTCTGTCTTCAGAATGGAAGAATCTTATGGAAAGAGAAGAGGTTTTCTGGAAACAGAAATCCTGTGTTCAGTGGCTTAAAGAGGGAGATAAGAACACTGCCTTTTTTCATCTCTCAGCTATAAAACATAGGAAAGCCAACTCAATAACTAACTTGTCCTAGATAATGGCGACATTATTACTGAGGATAATGAAATAGGGAAACAAGCCAGGGCTTTCTTTCAGAATCTACTTACGAAAGAAAATAATAATGATAGAATTGATAGACCTATGAATCAATTTATTGATAAAATCCCATGTTTGATAACGGAAGAAGATAATTTGGAGATGTTAAAGCCTATATCCGAGGAAGAAGTCCATGATGTTTATTCTCCATGGGTTCTTTTAAAGCCCTGGGTCCTGATGGATTTCCTCCTATATTCTTTCAGGAATATTGGGAAATAGTAGGAGCGGACCTCACGGCTGTTCTACGAGATTTTTTCAGATCAGAAAAACTTTTAAAACAAGTTAATAATACCTTCATAGTACTTGTTCCTAAAAAATCACAACCTTCACACCTCACTGATTTCAGGCCCATTAGTCTATGCAACACTATGTATAAGTTATGTACTAAAATGTTGGTCATGAGGATTCAACCTTTGCTAGACAAAATTATTTCTCCTGCTCAAAAAGGTTTCATCTCGGGCAGGTAGATTCTTGATGTTGTGATCACCATACATGAGACTATTCACTCCATGGATAAGAGTAGAATCCCTGGGATGCCTCTCAATCTTGATATTTTTAAAGCTTATGATAGATTCTCATGGACTTTTCTGTTCTAAGTGATCAAAAAATTTGGGTTTAATGATAAAATGTCTCGCTTGTTATGGAACGCAGTCTCTTTTGCAAAATTCTCAGTGTTGGTTAATGGTGTTCTTAGATGTTTTTTCTCATCCTTGAGAGAAATTCATCAGGGATACCCTCTCTCCCCGTACTTATTCATCATTATGGTTGAGGCACTGGGAAGATACATACAAGCAGATATAGCCTCAAAAAAGCTAGTGGGCATCAAACCTGCCTCCTCCCTTGATCCTATGGTGGTACAACAGTTTGTGGATGATACCATCTTCTTCGGCATCTCATCAGTGATTGAAGCTAGAAGATGGAAAAATATCTTAAATAATAATGCCAGAGAGTCGGGACAAAAGATAAATTTCTAAAAAAGCAATGTGTATTCTCTTCAACACTCCTAATGAACTTAGACATATAATCATTGATATATTAGAATGTGTTGAAGCTAGCCTACCAGCTACCTACCTGGGTCTCCCACTCTCAGTCAAAGAGGTATCTCCTAGATTTTGGAATGGAATTGTAGAAAGAACGCAAATGAAACTTCTTGGTTGGAAGGGGAAACTACTCAGCAATGCTAGTAAACTGCAACTTCTTCGGGCTTCGCTGCAAGGTATTCCTACATACTTCTTGTCTCTTTTTAAAATTCCTATGTATTTTGCTAAAAAACTAGAATAGATCCAAAGAAAAATTATGGATGGGAGTGGAAGACAAACAGAGAATGTCTTAAGTCAGATGGGAAAAAGTGTGTCTTCCAAAATCTCATGGTGGACTTAATATTAGGTCCATCAGGAACATGAATAAAGCCCTTCTCTCAAAAGTTAGTTGGAACCTGATCCATAAAAACAATGATTGGGGGAAATAATGTATGCCAAATAAATGCATAGCATTGATGATTCCAACTTTCTTCAACAGACAGGATTACCCCAGGGATTTGTGACATGGAATAAAATGTTAAAAAGTAGAAGCCTTCTCAAACAGGGAATTAGATGAAAACTTGGAAATAGCTAGCATATTAAATTTTGGGATGATATCTGGTTAAAGGACAAGGCTCTCATCACACAAGGAAACTATGGAGAGATTGCTAACTTGACTACCCAATTTTTTGGAGATAGGGTCAGTGATTATATGGAAAATAACAATGGGATGAGGAGCTGGAAAAATCTTTTGGATTGCTGTGTTCATCAGCCTGAGCTTTTCTCAAGAGTTTGAGAGATCCAACAGTGCGTTCAGGAGATCATAATCCCTCTCTTTCTCTAGGAGGATGAACAATACTGGTGTCCAAATAAGAATGGATTGTTCTCTGTCAAATCTACTTACCATCTGCTCATTCTTGAAGCTCAAAATAAAGATGTATGGAAAAAGGTTTGGAATCATAAACTTATTCCAAAAATTAACATGTTTTGGTGGGCTACTGCTCATAACAAAATCCTTACTTAGGATAACCTTCAAAAGAGAGGGTTTACTTTGGTTAACATATGTTTCTTGCATGGTTCAAAAGAGGAATCAGTTTCACACCTCTTTATCCACTATGAGTTTGCTCGAGAATTATGGGGAACAATACTTAACAACTTTGGTATTAAATGGGTCTACAATTCTGACCTTAAATAAGTAATTCTCAATTGGAACCCAACCTTCACACATCCCTAGCTTATGGAATTATGGAAGCAAGCTCTGCCATGTTTGAGTTGGACTTTATGAAAAGAGTGCAATCATAGAATTTTTAGGGACACTGCTAGAAATGCTTCTCAGGTGTTTAACTCCTTTGCTAAGACCATTATGGAAAGTGTTACAACAGCTCATATTCATGTTGCAGAGAAACCCCTATCTCAAAATGAAATCCAAATTGTGGCCAAATGAAAGGTTTTAAATCAGATCCTTGGGTATAATAAATCCAAAATACTACAGAGACTTAATACTAAATGGATCCCCCCTAAACCTAATTGGATGAAACTCAACTTTAATGGGGCATCCAAGTTTGATGATAAAGCTAGTGGAGGAGGAATTATAAGGAATGATAAAGGATGGATGTTTGTTGTCTATGCTGGTGGAATTGGATGTCAGAACAACAACTATGCTGAAGCAATGGCTTTACTATGGGGATTAAAGTTAGCTATATCCCTAGGAATAAGGAACTTGAATATACAAGGAGACTCTAAGATGGTCATAGATGCCATTAATAAAGCTTCAAATGTGGAAATCAAGCTAAAAGACATCATTACTGATATCCAATTTCTTTTATAATAGTTTTTCGAAGTTGAGATTTTCCATACCTACAGAGAAGGCAACAAGGTCGCTGATGCTTGTGCCAACCTTGGGCAGCAATTTTTAGGTTGGAGGGTGTGGCAACAAGGTGTTCATATTCCCTTAAACATTAGGGATATCATTCAAAAGGAGATGACTTGTCAAGAATGAGGTGTATTGATGACCCTGAGAAGACCCTTGTTGATACCCCCAGCTCCTTTATGAGTTGGAAGGGCAAGAAGAGAAAGGTTGATGAAGAGGAAGAAAATATTAAAGAGACTACGGAAGGGACCCATAGGAATTCGGGCATGGCCATAGGGGGCCAAGGTGGCAAAATCTCACAAGCCTTCCAAAATTAATAAGGAAGGATTCCTCTCCGGAGTGCGAAGGTCGATGCAGATTACTGGTAAACCAGCCCCGAAGGCCAAACTGAATTCAGAAAGTGCTTTGGAAGAAGCAACCCAAGAGGAAGAGTCTGAGGAGTTGGAAATCCAAGAAATCTTAGAGGACACTGGAGGGAAGCAGGCTACTAGGGATTTTGAGGTTACTGAGGAGCAGGGTGCTAACACTATGGGAACTGCTGACAATAAGGAGAAAATGTATGTTGAGGAAGCTAGTGAGGGCACTGAGAATGAGATTGATTTGAAAATTGAAATTGGGGCCCTAAAGGATTGCATTTAGAAGCTGGAGAAGGTCTTCACCAAAGGAATTTATAATACAATTCTGTTGAACATGTCTATGCTAGAAGTGGTGGGTAATACTGGGTATGCTGACAACGCAGAGAATGAGAAACTCAATGATTTTATCAAATCAATAGTTATGTAAGGGGAGACCTCTCTGACTCTAGTCTTCCTGTGGCTTTTGTTTTGTTTATGTCTGTTATTCTTGGCTGTACCGTCTTCTTTCGGAAGGCATTTTTTATTTGTTCGTCTTCTTGTCTTTTTTGACTATATAGGGTTCGGCCCCTAGTTTGCTGCCTTACTTTATCAAAAATAAATAATGACATATGAAAATGTCAAAGAAAGCACACATAGGCACAAGGTCACAAGCAAAGGAGCATATTTAAATGCTCAAAAAATCAAGACAAGAGCAAGGCAAGACACTCAAAGAAGTGCATAAAGGAAAACATAAACAACCAATATAAACATATCATAGTAGCCCATGGATCAAATGTGTTAGTAAAAACATCAAGTACATAGCATACCAAGTACCTTATGTAAGATATAATCATGGATAAAGGCATCTGTAAGTACATAAGAGCTCAAACATGACAATAAAAGGTGATCATCAAACCATATAACCTATGAGTATCAAGATCAAATAAAGTGGATGCCCTCAATGTCCATATGACATGAGTAAAGGGAAGGCCCAATATTTTAAATAGAAATAGATCATATATTTGTGTATGTTTGTATCACACTCAAGTAGAAGCGCGACACACATGTGTATGTAGAAGTAACTAGGTATGATATCCATCAACATGGAACTAACAAATAGATGCCAAGGATCCAATAAAATATGTAGGCATTGAAATTATTTTTGAATGATTTTTTTTTCTTTTTTTGGGTATTTTTGTAATATTTGAGACCTTTTATGTCTCCAGGTGAGAGGTATCAAGTGTATAATCACCACAATCAATTATGCATTGTATTATTTTCATTAGAGCTAAGCAATGATTTGTGTGTTGCCCTTGTATTCTATGATATAGATAATAGTATTTGGATTTATGTATAAGATGTATAGGAGGTAATTTGATTACTTTGTCTTGGATCATTTCCCTTACAATTTCAATTTATCTCTTAGTAATAATTGGTATAATTTTTGGATCACTTATTTTAGATGTGTTTTGTTGTAGCTTTGAATTTGGATAAGAAACCTTGTTTGGCACAACATTTGTAGATGAAGATGCAAACACATGATTCACACTAGCATAATGTGGATTCTATGTATATGAAATCTATTTTTTCAATAAGGTGATCTTTAAATTTTGAGACTAATTTTACTTTTATAACTCATGCATTAACTTGGTCATGGTATGGATTTGTTCTTTGAGCATTTCACAAATACAAATCCTAGGTATATCAGATTGAACATGCATATATGTACCGTCAAGGGATATGAGAGGGGTTTTATGGTTACCCTCTTTTTGCATAATAGGATAATCCACCTTACCCTTTGAAGAGGTGATAGTATGAACCTAGTTAAAGGGATGATAGCTATCACCCTCCTTAGGGTTAGGGGAAGCAAGAGGTTCATCTTTATCCATTTGAAATTTTATAAATACTGAAATGAGAAAAAGATAGAAGAGACACACAAACTCTAACGAACAATCCATTTTGTTGATGTATTCTTTAGATTTTGAAAACAAATTGATTTTTGAAATAAATTATAGTAGATTTTAAATCATAAAAATCAGCAAGTTTCTTAGGGAACTCAGCCTTGCTTCCTTGCTTCATTAAACCCTTCAAACCTGAAATGTTCACCTAGAAAATGGCTCTCTTGGGGGACTCATCCTTGATTCCTATAATATACAATAGATTTTGGTATATTTTTCACATTGATATTTTATTTTAGATATGGAAGTCTAGAAATAAATCTTATTTTAATTATGAAGCTATGAAAATTGGGTTTTCAATTTCTAACAAAATTAATGTGATCTCTAATGTTACCCTTTAGATCCAAATCCAAATAGAGAAAGTGTGGCTAGAATTTCACCATTTACAAAAGTTGTTGGATCACTGGGGGAATGATCCTTGTGTTGTCAGTCAAGAGTTACCTGATCACACTCCTCTTTGAGGATGTGGTGGAGGAGTCAAGTGTTCTTGATCTCAAATTTGTAATTTGTAGAGTCAGAGGAGCTTCTCTCCTCACTCTCATAGCCATCTCCTGGGAATGGATCATCTCATCATGACAATGGTAGTAGAGGAGGCTGAGTGGTTCCCTAGTAGGACAAGTTTCTATGCTTGATGCTTGTCATTTCTCTACCTCGACATAATTTTGAGCAGCCCAAGTAAACTCAAGAGTAATATAATGATGAATGGGAGCCTCTTACCTTGGATAAGGACCCCCCTACTAATAGGGGGTGGGGAGGGAAGCCTTAGGACCCTCCATCACCTCTACCACTTGTTACCATGTTTGTTGTTGCTACTTAAGGATTTGTTTGTTATATTATGTTTTATCCTTTTTTTTTCTGGTTGTTAATGCACACATGTTAGATTTTCTGGCTGGTATGGCCTTCTAATTGCTTTTACTTCTTTTTTGAGGCTTTTTTAGCCTGGTGTGGTTTTTGTGGTATGACTTTTCCACCCATCTTTTTTATATGACTAGTTGTATTTTATTTTCTAAATTTTTTTATTTAATTAAGTACGCTTTTCAATAATAAAAAAATCAACAAGTTTCTAGAACACTCTAAGAGTTGCATGAAAAGACACAAAAGCTAGGTTCACCATATGTTTAACTCTAAAATTATCTATATTGAGGGATTTAGGGTTTAAAATATAAAAATGTTAACACACAAGGATGATAATCAAATCTACAACAAACTAATTAGATGCTAAACTTGGATATAACATATGTTGAATTTATTAAACTGAGATAGGATAAATGTAGAAAGTATAATTATACTAGATATATAATGACAAAGAAATAATGTACTTAGCTAGTTCTGATGCTAACACAATTCTGGATCTTGGATAGATAAGAAGTAGATTGGAAGATGATTCTTAAACAGTCACCAAATTTTAGATTGAGTGCCTTTGTAGCCTTAAACACTTACATCAACTTGGGATAGTTAGATCAATGCTAGTTTCTAAACCCAACATAGGTGTCCTATATGGAATACCTATAGGAAAAGTATGTGACCACCTGGATGCTTCTAGGTTTTTCGTTACCTTTACTTTGGTGCATTTAGATAAGGGTCATTAATTATCGATCTTCATGAAATTATAAAACCTAGTTCTTCATCTTCATGGTGACCTTGAGAAAAATGATTTAATGGGCATATAATATCAAACTAAACCCAAATACCCCTCTATCAATGAGCATTTCCTACATAGCCAATACTTCGAAGAAGGCCTCAAACTGATGTAGTTTTCCCTTACGTGTTGGATTGTATGTGAGTCATGTAAATTGTGAAAAATAAGTAAAATAATGGCCTAGCTTATAACTTGGAAAACCAAGCTCTTGGAATACTCATTTAGTAGTTAAAACCTATGTATGTGATGTCCCTATGACTGATATAGAAATATGAGAAAATAGGGAAGTTATGCTCACTCGAATTCTTGATTGAATTCCTTCTATAAGTTATTTGGTGGGTATGTATGAAGTTTATAAGTTTAGAATGAATGAGGGTTGATATTATATTTATATCACTCCATCTGGAAAAATAACTCACATTAAATCACTTAGGTTGACCATTAGGATACATTTCATTCATAAATTGGATGAATTTAGGGTACTGGACACTTACATTGAAGTAGGATACTTATGTCAACATAGGTGTTTATCCAAGACATAAGTGTCCACAGAGCAAGAAAGTAGGTATAGGCTTAGAACTTGTAGAGGTTTAAGATAAGCAAGTTTAAAGCATTTTGGGCAAGATAGTTGCCCTAGGTCATCAACATAAGACTAGTCAAACTAAGAGATAGGCCAAGGGGCATAAGATAGTTTAGATGTAAGACTTCTAAGAGTAGTAAAGGTATAAAACTAAGAGGAACAACTAAGGTTCAAGTTTTTAGAGTGTACAACACTGAGGTGATATATAATCCATAAAAAGTGTCTACAGTAGCTTGGCATTATATTAAAATCTTTACTTTCTATAAATTAAGCTAGCCTAGGTTCTAATGAAGCCTTCATAAAAGAAAATAAGTTGCTAAAGCAAGAAAGATACCTAAGGAGGTAATGGGATACATGGGTATCATGAAAATATGAAATATTAATTCAGCCACCAAAATTTTTACAATTAGATAAGAAGGGAATAATTGTAAAAGTTTCATTTAACTCCCCTCTACTTATGGCAGTGGGTAGTTGAGATTTTATGTTTTCTTCCTCCTCTCTTCTTCTATATATTTGATTTGTTAATTTGAGAAAACTATGGATTTCTCAGACTTGTTAAGTCCCCTGAATTACCAAAATTCATATTTGAGCCTCTATTATTTTTCTATGTAAATAATATTTCCAACCCACTTATTAAAATAGAATGTAATTATGCATATTTTATACAACTAATAAAAGTTATTATGACTCTTATTTTTCTGCCCCTTGGCTCTTATCTTGATGATAAAAGTTTGTGATCATATATGGGTTGTATCTTGCACCTTGCACTTTATTTTTTAATGTTGTGTTCATTTCCCTTCTTGGATAGTGATAGTTTTGTGTCTATATAGATAGGAAATCAACCCATTTCTTCTTTTGGTGCATCACCATTTTTATTTAATGTTTATTTATTCCATTTTCCTCAATAAGTTTTATTTTCATGTTTTTAGTTTTAGTAGATTGTCATTGGATAGGAAACAAAACTAGCTTGCTTTGGAGGCTCTCTTGCATGATCAGTCCCCCGCTAGTAAGAGTTCCCATGTTATGACTGTTTTGTGGGTACAACCAATGGGACATAATGAACTATTAATAAAATGATCATATTATTATTTTGGTCTAATAAGAAAGGGATCATCAAAGACATGTATCATCTTGGGAGATTTTTTGAAAACTTAAATCCTTTGGGGGTTTTGGGTTGACTAATCTCAAGCTTTAGGGGATTATTATTATGGGGAAGTGGGTGTTAAGAATGTTGTATAGGAATGAGTCATGTAAGGCTTAGGTGAGATGATATATTGATAATAGTATCGTAAAAGGTAAATTTCAATGGAAAGGGATTCATATGGTTAACTTATTATTTGGATCATTTTATTATAGGCATGTTGGATCCAATATTTTCTACTCATTATGGAGGCCCTAGGAATCTATTAAACACTTTATGATGGGATAACTTATTTTCATCTTGTTTGATACTAGGTGTTAGGGATTTAGGTCCCTATATGCAACCTATCTTATAAGATAAAATTGTTGGTAAATATCAGGAGATGCTTAACTCAATCTTGGTTTCTCAAAGATGTGAAGAATTTGATTGTGTTTATAAAAAAATGGTAAGTGGGCTTCTTCAATTGATCTCGAAATCACCTTCAATATTCTTGATAAACACTTAAAAAGCCTATGCATTTTTAATAAGTGAGCTTTGAATCCCCATACTTCTAGGCTTATTATGAATCCTCCTAATTTTTTAGAAGATGTGAGTTGATTAAGGGCTCTCCCTTGCTTAAAATTTCCACCAAATAGTTGTATGAGAAGGTTCCATTCTTACAAGTAATATTTATGGATTTTAACGCTAAGTGGTCCGTATAAAATCCTATATTAGTTGTTTTAATATATTATTTGTTATTTGGTATTCCTATATTGAGCTATGGAGTATTGTTTTAGGTGGTTACCCTTGCATAATAATATTATTATTAGTTCTCTTCTTGGAAATTGTGGTATTGGTAATAAATTTTGTCTTATTGGTGGTGAAGAGGAAAGTGTTTCACATATTTTTCAAATTATTTTTTCTAAAGTTGTGTGGCAATCTATTTTATCTACAAGGAAGGTTTCTTATATCAAATATATTTATTAGCTTGATGTCATATTTTTTATTATTTGTTGTTGTAAATGTTTATCTCATTTTATTCAGAAGATGGTTTATCATGCCTTCAAAATTATTTGGTTTTTGGAACAAAAGGGTTTTTTTCTTACATCATCATAATCTTTTATAACCATTTGAGTGTAATATATATTAAATGATTTGATCAAGTTTAAATGATTTAAAATATAATGAAATAATAATGAAATACCTAAATACTTTTATTTAGTTATTTGAGATATATATGAATTTCCCTGAACCTATTTTCTAGGTTTCAAGTTTCATCATCTTCCTCACATCTCTCAGCGATATACATGAGGATAGGAATGACGTACACTCTATAATGGGTTACCTATTTTAAAAACTATCCCTACCATATAAATGATGGTGTAATACCTATTATTTTCCAAATAATCCCCTCCACTTATTGTAGACATAATTTATCAACTAGGAGAGTAAAACCCCTACACTAGGATTAGGGAATCCATGCAATCTAAGTTGATCACAAGTTATTGATGAATGAGGACACACTCGTCAATCCACCAAGAAATAAGAATGAATTAGGACACACATATAATTTCATTCATACATGCCCATGTGAATAAGGACTCACACGATTGTTCACAAAAAAAATAACAACTATCCATGAATAGGGACACACAATTATTCATCATAAATAACCAATAGTGTGAAAGGTTCTAACTACACTCATCCTTAGTTGAGATTGGGTTCCACCTAAATTTCTCCTTTGGTGAACTAGGAATCATCAAATAGTTATAAAAACAAAATTAGTGTGATTAGTTCCTCTCTACACTTTCTTATTGGGAGCTAACCTTGTTGATCATCTCATATGTTGTTGGAGTATGGTATTTGTCATCAATATCATTAGTGATTACCATAATTAACTTTAGTATTCTTAGTATTATATTTTATACTAAAGCAATGAGCTAGTATCCAAGCTAGTGGTGAGCTCGATATCGATTATTAACATCAATTATCTTATGATCCTCCAACCTCCTATAGAATTTTCTTGAATTATTCAGGTTGAACTTGATGGTCCTATGGACCACAAACCAATGCATGATGCACTTTTATGATTCCAACAACTTTTTATTTTTTAAATTTGTCTCCTCTAGGGTTAAACTCCCATCCTCAATCATAACTACCTATAAAAATATCAAGTTATTTTGAAAATGCATATCTTAGATACCTAAACTAGTCATGATACTTAGCAATGTCAATTCTTAACATATCTTAAACCACTTCAATTGTGCCCAAATAAATGAATTTTATTCACCATTCATCTAATCCATTTATCTATATGTGAGCTTGGACCTTTTGTTTTCCATCACTACTACACAAGATTTTCCAATTCGATGCTCAAATTACATCACATCAACCTCATACTAATTTTAACCTCAAGATAATTGTCCCTAATATTTTATGACAAGTTTACATTATGCAGACATGTTGGTTATTTAAGATTTATCCACCTAATGTAGCCTCATCCTCATGTTATTTAATGACTAGTTTTCAAATTATAAATATTATTATGGGTCATCCTGCATGTTTCACATGGTCAGCTAAAGGAAATTGTTCAAAATGATTAATATAAAGCAAATCAAAACTATCATTTCAAAGGGAATTGATTCCTATCCTGGCACTATCTTTTGAGAACTTATACACTACTAAACATTGAGAAAATATCCTTATTCTTACCAAACTCAAGATCATTCACTAGGAAAAGTCACAATCCAAGTCTAAAGGATTTCAAATTAAGTCAAGAGCTAACATTTTTGAGTATCAAAGTCAAATTTATAGTTGGATACAAATAGTCAAGGAGTAAAATTGCATAATCAAACTAGGTGATATAACTATGTGGATTTGATTCCCTCCTCATAGTATCTAGATATCTAAGAAGTGATCAATCATCAACATGGGTGATTGGTGTCAGCTCAACACATTACACTTCCCATATCTTTTTGTGGATTTCTATCTCTCACAAGTAGCCTTGGGGTTTCCAAGGCAAAGAGAAATAAAACAATAATTTCTACACAACATATACAAAATAAAAATATTCCATCCCTCTCAGAAGACACAGGTGCAAGTTATAGAATAGTCAGAGATTCATCACATTCAAAGTAGACAAGTCCACAATCAATGAACATGACAAATCTATGTTGTTATCCAAGGAGTGTAGACTTGTCTAAAAATATCCACAGATCTTGCCTCTAGATTTGAGTTGTGATTATCTTATCTCATCTTGATTTGTACTATCAGACACCTACTACAGTCAACCAAAAACCAAAAATACTATATCATTATTGGTTGCACTTACTATTGTTAGCATATGCCACTTATAAATCAATTTCAACTTTAGTCAATTCTGCTTTACATTCATATTTTTGCTTAGATGTCATATATTACAATCTGAATAGATCTATCAAGTTTTATACCTATTAACGCTATTAAATAAAAAAAAGGTAAAACACATGGTAAAACTCTCATCCTCAATTGTAAAAACCTACAAAGATATTGAATTCTCTTGAAAATGTATGTTTTTACAATTTTATACTTCAAGGGTTTAGAAATCTTGACATTTTATATGAATTGAGTACAAAAATAATAATATGGGAACCTTTAAAAAAAATAAGAAAGAAGATGTTTGGTTTATGTTGGTAAATTTTCATCAAAAGAAACCTCTCAGATAAAAATATATGAATATAATAAAGGCCTTCTAGTAAAATTTTAATTCTAAAACTAAACTATGGGGGAAAAAATAGTCAAAGTTATAATCTACATGACATAGAGATAAATCGTTTAATGGGATGGTTCAAAGTATTGTTGGACACAATTTTGACAAATTTTATATATAATCTCTCAAAGAATTGTGAGACATGGATTAACTCTATTCAAGTTTTCTATAACAAAGTATTTGACTTAAAAATTGTAGTTTATATAATTTTATATATATATATAAACAAACTAAACATATTGTGACTTATATTTTTATAGCAAAAATATATATAAAACATTATATTAAAGCAAAACTTTATGCCAAATATTTTTTTTTATTGAGTGCCATTGTCAAGCTTAAGGCACCATTACTATACTTTTACATCGATGCCTTTTTTTTCTTTTTGTGTATAAAAAATAAACAAACTAAACATATTATGACCTATATTTTATAACCAAACAAAACTATATAAAACATTACATTAATACAAAAATTTATGACACATATTTTGTACTGAGTGCTACTATCAAGCTTAAGATGACATTGTTGCACTTTTACACATATGCCTTCTATGCCTTTTTTAGCTAAGAGATCTTTCCAAGATGCCATGTCTCCTTTCACAACAATACTCTCCTTTAAAATTCCCCTCCTAATATGATCCAAATTTAAATCTTCTTCCCTCAAAGCTATGCTTCTATGAATCAAATGCCCTTCTATACTTTTAACAATTGTTGGTGCACCATAGAAGTTATTTTTTGGGCGTCAACCAACAAATTAACAAGCTAAAATAATAAATAAATACAATATATTTAGTTTTCAAGATATTTTAAAGTACATACCTCTATCCTTCGAAATTTAAATATAAACAACTACATTCCTTCTTAGGCTTCTCTAGTACAAAAGTTTATTTATATCTTCACCTATTATTAATTTATGTCTTTTGAAGAACAATGTTTCAACCAAGGATATGGTAAAAACATAATGTAAATATGGAAAATATTATGAAGTACATATGCTAGTAATCACAATAACAAATAACATGGAGTGTCATAACAATATGCATATACACACAATATTATAAATGCCTCTTCAAGTAATTTGTTTGGCATTTATTGATTCATATTAGATGGCTTATAAATAATTAAGAGTTACTTCCTACACATTGTTGAAACATTCACACTAGATCTTATTCAAGTACAAACAAAAAATCCACATTTGCCAATTTTCTTGAATGTTGAGACAAAACTCAATCATGGATCCTTAATTATTGATCTAATAATGTACTGAATGCTCAACTCTCCCACTTTCATAGGAATAACATGTTCTGATACCAAATCAGATATTTGGTCAATATTAAATGACAAAAAAGCTCAAGAAATACCATTCTAGTACTAAAATACTTTTATTCAGTTATTTGATGTGTGTGTGTGTGTACATTTCCTTGAACATAATTTATACATTTCAAATCTTGTCCTCCTCCTCACACCTTTCAACCATTTACTTGAGTATATAAATTTCTCAGCATACACCCTCTAATAGGTAGCCTATTATGAAAACTATACCCACCATATAAACTATGGTGTAATACCTACAGTTTTCATAACAAGCAAAATGTAATAAACGACCAAAAAACCAATTCATGGCATAACATTTCATAACATGTAACAAACATAATAATTTAATGAACAAGGCTAACCAATAATATAGTCATAAGTCTTGAAAGCATTATTATAGGTATCATGAAAATCGTATATAAGTATGGAGAGTTAAGGTACCCAAAAATAAAGCCATTATAAGTCATCATTTAAAGGATTATCTTCATCATTGCTAGTTTGTATAGTTTAATCACTTGCATGTCCCTTTGATTGTCTAATAAAAATAGGTTGTATCATGTGTTTCATTTTCAATTTATTTAGAATAGATTTGTAGACTTGTGTTATATGATCTCTTGCTTTAGATATCACCCTTGGTCCTTGTTGGTTCCCATTTGTACACCTCTTGCACTCAGCCTTGCACACTTGATAAAAATGGCAAACATGGATGATAAACCCATTGATATGTCTTTATAGCCAAGGAAGGGTTTAACACACAGATGGATCAAACATAGACAATGACTAGAAAGCACCGACAGAGGATATGGTTAGCTCCCTGCTACTTCTAAATCTACCTAAACTAAGGTGAGAGGACATAAGAGGTAGCTTGATCACATAGAGGAATACTACAATTCAATCTCCAAGGGAATTTTCAGCACACAAGAACATAAATCCAACCAAGGCATAACCAAATTTGCACACTCCACCTGAAAAGGGTTATCACACAGAATGCACAAATGCTCTAACATACACATAAGCTACTGAAGATAGATGGGGATGTGTTTGCAACCTTAATTCTAAAGAATTTTCAAAAATAAGGGGGTCAAATGGAAGATTGCAATGCTAAGCTTCAAAGCACAAAATACATACACATTTTATATAGGCATTATTCATGCATCTACAGACAATTAACACTTATAATATGCAATAGCTATATTATTTTCAGGGTAGAATAGGGTAAGACAAGTTTGGTAGTTATAAAAAAGAGTGGTGTGCTGGTGGTTTTCAAACAACAGAAATTCTTTCAATAAACATGACATCATTCATTTGTAGAGCTAAAAAAGACTGATATACAAACCATGGAAACTACCAAGACTGATTTGCACCCATTAGTGCCAATACAATGCAAATACCCAAATGATTCTTAAAACCCTACACTACAACTAAATTTTCAAATGCTTTTTCCTATTAAATTGATAAACCCAGGGTGCCCTTAAGAGGTTATAAACAACATATCTCCAAATGACTATGCAGAAAGGGGTTTATAACCTAGATCTATGCCCAAAATGACAACCAATAATAAGCATAAAACTAGATATCCAATAAGGATAACTTGTAAAATATTTCATTGCACTTCATCAATAGAAAATAGTAAAAAAAAAACACAAGTATTTTCCATTATCTTAAAAGAAAATCTTACATACATCAATGTTTTAGAATGATGCCATGGGTACAAGCATGTTGAGTTTGATCCTTGTTGGATAGGGAGACATATTACAATGCTCTTAGATCTTGCTAATGGTTGTACAACTACAAACACCTTAACAAGAGAGAAAAAATGTACACACAACAATGGATCCCAAAATATTTGAAAGAGCCTAGACTTAGAAAAAACTAACAACCAACAACAACTTTAGAAAAGCTCTCTTTTTATATAATTTCTCACCCTATTTGCAATTTGGGAATATGTGTTACAATTTGTAATATTACAGACTTGTAATCAGCCCTCAAAGTTCTATCAAGATGCTTCTAGCTATAATATGCTCCTTGTCATGCCTAGAATTTTCATGCCTTTACAAGGAAAATGATTCTTGTAACTACCTTTACATGTAATGATGAAGATTTGTAATAAACCCTTGTTGTGCTTGGATAGAAATCCATTTTACTTGAGTTTGAAGGAGAATATTTATTTTGGATCCAAACAAACCATTGATCTTCTTGTGTGATTGCCTGGACATGTCTTTAACCACTCATTTACAAATCTGGAATATTTTCGGACAATTACCCTTCCTTTTATGCATGCCAAAGAACAACCCTTGCCTTGTAATGATGGTAGTAGAATACTCCAAATCCATGGCCATTTAAGAAATATTCTTTAGAATAGCCTACCTTGGCCTTGTAGACCTACAATATTTCTCAAATGGATGTGTTTGAACAAGCAAAACAATGAAAAATGCAAGACTTAACTCATTTTTTTACCTTTTTACTTTTACATGCCTTTTTTCATAATTATTTTTTACCTTTTGCATTTTAGGGTTACCACCAAATTTTTTAATGCTTAAATGCATTACTTTTCACTTTTTAACCTTATGGGGAACTCTGGGTCCAATTCACAAATTTGTACTTCCTTTGTATGTCAAAAATCTAAAACTTAGCAGCACATTCACAACTTGCAAATTGGCAACTTGAAATTTATAGTTGTAGTTCCCTTCAAAATTTCCCCTAGGGAATTAGGAACTCTAAGTGTAAATTATCACTTGCAAATTTGTAACTTGTAATTATAGTTGCAATTCCCTTGAAAAGTTCCCTCGCGAACTTGGGAACTTCAAGTGCAATTTGTTTTTTACAAAATTGCAAAATTGTAATTGGCGTTGAAAGTTTTGCTTTGAACTGGGACCTCATGTTTGACCAGCATTGACTAGCAGGTTTTGGAGATCTGAGTGCAATTTTTAATTTGCACATTTACAAAAATGCAAAATTACATCCCTCTATGAAATCTCCTTGGAGCTCCATTTGAGTTGACCTTTCTTTGACTTGCTTTGGCCAATGGGATTGGGAGAGTTGACTGCACATTGCAACTTACACTTTGAAGACTTACATTTTTCAAGTTATTTTCTCACTTGGGAACTCCACCTAGTCAACCATTCAACTTGGTTTAGAAAAGTACCTTCTAGAAAATCTTATCATAAGCCAACCCTTTTCTTAGCCATTATTTGATTCTCCAAGACAAAAATCTCTCTTTGTGCATAATTTATTTGAATCTAAAACATTCGCCAATGAAAATCTTCATTGCCTAGGCATGCACATAGATGGAGGAATAGATGATTTATATATAGCTTGAACAAGCGAATTCATCCATTCTACCTTTGCATTATTGTCTTTGAACTACAAAATCAATATGTTAGATTATTCCAATGCCTTTTGAAAATAAAAACCCCTATCGCTTATGGGCTCAAAAAAATTTGATCCTCCAACACTTGTAGAAGGGATATTTGAAACTCATCTTGCACTCATGCTATAGAGATTTCAAACAATTTTCCACTTGATTGAAAATTTTCTCTAGTTAGGTACGTAACTCTTCATATTTCTCTTCATCTCCAGCCTCCATAAAGTAAGATGAGATACTGTCAAAAGATGGTGTGTTGTTTGCAAGACCTTTTAAGGAAATTGAGTTATTTTCAAAAGGACAATAAGAACTTCCAAAGTCCCTAAAATTTTTACTATTAATCAAGTGTAATTAGCCTTTAGTACCAATATCTTGATCCACAACTCCATAGATTTCATTTTTACCAAAATCAACAATATTGTCAGATGATCCACCAGTGTCCATTCTAACCACATCACTATAGACAACACTCTCAGAGGTGCCTAATGGAATGTCTTAAGTTTCTAAATGTAGTGATTTTGGAATAACAATATCTAATGTCAATGGAACTTGAGAATCTTGATCCTCACCCACTTGTATAATAGGTGCAATTGATCTTGTAGGAAAGCAATTAGAACCACTGGGATTATACATGAATTCTTTAAATCTCCCACACACATTACCTTCACATCTAATTGGCAAAGAAATTTCAACAAATGCAAACTCTAGGGCCAGAACTAGGTTGGCTCCAACCTCCAGTATGTAGCTAAAACACTTGGCATCATTATCATCTCCCATGAATTGCAAGAAAGCTATGTCCATATGTTTCATGCCTAACTTAAATGCTTCAAAATGTAAGTAAAAGAACTGTCCAAAACAATTGAATACGGTTAGCATCCAAGTAGCATTCTCAACCTCATCGAGATTAGACTTTACCTATCAATGGTTAAAAGTGCAACCACAAAGCATATCAACCTTATGATTTTATCTTAAATGAGTCATAAGAAAAGGAATATCACCAATTATGGTACATTCATAACCAAAATATGGGTAATTGTAAGGCCTGAAAATACATCAGGCCTCATGATTTTATTTACTATAGTATGGAAATATTTCATGGCAACCATGCATCTGGTACTTGCAAGGAAGTTCCATAGAAGTTGCTACCTTTTACAAGGCTAAGCATATAATACTACCAAGATCATGCCTACAAGTAGGACAATGATTGTGGACTCTCGATTTGCATTGAGAATAATGTGTGACCATTTGAGCACTAGAGAATGTTAAGGTGTGGAGCTAAAAGCTTCACCAAAGGAGCGTTTTGCAAAGTTACAGGTTTACACAGTCACCAGCGTCAGTCAGGAGCGACCGATGTCAGTTAGGAGCAGACCAGGAGATGCCGGTGTCGGTCATGAATCGATCGACGTCGATCACAGGCAAACAGGCAGGAACCGACGTCGGTTACCTGTGCATCCAAAAAGCTATTTCTGTGGACATAACAAAGTGTTTGCATGTTAGGATTAAGTGATAGTCTTAAGTCCGCATCTCTATTATTAGTAAGACTATTTAGAGTCCTTGATTAGGAGGTGCATCTGATGGTTGTAGTTGTATGCTGATGTTTCCTAATTATTATATAATAGGATAGATCTTCATAGCTTATTATATGAGTAGTGTTGAATAGTACAGAATTGTATATGTGAATCATTCCAGGTTGTTGGAGTTGATTGTAATTGAGAGAGAGAGCTCTTGAGGGAAAGAGATCTAGAGAGAGATCTGTACATCTAAGAGAGGTGTGGAAGAAAAGAAGTTTCTTCAATTGTATTCCTTCTGTAAAGAGTTTAATACAAGTTTTCAGGGTGGTTTCTTGTATCTCTTGTTCTTTGCTATTTATCATTCTAGTTACTTATCATTCTAGTTAATTCTGCATTTTATTGCTTTTATAAGTGTAATCAACATTGTTGGTTGATCCCCAATAGAGAATGGGAGGATACATAGAATTAGTGCATACTAGGCATTCTAATTATTCATGGAAAGTACTTGTAACAACAATATTAGATTTAACAGTAAGGAAAATGGAACTTTTCACTTCACCTACATCATACTCTACAAGATTTAGAGAAGGTGGGTCAATAACTTTAGGTGCTTCATGCATGTCTATACAATGGGCATTGTTTGTTGTCATCTCTATGTTCAGACAATAAAAATGGTCATATTTTCAAATTAAAATCCAACAGTCTCTAAATTTTCTTGTATCTTATATAAACTAGTAATAATAATAATAATGGCGTTAACTAAAAGCCCATAAAGGCACAGTCAAAATCTCACACAACCAGTATTCCACTATTTAAACTACCATGCCACAACCATCATTTCTTGCAATAGAGTGCTCCTTTCATGTTTCAAATGTACACATAACCTCTCTAGGTGCCAATTTGCCATAACATTGCTACTGTATAGAATATTAATATGTGGCTTATGATTTGCCTTGGGTAAGATTTTCGAATCCATCCTTTTCTTAGAACACATGCATCACCAAGTTGTGGGATTCAGAAATTAAACTACGCATTGTAATTTATCAAAGTTTTTAAGTTTCACCTACACTCCATTTCTTCAGCATCCTCCTTTTCTCTCCACAGGATCTAAAAGTTTGCTTGCATATTACAAGTTTGTAACTTGCTAAGTTACATCCCATCTCGCATTCTCCATCGTCGACCCATTTTCCACCTTTTCCTATAGATTATGGAAGTTTATAAATAATTTACACATTGCAAATGCAAAATAGACCTTGCATCTCTGAGGAAAATTATTACCATTTGTTGCAGGTTTTGGGGCTAAGCATGCAACTGACAACTTGCATTTTAAAAACTTTCACATTGTATTCCTGCCATCCAATCCTACCATGTACATTTATTGACCTAGACTATATGTTATGGGTGTGGGAGATTGAAACTTACAACTTGCAAATTTAAAACATGCTTTTGACAAGTTATTTTTTTTATAATAATTTTGTGGAGTTTTTAGTTGCATTTGCCATTTTTCCCTTTGGTCAAACTTGTTGTCTTACTTCAAACTTTTACCAACCTTCTCCTTACAGTAATACATTTTCCCAAGCCTCAAACTCTTAATTTTGATTTGCTTTTTACCTTCTGTGTGGCATGGGTAGCACAGTATGGGGTTGACGGTTTTCCTATATTTCCATGTGGGCTTTAATATTTTAACAAAGGCCCAAAATTGCTCAGTGTAATTTTGGGCACTAACATTGGCTCTCACCCAGGGATGTACACCCATTATGAGTGTGCAAAGAACCCCATAAAACAAGATTAGATGCCAATCCATTAGGTTACAGATTCAACACTCGATAAATTATCAAAAAATTCCCATGAAAACTCAACAAAATAAGGTCAGACTGAAAAAAATAGATCAAGAAGATCTAAAAATGAACACATGATAAAAAAATAACAAAAGGAATTGTGCAAACAAGACCTAAGGCATAGGGGAAACAAAATAACAAAGCAATAAAACTATACACTATACAATATTGTACACAATCATGGGCTCAATCTAGGAAATGTTTTAGATGTATACCATCAATTGGTGGTTCTGGTATCTCATCATCCCTTAATTTCTTTAGCTTTTCCAGTAACTTTTTGGCTAAGATGAAGTTAATCGATCTCTACACTTTCCTTAAAGGTTTATTGTTAGGTTGTGAGAGGATGACATGTTGAAATAAATCCTCCTTTTATGATCTCAAATCCAGATATGACCAAGCCAAGCAATCTTGGTACTTCTTCATCCACTGTAAATGGGCTTGTTTCTCAGTTACATTGAAGTGAGTACCAAGTAGGAATACTTCAAATTCATCAATGTCATTAGTGTACTAAAAGGAAAGCTTGAAAAAAAATTGAAATCACACCAATCAATATCTAAATCACAATTTATAGAATTCATTTTTATGTTTAATGGATCAAACACTTCTTTCCCAACTCCTCTATTTTGATTTATGTTGTTTCTTTCATCACATGTAAGCCTTTTCCCGCTATCATTATCTCTAATGTAAAAATCAAGCCTCCCTTATGTTTGATTCGGATTTGGATCTCTCTCCTAACTTGTAAACCCATCAATCAACCCCTTCTTAGCTCTAGCCAACTTATAGGACATCTCCTTGACAGTAGAGCCCAAGGTTTTAACTGTTTCCTCATGGTTGGTTGCCTTAGTGGACTATTTTTTTTAGATTGGCCAACTTTACATCAGCCCACTTGTTCAAGGGGTTACCCATAGCCTTTATATTATTTTCAAATTGGCTATCCATATTAAATGCCAAACTCAGGTTCATGGGATCCTTGTCCCTCAAGTAGTATGCAACCTTCTTGTCAAAGGCATCACAATATTTAATCAAGCATGTTCTATCACTAGGCCTAATTTATTTAGGCAACCTCATCATAGTCTCTTTGAACCGTGTATTGAAGTCCTGCACACACTCATTGGGGTTATTTTTTATTTTTTCAATTTCTTCCAAAATAAACCTAGGATTAATCTTATCACCATACTGAATTTTAAAAATATTTTTCATTTCTTCCCATGAATTAATGCATCCATAGAGAAGGGAATTGAACCACTCATGAGCATCTTCTTCCAACATGTGCACAAATAACTTAATGCAAACATCTACATGCTCAACCTCATAATCCTAATGATAATGTAGAAAACCTTCAAGTGTTGATCACCAGTCACTATATTATTCCCTTGAAACATAGGAAGGTGGTTACTTACTTCATTGGGAACTATATTAGGATAACCCTCCATTTCATCAAAGTTAATTGGTTTGAATCTAAGAATAATAAATGTAGGATGTTCATTCTCATCTTGATCCCTATGCCTCATTATTTGTTCAATGGTGGATTCAAGATCCAATGGCAAAGGGTTGTGAGGGGGTGAATAAGGTGGACTTAGTGGATCAAACTTAGGAGGGGATTCAACTAGTTGAGAAGGTGTCGGATAATAAATGGGACTGCAATATTCTGACTTACTAGGAGAACTATGATAATCTTAAATAATAGAAAGTTCAACAAATAAAATTTTAGGATTACAAGAATCTTGAAAGCTCAAACACTCTTTTGCAATTGAACATTATCCTTCAATTGGCCTCTAAACTTGTCTCCTTCTTTGATGAACACTTAAAGGTGAGATAAGCTATTTTGATGAGTCACCTTTGAAGGATGACCTCAGTGCTTCTAGATTTTCAAGCAAAAGAACACTCAAAGCTAGAGATATTCAAAATGGGCACTAATAAACCAAATGATGTGTTAGAGTCACCACTAGAAGCAAACTTCTAGAATATAATAGTTTACAAATACATAGTGATACATACTGAAACCATACCTTGCTGAAATTATTGATGATATATGAAAGCAAAGACACTGAAATTTTTAGACTCATATTCAAAAGGGGAAACCACCTCAAAACATGACAAATTTACATCTCCTTATAATAAATTCAATAGATGTCAAATTATCAAATCTATTAGTTGTTGGCACATACCCATTGGAGTGTTGAACTTGTTGATGGCTTAAAGTAGCAAAACATCACAAAGATAGGCAAAGAACTTTTCAAACTTGAACTTATACAAGTCTCTACAAGAGTCCCTAGCAACATAAGTGCCACATGTGTCCTTTCATTCCCTAGCAATGGTGTTAATAGAGTGTTAGTTCCCACTTGTACACCTCTTGTGTTCAACCTTGCACGCTTGAGAAAAATGGCAAACATGGATGATAAACCTATTGATATGTCATTGTAACTAAGGAAGGGTTTAACACACAAATGGACAAAAATCAAACAATGACTAGAAAGAACCGATAAAGGGTATGGTCAGTTCACTACTACTTCTAGCTCTGACTAAAACAAGGTGAAAGGACCTAAGGAGTAGATTACTTACATGGATTGATACTGCAATTCAATCTCCATGGGGATTTTTAACACAGAACACAAATTTAACTAAGGCATAACCAAAGTTACACACTACACCCGAGAAGGGTTATCACATGGAATGCACAAATGCTCTAAGGTAGACATAAGCTACTGAAGATAGATGGGGATGTGCTTTCAACCTTTATTCTAAAGAATTTTCAACAACATGAGGTCAAATGGAAGACTACAATGCTAAGATTTAAAGCACAAAATATAGACACATTTTATATAGGCAATATTCATGCATCTACAGGCAAATAACACTTATAATATGCAACAACTATGTTATTTATAGGGTATAACATGGTAGGATGAGTTTTGTAGTTATAAAAAAGAGTAGTGTTGGTGGTTTTCAAACAATGGGAATTCTTTCAACATACATGACATCATTCATTTTCAAAGCTAAAAAAGGCTAACCTATAAGCCATGGAAACTACCAAGAGTGATTTGCATCCATTGGTGCAAATATAATGCAAATACCTAAATGATTCTTGAAACCCTAAGCATACACTGCAACTAGAATTTTAAATACTTTTTTTCTATTAAATCCATAAACCCGGTGGTTCCCTTAATAGGTTATCAACAACATATTTCCAAATGACTATGTAGAAAGGGGTTTATAACCTAGATCTATGCCCAAAATGATAACCAGTAATAAGCATAAAATCAGATATCTAATCAATAGAACTTGTAAAACATTTCATTGCACTTCATCAATAGGAAAGATTAAAAAACAAGTATTTTCCATTATCTTGAAAGAAAATCTTAGACACATCAATGTTTCAAAATGCTATCATGGAGACAAACATGATGAGTTTGCTTCTTGTTGGATAGGGGAAACATATTATAATACTCTCAAAGCTTGCTAATGACTGTACAACTACAATCACCTTAACAAGAGAGACAAAATGCACACACAACAATAGATCTCAAAATATTTGAAAGAGCCTAGACTTAGAAAAAACTAACAACCAACAACAACTTTAGAAAAGAGGATAAGCCCTCTTTTTATAGAATTTCTCACCCTATTTGCAATCTAGGAATATGTGTTGCAATTTGAAATAGTGCAAACTTGTAATCAGCCCTCAAAGTTCTGCTAATATGCTTCCAACTAGAATATGCTCCTTGTCATGCCTATAATATTCATGCCTTTGCAAGGAAAATGATTCTTGTAACTACCTCTACATGTAATGATGAATATTTACAACAAACCCTTGACGTGCTTGGCTGGAAATCCATTTTAATTGAGTTTAAAGAAGCACATTCATTTTTAATCCAAACAAACCCTTTGTCTTCTTGTGCAACTACCTGGACATGTCTTTGACAACACACTTGCAAATTTAGATTCTTCTTGGATAGCTACCCTTCCTCTTATACATGCCAAAGAACAACCCTTGCCTTGTAATGATGACATTAGAACAGTCTAGATCCATGGTCATTTGAGAAATATTCTTTCGAATGGCCCACCCTAGCCTTGCAAACCTGTAATATTTCTCCCATGGATGTGTTCAAACAAGCAAAATAATGAAAAATGTCAAACTTAACCAATTTTTTACCTTTTTACTTTTACATGCCTTTTTCCATATTTGCTTTTTGACTTTTAGGGTTGCCACCAAAACGTTTAATGCTTAAATGCATTACTTTTCACTTTTTAGCCTTATGGGGAACTATGGGTCCAATTCACAAATTTGCACTTCCTTTGTATGGCAGAAATCTAAAACTCAATAGCATATTTGTAACTCAAAAATTAACAACTTTCAATATGTAGTTATAGTTTCCCTCAAAATTTCCCACAGGGAACTAGGAACTCCAAGTGCAAATTGTAACTTACAAATTTGCAACTTGCAATTTACAATTGTAATTGCCCTAAAAAGTTCCCTCACAGACTTAGGAACTTCAAGCACAATTTGCAATTTGCACAAATGTGAAATTACAATTGGCCTTGAAATTTTTGCTTTGAATTAGAACCTCATGTTTGGCTGGCATTAGCTAGCGGGTTTGGGAGAACTAAGTGCAATTTGTAATTCATACATTTGTAAAAATGCAAAACTGCATCCCTCCATTAAATCTCCCTAGAGCTCCATTTGAGTTGACCTTTATTCCACTTGATTTGACTAGTGGGATTGGGAGAGTTGACTACACATTGCAACTTGCACTTTGAAGACTTGCATTATGTAATTTGTTTTCCCAATTGGTAACTCCATCTAGTTAACCATTCAACCTAGTTTAGTAGAGTACCTTCTGGAAAAAATTCTCAGAATAAAACCCTTTCCTTAGCCATTATTTGATTCTCCAACATAAAAATCTCTCTTTGTGCACAATGTATTTAAATCTGAAGCATTCACCAATGAAAATCTTCTTGCCTAGGTATGGACATAGATGGAGGAACAAATGCTTTATATGTAGCTTGAATAAGCTAATTCATCATTCTACCTTTGCATTATTATCTTTGAACTGCAAAATCACTATGTTAGATGATTCTCATGCCTTTTGACAATCTAAACCCCTATTTCTTATGGCCACAAAAAATTATGAACCTCCAACACTTGTAAAAGGGATCTCTAAAACTCATCTTGCACTCATGCTATAAAACTTCCAGATAATTTTCTGCTTGATTGATAATTTTCTCTAGATGGGTACGTAACTCTTCATCTCCATCTCCACAAAGTAAGATGAGATATTGTCAAAATATGGCATGTTGTTTGCAATACCTTTTAAGGAATTTGATTTGTTTTCAAAAGGATAATAAGAACTTCCAGAGTCCCTAAAATTTTTACAATCAATCAAGTGTAGCTAGCCTTCAATACCAATATCTTGATCCACAACTCCATATATTTCATTTTTACCAGAATCAACAATATTGTCAAATGATACATCAGTGTCCATTCTAACAACATCACTACAACCAACACTCTCAAAGGTGCCTAATGGAATGTCTTCACTTTTTGAATGTAGTGGTTTTGGAATAGAAATATCTAATGTCAATGGAACTTGAGAAACCTGATCCTCATCCACTTGTATAAGAGGTGCAATTGAGATTGTACGAAAGCAATCAGAACCACTGGGATTATATGTGAATTCTTCAAATCTCCCACACACATTATCTTCACATCTAATTGGCAAAGAACTTTCAGCAGATGCAGACTCTGGGGATAGAAGTAGGTTGGCTCCAACCTCTAGGCTATAGCTAAAACACTTGGCATCATTACCATCTCCTATGAATCGAAAGAAAGCTATGTACATAGGTTCCATGCCCAACTGAAATGCTTTGAAATGTAAGCAAAAAAACAACCCAAAATAATTGAATACAGTTAACATCCAAGTAGCATTCTCAACCTCATAGGGATTAGACTTTACATATCGATGGTTGAAAGTGCAACCACAAATCATATCAACCTTATGATTATCTCTTAATTAAGCCACAAGAAAATGAATATCACTAATTATGGTACATTTAAAACCAATAAATGGGCAATTATAAGGCCTAAAAATACATCGAGCCTCATGATTTTCTTTACTGTAGTTTGGAAATATTTCATGACAACCATGCCTCTGGTACTTGCAAGGAAGTTATAGGGAAGCCGCTACCTTTGCCAAGGTCAAGCATCTAATATTACCAAGATCATGCCTACAAGTAGGATAGCGATTGTGGACTCTAGATTTTCATTGAGAATAGAATGTGTGACCGTTCAAACACTGGATAATGGGAGGATACATAGAATCAGTGCATACTTAACATTTCAATAGTTCATGCACACTACTCATAACAATAATATTAGATTTAAAATTATTGTGGATGTAAATTTTCACTTCACTTACATCATTCTCTATAATATTTATAGAAGGTGGGTCAATAACTTCAGGCACTTCATGCATGTTTATACAATGGGCATTGTCTGCTACCATCTCTATGTTCAGACAATAAAAATGGTTGTATTTTCAACTCTAAATCCAATTGTCTCCAAGTTCTCTAGTATCTTATATATACCAACAATAATAATAATGCCTTTAACTAAAACCCCATGGAAGCATAGTCAAAATCTCACACAACTAGTATTCCACCATTCAAACTACCATGCCACAATCATCCTTCATTGCAGCAGAGTGTTCCCTCCAGACATCGAAGGCACACATAATGTCTCTAGGTGTTAATTTACCTTAACATTGTTGTTATACATAATACTAATATGTGGCTTATGATTTACCTTGGGTGGGATTTTCAAATCTATCCTTTTCTTAGTAGGCACACATCACCAAGTTATGGGATCCAGAAATTAAACTACGCATTACAAGTTAGTGAAGTTGTTAATTCACACCTACACTCCATTTCTCCATCATCCTCCTTTTCTCTCCATGGGATCTAGAAGTTTGCTTGCATATTCTAAGTTCACAACTTGCTAAGTTGCATCCCATCTCCCATTCTCTGTCGTCAACCCATTTGCTATTTTTTCCTGTGGGTTCTAGAAGTTTATAAACAATTTACACATTACAAGTGCAAAATAGACCTTGCACCTCCAAGGAAATTTTCCACCATATGCTTTCTGCCATTTTCTATGGGTTTCAGGGCTAAGCACGTAATTGAAAACTTGCATTTTAAAAACTTATTATCTGCACATCGTATTCCCGCCAGCTAATCCCATGGTGTACCTTCATTGACCTGGACCATATGTTACGGGTGTGGGAGATCAATCAAAAACTTACAACTTGTAAATTTAAAACATGTTTTTGACAAGTTATTTTTTAGACTGATAATTCCATGGAGTTTTGAGTTGTATTTGTAATTTTGTCCTTTAGTCAAACCTGTTGTCTGACTTCAAAAATTCAACAGCCTTTTCCTTGCAGCCACGCATTTTCCTTAGCCTCAAACTCTTAACTTTGATTTGATTTTTACTTTCCATGTGGCATGGGTAGCACAGTGTGGGACTGAGTGTTTTCCTATATTTTCATGTGGGCTTTAAATTTTAACAAAGGCCAAAAATTTCTCAATGTAATTTTGGGCACTAACGGTCCCTCACTTATTAATAATTTTTCTTCTTTTTTGAAAAATCTCTTATGTCTATGAATTGTAATCACTTGTACTGCATGTTCAATTTTTTAAAATCGATGCATAGTGGAGGGTATTTATTTCATTTGATGTATTGAAGGTCTCTTAAGTAACACATTGACCCGTGACTAGGTACAACATGAAAAAAGCTTTGAGCCATTTTTTGACCATGTTGGATAGGCGAGATAATACAACCAAAGTGTTATTTTCTTACACAATTGTAATCTTGCATCATTATTTAAGTATATGCTAATTATTATTTTCAAAGGTTATGATCATATAAAAATCACCAATGCATAAATTTAGGATTGAGCTAATGTATATTATTATTCCTTTCTTATCATTACCATTTATAAAGGCTCTTCTAAATAAAGGAATGTTGTATGAAAAGTCATGGAAATTCACTTTATTTAGAATAATTTACATGGAGGTTTTATTCCTTTTCGTTGAGTCAATAAGACTGAAAAATACATCAAGTAAATGAATTGCATAATTAAATGGCACTTTTTTGCAATCTCCTTTGAGAACCATATGAACATTTGACTTATCATCTTATTGGTTTTTTGGGGTTGGAAGAGGTTCAATTAAAATCTTCAAATATGTTGGGTTGGTTGATCCACAAGTTATTTTACTTAGTTACTTTTCTTTGTATAAGGGCATGCATCACTATGACTCCCCCTCTAGCTTAATCTTATATTAGTAGGTTAGGTTAGTAAAATTTCCACAAAATAGTTGTATGAGAAGGTTACCTTCTTACAAGAAGTATTTATGGATCTTAACGCTAAGTGGTCCGTATGAGATTCTATATTAGTTGTTTTGATAGTTATTTGTTATTTGGTCTTCCTATATTGAGCTTATGAAGTCTTGTTTTAGGTGGTTACTTTTGCATAATAAGATTATTATTGTTTCTCTTCTTGGCAAGTGTGGTATTTGTTAAAAAAATTGTCTTATTTGTAGTGAAGAGGAAAGTGTTTCACATATTTTTCAATTTATCTTTTCTAAAGTTGTGTGGCAATCTATTTTATCTAATAGGAAGGTTTCTTATATTAAATGTATTTCTTAGCTTGATGTCATATTTTTTATTATTAGTTACTGTAAACATTTAGCTCATTTTATTCAGAAGATGGTTTATCGTGCCTTTCTGAAATTATTTGGTTTTTATGGAACGAGAGGGTTTTTTCTTACATTATCATAATATTGTATAATTATTTGAGTATAATATTTATTAAATTATTTGATCAAGCTTAAATGATTGTAATTATTATGAAATAAGAACAAAATACCTCTTTTATTTAGTTCTTTGAGATATATATGAATTTCTTTTAACCTATTTTTTAGGTTTCAAGTTTCATCATCTTCCTCGCATCTCTCAACCATTTACATAAGTATAGGAATGATGTACACTCTATAATAGGTTACCTATTTTGAAAATTATCCCTACCATATAAATGATGGTATAATACCTATAGTTTTCCCAACAATCCTCTCCACTTATTGCAGACATAATTTATTAATTGGGAGAGTAAAACCCCTACACAAGGATTGGGGAAACCCCACAATCCAAGTTGATCACAAGCTATTGAGGAATGATGACACACTCATCAATCCACTGAGAAATAAGTATGAACTAGGACACACATGAGGTCATTCATACACACCCATGTGAACAAGAACTCACATGATTATTCAAAAAAAAATAACAATTATTCATGAATAGGGACTTGTCTTATTCATCATAAATACACCAATAGTTGGAAAGGTCCTCACTACATGCATCCTTAGTTGAGATTGGGTTCCACCTCAATTCATTTTTTGGTGGACTGAGAATCATCAAATAGTTATAAAAATAAAAGTAGTGGGATTAACAGATTTTGGTAGATTTTTTGCACTGATATTTTATTTCAGATTTGGAAGCTTGTTTTAATCATGAAGCTATGGAAATTGGGTTTTTTATTTCTAACAAAATTAATGTGATCTCCAATGTTACCCTTCATATCTAAAGCCAGACAGAGAAGGTGCAACTAGAACTTCACCATTTATAGGAGTTGTTAGATCATTGGGGGAATGCCCCTTATGCTATCAGTTAGGAGCCGCCTGATCACACTCCTCCTTAGGGATGTGGTGGAGTCAATCATTCTCAATCTCAAAGTCATAGGTCTTAGAGTTGGAGGATCTCCTCTCCTCACTCTCGTTGGCCATCTCCTGGGGGTGGATCATCTTGTCATGATAGTGGTAGTAGAGGAGGCTAGGCAACTCCCCAGCAAGATAAATTCCCACACCTGATGCTTAATATTTCTCCACCTTGATATAATTCTGAATAGCCATAAAAAACTCAAGAATAATAGAATGATGGGTGGGAACCTCTTACCTTGGATGAGGACCCCCTACTGACGGGGGGTGGGGAGGGAGGCCTCAGGACCCTCTACCACCTGCTACCATGTTCTTTAGTACTGCTTAAAGAGTTGTTTATTATTTTGTGCTTTATCCTTATTTTGGTTGTTAGTGCACACATGTTAGATCTGCTAGCCGGTATGGTCTTCTAGTTGCTTCTACTACTTTTCTGGGGCTTTTTTAGCCTAATGTGGTTTTTGGGGTGTGACTTTTCCACCCATTTTTTTTGTATGACTAGTTGTATTTTATTTTGTAAAGTCTTTATTCTTTACTAAAGTGTGATTTTCAATCAAAAAAAAGTAGTGGGATTATCTCCTCTCTACACTTTTTTAGTGGAAACTAACCTCATTGATCATCTCATATGTTGTTGGAGTATAGTATTTGTCATCAATATCATTAGTGATCACCATCTTTAACTTTATTATTTTTGGCATTATATTTTATACTAAAGCAATCAATTAGTATCTAAGCTAGTGGTGAGCTCAATATCGATTATTGA
Source organism: Torreya grandis (assembly GCA_037957365.1). Classification (NCBI taxonomy): domain Eukaryota; kingdom Viridiplantae; phylum Streptophyta; class Pinopsida; order Cupressales; family Taxaceae; genus Torreya; species Torreya grandis. The sequence continues at coordinate 611,831 of JARHVA010002770.1, forward strand.
CATCAATTATCTTATGATCTTCCAACTTCCTATAGAATTTTGTTGAATTATCCAAGTTGAACTTGATGGTGTTATGGATCACAAACCAATTCATAATACACTTTGATGGATCCAACAACTTGTTATTTTAAAAATTTGTCTCCTTTATGGTTAAATTCCCATCCTCAATCATAACTACTTATGAAAATATTAGGTTCTTCTAAAAATGCATATCTTAAATACCTAAATCTAGTCATGATACTTAGCAAAGTCAATTATTGGCATATCTTAAACCACTTAAATTGTGTCCAAATACACAAATCTTACTCACCATTCATCTAAGCCATTTATCTATATGTGGGATTGAACCTTTTATTTTTCATCACTACTGCATGAGATTTTCCAATTCAATTATCAAATTACCTCAAATCAATCTCATACTACTTTCAAACTTAGGACAACTATCCCTAATCTTTTGTGACAAGTCTACGTAAGGCAGACATGTCTATTGTCGTAGACTTATCTACCAATTGTAGCCTCATCCTTGTTCCATTTAATGACTAGTTTCCAAATTATAAATATTATTATGGGTCATCCTTCATGTTTCACATGGCCAGCTAAAGGAAATAGTTCAAAATAATTAATATATAAGCAAATCAAAATATCAATTCAAAGGGACTTGATTCCTAGCCTAACACTATCTTTTGAGCACTTGCATAGTACTAAACATTGAGAAAATTACCCTATTATTTCCAAACTCAAGATCATTCACTAGGAATAGTCGCAAGCCAAGTTTGAAGCATTTCAGATTAAGTTAAGTTCTAACATTATCAAGTATCAAAGTTAAATTTATAGTTGGATATAAATAGTCAAGGAACACAATTACATAATCAAACTATGTATTAAAACTACATGGGTTTGATTCCCTCCTCATAGTATCTAGATATATAGGTAGTGGTCAATCATCAACATGGGTGATTGGGGTTAGCTCAAGCCATTACACTTCCCCTATATTTTTATAGGTTTCTAGCTCCCACAAGTAACCTTAGGGTTTCCAAGGTAAAGAGAAGGAAAACAACAATTTCTACATAACATCTACAAAAGAAAAATATCTCAGCCCTCTCAGAAGACATAGGTGCAGGTGATAGAATAGTTAGAGATTCATCACATTTAAAGTAGAAAAGTCCATAGTCGATGGACACGATAGGTCTACATTGTTATCCAAGGAGTGTAGACTTTTCTATAAACATCCACATATCTTGCCTCTGTATTTGAGCTGTGATTGTCTTATCTCATCTTGATTTGCATTGTTAGACACCTGCCACAGGCAACAAAAACCCAAAAAGTTGAGTATCTCATTATCGGTTGCACTTACTATTGTTAGTGTATGCCACTTATAAATCAATTTCAACTTCAATCAATTCCACTTTACATTCAATTTTTTGCTTAAATTTCATATATTACAATTTGAATAGATCTATCAAGTTTTATACTTGTTAACATTATTAAATAAAAAAATAAGGTAAAACACATGGTCAAACTCCCATCCTTAATCGTAACAACCTACAAAAATTTTGAGTTCTAAAAATATATGTTTTTACAATTTTAAACTTCAAAGGTTTAGAAATCCTAACATTTTATATCAATTCAGTGCAAAAAAAATATGTGAACCTTGAAAGGTCTAAAAAAAACATTTATGAAGGAAGATGTTTGGTTTATGTTGGTAAATTTTCATCAAAATAAACCTCTCAGATAAAAAAATATGAATATAATACAGGCCTTCTAGGCAAAATTTAAAGTCTAAAACTACACTATGGGAGAAAAATAATCAAAGTTATAAATAATAGGACGTAGAGATAAATCCTTTAGTATGACAATTCAGAGTATTGTTAGACACAATTTGGCCGAATTTTATATATAATCTCTCAAAGAATTGTGAGATATGGAATTAACTCTATTTGAGGTTTCTATAAGAAAATATTTGGCTTAAAAATTATAGTTTATATACTTTTGTACATATCTATAAACAAACTAAACATATTATGACCTATATTATTTATATATATATATATATATATATATATATATATATATATATATATATATAACATTATATGAAAATAAAACTTTATGCCAAATATTTTTCTATTGAGCACCACTATCAAGCTTAAGGCACAATTGCTACACTTTTACATGGAAGCCATTTTTTTTGTTGTGTGTGTGTAAAAAATAAACAAACTAAACATATTATGACCTATATTTTATAGACAAGAAAAAACTATATAAAACATTATATTAACACAAAATTTATGACAAATATTTTGTACTGAGTGCCACCATGAAGCTTAAGGTGTCATTGTTGCACTTATACATAAATGCCTTCTATGAATTTTTTAGCTAAGAGATATTTTCAAGGTTTCATGTCTCCTTTCACAACAATACTTTCATTTACAATTCCCCTCATAATATGATCTAAATTTAAAACTTTTTCCATCAAATCTATGCTTCTATGAATCAAATGCCCTTATACAATTCTAACAATTGTTGGTGCACCCATGAAATTATTTTTTGGGCATCAACCAACAAATCAACAAGATAAAATAATAAATAAATACAATATGTTTAGTTTTCATGATATTTTTATGTACATGCCTCTATCCTTCTAAATTTAAACTGTAAACAACTACGTTCTTTCTTGGGCTTCTCTAGGTACAAAAGTTTCTCTATATCTTCACCTATTGTTAATTTGTGTCTTCTAAAGAATAATGTTTCAGCCAAGGATATGATAAAAACATAATGTAAATATGAAAAAAACTATGAATCACATAAGTATGTTAGTAAGCACAATAACAAATAACATGGAGTGTCATAACAATATGTATATAGACACGATAATAAAAATGCCTCTTCAGGCAATTTGTTTGGCATTTATTGCTTCACATTAGATGCCGTAAAAAGAGCTAAAATTCACTTCCTATACACATTGATGAAACATTCACACTATCTCTTATATAAGTGCAAACCATAAAAACTCCTTTACCGATTTTCTTGAATGTTGAGACAAAACTCAATCATGGATCCTTCATTGTTGCTCTAGTAATGTACTGAATCCTCAACTCTCCCACATCCACAGGAATAACATGTTATGATACCAAATCACATATTTTGCCAATATTAAATGACAACAAAGCTCATGAAATAACATTGTAATACTAAAATACTTTTATTTAGTTATTTGATATGTGTGTGTGTGTACATCTCCTTGAACATAATTTATAGGTTTCAAGTCTCATCCTCTTCCTCATTCCTTTCAACCATTTACTTGAGTATATAAATTGCTCAACATACACTCTATAATAGGTAGACTATTATGAAAACTATACCCACCATACAAATTATGGTATAATACATATAGTTTTCCCAACAAGCAAAATGTAATAAACGACCAAAAAAATAATTCATAGCATTACATTTCATAACATGTAATGAGCATAATAATCTAATGAACAAGGTTAACCAATAATATAATCATAAGTATTGAAAACATTACAATAGGTATTCTAAGAATAATATCTAAATATGGATAGTTGAGGTACCCAAAAATAAAGCCACTATAAGTCATCATGTAAAGGACCATCTTCATCATTATTAGTTTGTATAGTTGAATCACTTGCATGTCCCTTTGATTATATAACAAAAATAGGTTGTATTGTGTGCCTTGTTATCAAAAAAATTCACCCTTGAGGAGGTTGTTCAGGCCTCCTCACTTAAGTAAAAACATGGAGTCACATTTAGGGTATGGGTGGCCTAATCAGTGAGGTGAATCTCTAGATAGGGCTAGCTCCCTTGATGTTATCACCTCAGAACTACTACTAGACATATTTCTTGAAAAGGAATAGGGTGAGAGAATTAAAAATACCCTAAATAATGGGTTGATACACCAAATTAATTGATCGCTACCAACCAATTGCATGTGCACATGTAGACCATGAGACTAATTTAAGAATACACTACTCCCAATCTGAATCTCTTATATCAACATTTCAATATAGAGGTTGTGACAAATGCTTAGGCTAGGAGGACTAATTAAAAGGTCTAAAATGGCACTAATGAATATGCAAACACATTTAATTCTTACATTTCACTTGAACACTTCACATGACCTACAAGATAAGCTTTCAAACTTCATATAAGTGTTAAAATAAGACAACATGTCAAGGAAGACTAAGCAAATCACTTAACAAGATCAATTATCCATACATATACACTAAGTATAGTCATAGACGAAGGTAAAATAGTAGTATTATTGATCAAAGGAATAAAAATGAGTAGGGATTGTCCATACTCAAGTGGAGGATCCATTACAAATCCACACAAGGCTGCATATATAGGAGAAATAAAGGATAGAGAGAAATAAGCGTAGGAATAAATCCAATGATAAGTCTCACTCCATCAAAATAAATTATAGTTCAAAAGGAGAGTCTAAAATAATTTTATCCATATTCATGGCATGTGTTGTTTGCTTGAGTATCATATTCTAGAGGAAAGGCATATAAGAGACTCTTCAACTCCCTATATGACTCATCAACCTTGTTTGAAACTGCCCTCTTACTTATCTTAGAAGTGACAAATGGCATTCTTGATCATCAAAGTCACCTTAAAATTCCATTTGACCTTATCCTTGACACATTTCATATGTTTTAGAGTTCTCCATGTTGATATTATAGTGGTAATCATGTTTTATTAGGTGTCTTGAAACCCATCAATCTCACCACACCTCTCTCATAAGGTTTTTTCAATGATACATTAGGATATCATTCTCAAGCCTGATTATAGTCACCAGATTGGACTTATTCATGATCTAATAAATCTCAAAATAGCATCAACTAGTTCTCTTACTGATGTTCCAAGGGCTATCAAGCTCTCCATAATCCTCCATAGGTTTACAATTAGGCTTCTTAGGTAAGATAGTAATGCAATCACCTTTTGGCCTAAATTAGTGACTTGAATGGATCATGTATCATTTTTGGAGATATTTAAAAGGGTCATATTGGGCCATAGAACCTCTACCAAAGCCTACAAATCCTTTTTACTTCATTTGAGGGCTTATCACCACTTTGCACACTCACAAACAGTCTTGTAACTATGCCTTTTAGGCCATTTACATACACGTACTTGGAATGTGTTATAAATCTACTCCATAAAAGGATTAAGAGAGGCATATAGGTTATCAAATCAATTTAAAGGTCAATCCAGGCCATTTGAGGCACTTAGAGGATCCATTTCTCCCATCAGGTCATTGTAGAGGGTTTAGGCATGGTTTTAGGCTCTCTAACTCTTAATAATTGTTCATAGCCCTGAGGGCCCTAATTCCCAAACTAGTGACAAGGATTTTGATTATAAAAACCCCTTAATACCTTTTAATGATCTAGTAATACCATGCATCTTCTTAGGTGAGATAGCACATAGGAAATGTGACCTTCTCAAGCAATACAAGACTGATGGTGAACTCGAGAGAGATCATTTGACATAATTAGGAGTCAAAATGATTATCATGAGTTTTAAACACCTTAATAAGGTCTGTGTAACATATCTTGAGGTGTACAGGAGTTTTATTTACTACTTGACTCCTTAATTTCACTATATCTTACATTAGCCCATTACTAGGGTTTGTAAGTAATCATGCAAGACTAACCCAAATGGCTTATTTTTGGCATTGTTTCCTCATCTGAATCAGTCTAAAATTTTTGGGGATCCCTATTGACATCCTATATACCTTTATATATATTCATACATTAATTTTCCCTAAAAATCCTGTGTGTTCTCTTCACATCTTGAAAATAGACTTGCGAGCCTCTATTAGGCCTATTTAGGCTTCATGATTGTTTTGACCATTTCTCATCTTGAAGCCTTAAGGAGACCTTAATAACACATTGATAAATTTATGTTCCTATCTCCTTTATCCCATCACTTTCCCCATTAGCTTCATTCAACACTACCAATGTACTTTCCCCTCCATTCTATCTCAAACAGGCTTGTAGGTACTTGTTTCAAGATTGTTTGATTGTTTGTGTTTAGGATCTCTTATTTTGATGGTTTTTACCTCATTTTTATTTATGATACTCTCTAAACATCAAAACTTATATTCATTCATCATTCTCTCAACTTCTAAGACTTCATTTAAGACACATGTCTATCGTTCATATCATGACTAGACAGGCTTATAGGTATACATTGGGTATCTTGATTGTAAGTGCTTAAGAATGCCTTATTTCTAGTTCTTATCCTCATCATGAAAGGTATAAACACATTTATCATGTTTTCATTGGTTTATTTAACTATTTATTTACATAAAGATTAAAACAAAACTGTATTTTTATCTATTGCTTTGGGCAGGCAAGTCTGGGGTCTTCAATTAGGCCTATAGACTGCCATGTTACAGTTGTATCCTCTTTATAGGCCTCTTGCCACTTTGGTGATCTTTGGACACATAAAATAGTTTAAAAAATTCCCTCTTAACATGTTCTAAAACCTCATTAACACTTTCAATCCATAACAAAATGGCACTTCTTCTCATTATGACTGTCACCCACCTATTAGTGATCATTTTAAACTCTTTGACTGCAAGTTTGAGTTAGCTCTTCTCCTCATTGGAACTTTAGTAGTTTTGGTTGATATAAAGGTGAGTTTAATTTTATCTACCCTTTATATTCCTCTCCAACATTTATTCACTTCATACATATACCTTTTTCCCTAAGTTTTCCCATAGCAGGCCTGGAGGTGGTAATTTAATCTCATTGTATGGTAGGCTTTTGGGAATAAGGTGTCTTGAGTTAGTTTCAGCTTTATTTGTTGACCCCATCAATTATAGGTACCTTAATACACCTTTATCCTATCTTTTAAACTTATTGAGCATCCATTCAACACTATATCATTAGTATTATCTTCCTCTTGCACACACATGCCTATATGTTCTTAATAAGTTTGAACTACTACTTTGAAATGAAAACTCCTAAACCCCATAGTAAATGAATACATGAGACCAATTGGATGTAATAAACATGTATATACCCCTTTGGTAATTTCAAACCAATCCCACATTGGTTTCTTAGGGATCATGTCTTGTCATCTAGTATTCTCTCTCTTAGGTCTCCTTGTCCTAGTATGTCTTCATTAGGTTTACACGACCACTTTGAAGTGAAGTCTTCAATCTAACACTCAGTGCATGTATGGGACCACTAATATAAACTTTATTAGAGACTATTGGAGTGAAGAAGACCCAAAACAATCAAAGACCTTCTGTAGAGTTCGTTGAAACATGTACTCCACCCATCTAAATTGAAGGTTTTGCTCTCTCTAAGGGTCACACATGCCAATTAGGTGTTGTAAATGGTATTAGTTAGATAATTTCATATTTTATGATCTCATGCAATCATTAATTTCCATCCAATAATTTACAAATGTCTTGAAGACATTCAAAACTGACCTTTTGTGGATGAAGAGGGTAATTTTGACTACCTGAACTCTTAGAGATTGTTCATAAATGAGGAGCCATCATTCTAAGAACTATACCCATGGATTTGAAAGGCATGAGGACCCGTATCAACCCCAAAGAGCATTATTTCCAACTCTCTCTCTCTCTCTCTCCTATAAGGACCGAGCATTTGAAATTAGCCATTGTGAGATTACCAAGAGATCAATAAAAGAAAGGGAGTGTTTTCTACCTTTTTGTGACCTGTAGAACATCCAAATGCTTGGTTTGAGTATGAGGGAGATGGAGGAGTCCATGGATGTTCCTGGAGATGAACTTCATTCTAACAACCTACAACCATCCTTTGAAAAACTTCTCTTTTCACATGAGAATTTTCAACTCTGTTAGGACGCCTGATTGAAATGATTTAATGAGTGTTTATGAAGCTCTTTCACACACGTACAGATGTGGTATGATGTGACATCAACTTAATTCTATTACTTACCTTCCATTTATTGCACATACTCCTTCTTAAACGTTACAAATGATCAAGAAAGCATTCCAAAATGAGTTACAATGTTGGAAAAGAATGTTTGACCTCTTTTAAGCACTTGTATAGACCAAAGGGGCATGAAATGACATTGACATGTGTTAAATGTCTTAACCAAGACCTCTAAACCTTTGACACTCATTGAACCAACCTGAATAGGACAAGCCATGACTAGACAAGCATAATGCTAGAAATAACAATTACCTTAAACTTTTCAAAATTACCTTAAAATATGTTAAACATGCCTTCTAGGGGATTTTCAAGACTACTAGTTGAGGTGGAGGCTTGACTAGACACTTTTTTTATGAGACTCACCTATGGTATCCAAAAGTGGATAACATGCCTCATTTTTAATTTCTTTAGAATAGACTTGTAGACTTGTGCTATATGCTCTCTTGCTTTAGGTATCACCCTTGGTCCCTCACTTATCAATAATTTTTATTGTTCTTTCTCTTTTGAAAATTCTCTGTCTATGAATTGTAATCACTTGTACTGCATGTCCATTTTTTAAAAATTGATGCATAATGGAGGGTGTTTATTTCATTTGATGTATTGAAGATCTCATAAGTAACACATTGACCCGTGACTAGGTACAACATGAAATAATCTTTGAGCCATTTTTGGACCATGTTTGATAGGCAAGATAATACAACCAAAGTGTTCTTTTCTTACATAATTACAATCTTGTATCATTGTTTGAGTGTATGTTAATTCTTATTTTCAAAGGATAAGATCATATAAAAATCACTCATGCATAAATTTAGAATCGATCCATTGTATATTATTCCTTTCTTATCATTATCATTTATAAATGTTCTTCTAAATAAAGGAATGTTGTATGAACAATCATGGAATTTCACTTTCTTTAAAACAATCGACATGGAGGTTTTCCTCCTTTTGATTGAGTCGATAACAGTAAAAAATACATCAAGTGGATGAGTTCCATAATTAAATGGCATTTTTTTGTAATCTTCCTTATCAACCATATGAACATTTGACTTATCATCTTAATGGTTTTTTTGGGTTGGAAGAGGTTCAATTAAAATATTCAAATATGTTGGGTTGGTTGATCCACAAGCTATTTTACTTAGTTACTTTTATTTGTATAAGGGCATGCATCACTTTATGTGACACCCCCTCTAACTTAATCTTATGTTAGTAGGTTAGGCTAGTAAATAAAAGCTAGTTTGGTTTGGGTGGTTGAACCTGTTGGGGTTTCCCATAGAGTAACCACCTTGACAAAGCTTATTAAAAGCATTCAACCTTTATAAACATTAAAATATTAAAATTATACCCTTTTTAAAACTTTATCAACTTTTACAATGTATATTTTGTATTACCTCATGAATATATGAGTGGTCTTAGTAGTGTTATCAAAGCTTGGTTTACCATGTGAAAAAGATTTGAAGGTGAACAAGTCCATGCGGAGGCCTATGAATAAGGGAAGAGAGACAGAGAGAGATTGAGAAGGTATGAAGCTATAGTTATAATGTTTTGAGTTTTCATTCTCTAAAATATTATTTTATGCCTAAGAAATCTTAAAATTATTCCTCTTGTACAACCTCCAAAAGCCCTAAAAATCAATTTTATTATGCCTAAAAACTTCAAAAATAGCTTTGTAAGACTTTAGAAACAACTTTATCAAGCCTGACACTATTTTGTATACCCTGAAATGCAATAGTACAACTTTTTCATGTAGTAGTATGGTTTTTTATTACAAAAATCATAAAAAATAATTTTGTATGCCACTATGACAAGTTTGTATGGTTCCACAATCATCAAATTTGAATTTGTAAGGTACAAAATTCCCCAAATCAAAATTTTTAGGGTTCAATATTCCTAAAATATGAGTTGTATGGCCATCTATCACCCAAAATTATTTTCATGGCCTCTAAATTTTTTTTACATCAATTATATATATATATATATATATATATATATATATATATATATATATATATATATATATATATATATATATATATAATCAAAAATTAACACTTGTATGGATTATACAAGTTTCAAAAGCATTTTGTATGGATTAGTACAGCCTTTCAAACACATAACACAACAAGAACGATAAAAGAACAGCCCATGGTTGGTGTTTGGAATAGAATAATGGTATCATGGAGTAGATATATAAGATTAAACTTTTGTTTTTTATTTAATCTTTTCAAATGCTTGGTTTTAGTGGGATCCACAAGAGAGCCAAACGCAATTTTCACCAATGAAGATTTCACAAGTGATTTTTTGTAACAAGATTTTACATGTAAGTATTTATTCTTAGTTTGAACACTCAACAATAGACAAGGTAAATATATAATCTTTATTAGTTATCTTAAGAATGTTTATAGTGGAGTTACTCAACCTTATTTTGTAAGTCACTTACTAAAGAGAGGTTAAGAGTTCAAAATCCCAACAAGCTATCCTTTTGGTCAAATGTTTTTTTGGTCAAAATCATTATTGGGAATATTTTTTAAATATTATATTTGTAATTTTTAAGTGGTTACAGAAGAGAAGGGTGTAAAAGGTGTAATTTTTATGATTTTTACACATAGTCAAACTCTTTCATTAGGTGGTCATGTAAGCAGTTAATCTCTAGGTTTTTGGATGTTCCAAACACATCAAAATGGTCAATTTAATGGTTTGATGATTATTTATATTTTTTAAATCAAATGTATTCAAAAAGATGTATACGAGTGCATTTTTAGTAGAAATAGACACCTTAGCAATGAGAAACTCTATCATGTCATCCCCTGCTTGTGCTATCAAAGTTATCAATGAAGTTTTATAAGACATGTATTATAGGTCCATCAAGATCCTTATGATTGATAAAATATAAGCCTCAAAATGGAGGTTGTAGGATCCATTTAGAGGATAAGTTCCCTTCTCTAGTAAGTTATTCACTCATACTTTGGGTTCAATGCTTGAATAACATTTTTGGTAGCAATAGTGTGCTTTTTTCAATGTTGGTTTTCTTCAGTTCATTGATATTCATGATGATGAGCAGATAGAGTGGTTTTGATTTGGTTTTTTGTTGTAATGGATTCTCAGCTCTCACCTGATATGAGAATATACTACATGGCCTTTGATTAGTCATTAGTGATTGTACAAGTTGATTGGGGAGTTGCTAGCACCATAGTATTGAGTAAAGTTTTGTTAAAATCATTGGACATTAGGGAGATAAGCCATACACAATACTAATTGGTCACTTGGATGGGTTTATGTGTGAGACCTTATGTGGATTAATGTGGTTGAACATGACTTGATCATGTTTTACTGCAACACGATACAATATGATTAGATGGGATGAACAAACCTTGCTTGTGTTCATCATTCATACCATAACTTATGGGGTAGAAAGCTTCTTGGAAGCAACATCAGTTGATCGGTAACATGATGTGCAATTTTCTAGTTGTAGGTGTGGTAGATACTTTTGATGACTTCATATTTATGGCTCTAAATCATCTTTATACCCCTTGTTGGATAAAGGGAGGCTTTATTGGGTCATTTTATCGACAATTTATTTTACTTAATTAATTTTATTTGTATAGGGGCATGCATCACTTTATTTGACACCCCCTCTAACTTAATCATATGTTAGTAGATTAGGTTAGTAAATAAATATTAGTTTGGTTTGGGTGGTTGAACTTGTTTGGGTGTCTCATAGAGTAACCTCTTTGAAAAAGATTATTAAAATATTTCAACCTTTATTAATATTAAAATAATATAATTTTACCCTTGTTCAAACTTTATCAACTATTAAAATGTAGATTTTATATTACCCCTTGTATATGCAAGTGGCCCTAACAAAATGTTGATTAAGGGGAGCGACTAATTCATTTAAGTTAGTATCAGCTCCTTATCATTGAATTTGATTATTCTAATAAAATATCAAATCATACACTTCAAATCCATTCAAACATTTTTTAAATCTCCTTGAATTCTACTATGATAAAAAAACTTCTCCACGAAGGTCGTAAAAGACCAAACTTCCCTATTAGAGGTAAGTTAACCATATTATACTCAAGCAATTTATTCAATACTCATTGTGGGCACTCGTTAAGCCTAGTAATTTTTCCATGTCCTCTTTGTGGAGTAAGGATGATCGTTTGCGATGGTTTTTCTATGTCATTAAATTTATTTCTACAATCATTCTTGGCTAGAAATTTATCATCACTATTTTTTTATACAAATAAATAAAGTGTTTTTACATGATCCCAAAAAATGATACTAAGACACAAAGATATAGCTTGGAATGCCAAAATAAACTATCATGAAATAGGTCCACCTAGCTATAGACAAGATTGATACATGAAACAAATATCTAATCTCACTACTATCTCTGAAAAAACTTGTAGTACTTGGATTAAAGTCCATGACTTTTGATATTCAACCAACCTCAACCTAGGAACAACAAATTTCAAGGCAAACAAATCCCAGACAACAAGATGTTAGCTAAACATAAGCTAAAATAGAAAATAAACTACAATAAATAACTATTAACATGAATCGCCCATATTTCTACCTCAACATGAGCATCATCCTAATTAAACTAAGCAAACATAATATTGCCAAAATCAAGATCACTTCATGAAATAAACTCAACATCTGGAGCTTTGAATCATAAAATTGAAACAAAGAGGAAAATATGTAGTACGAGGTGCTCCAGGAGATTGATGAAACCTATGCCATAGTGGTGGTGATGTTAAGCTTGACCTTTAAGCCATTAGGTTCTTTCAAACCTTAAATGGACTACAAAAACCATAACAACTTAAAATCCTCTATCGATCAACAACCTAGGCTATCATTTTATAGTCAAGAAAACCCTTATCAGACACCCCTACATAAAATACCACCAAACAATTAAAAAAAATCCAAGGAAAAACATATCCAATATTTGAGCACCTTATAAACACCTCAGGGGAGTGAAACACAACCCAATAACCATCGACTTGAGGGATCCTTTCCCATCTGTAATCCAATAGAGAATCAGTACATGCACACCATGGCAAACAAGAAAACCCCTAACCCAATAAAATCTTGTTAAGGAGAAACCAACATCAATAAAAAACCACCTATGAAAATAGATTTGACATTGCCACTTCAAGGACACTTCCCAAGGGAGAACACAAACCTGAAAACTCAAGCCAAGAAGGAGATCGATACAACCCTCTCACTGAGATGCTTAGAGGGGATCTAATTCCACCAAAAATGAAGGAAAAGGGGAAATTCATTGAAGAAAAAACTTGAAAACCCCAACATATTCCCTTCCCGCATTGATTTAAAGCCTAGTAGGGAAAATGCCTTCCTAAATCGCAAAAGGGAGGAAGATCAACCAGAAAATGAAACATGCCTTTAAAAGGATTGGATCCACAATAAATATCAAGCCCTCCAAGTGAGCTTGAAGGGAAGGGAGGGAGAACAACCATGGGGCTACCCACTGCTTCTATTCTTAATGTATAATTTGTTTGTAATATTGTCTGTAAGAATTAAAAAAATATACATTGGGAGAATACTTAACCATATTGAAAATTTTCAAATTCTTTAATAACATGAAAAATATCATCAAAATAAGTTTAGGAATTGAACATGATTTCTCTGAAGAACTTGGAAGTATATTTGTAATAAATAGACTTTGAATCTCATTATTTGGTGCTTATAACTCATCTTGGTAACCATAGTCTTAAACCTAAGCATATAGTCACTAATATGTTCATTATATTCTTATCTAACTTTGGATAATTCCAAAACTATAACCATCTAATTAATATTAATTTTAAATGATCCAAGAAATCAATAACTAGAGTAGTGAAATAATGCATAGATTGACTTGGTACAACACAACTATTCAAGGGCATAATCCTTTATAATTATATGAAATAAATTACTCACAACCTACAATCACAAGAAAATTCTAGAAAAAAAACATGGAAGGACCTAACATGATGTGATGGGTTTCCTTTTGCATGAAACATAAATTTTTTTAGAGAAATAAAACCTATTAGAAAAACGTATATAAGTACTTCATAAGCCAATGGGTTTAAAAGAATATCATTGGAAGCAACCTTTTTTTGTTTATGGGAACATTGAGAAATCATTTTAATTTGATTTTGCATGTCACGAATGGTATTTTGGAGAGTAATTATCAGGTAGACAAGAGGCATAAGTCAAAATAGCATAATCTTGAATAATTATTGTTAGGGTGTGGAGCTAAAAGCTTCACCAAGGAGCATTCATTAGCAGTTTCGGGTCTACACAGACACCGGCGTCGGTCAGGAGCGACCGACGTTGGTCAGAAGCAGTTGCAGAGGCGTCGACGTCGGCAGAGGGTCGGCTGACGGCGGTCACAGACAAGCAGCAGGAACCGCGTCGGTTACCTGCGTGTCTAGAAAGTTGTTTCCATGGACATAAATGAGTGTTTGCATGATGAGTTTGAGTTGTAGTCTCAAGCTCGCGTCTCTATTGTTAGCAATACTATTTTTAGAGCCCTTGTTCAAGTGGCTTAAATGCTTGTTGGAAGTGCATGCTCAAGTCTCTTAATTCTATATGTAGAATTAGATCTTCCTAGCTTATTGATTATTGTAGTTTTGGTAGTAGTTATTGTGAATTATTGTAATTCATTGTATGTGAAGAATAGTATAGAATTGAATCAATCCAGGCTTGTTGGAGTTGATTGTTCTTGAGAGAGAGAGCTCTTGAGGAATAGAGATCTAGTGAGAGATCTATACATCTAGGAGAGGTGTGGAAGAAACAAGTTTCTTCAATTGTATTCCTCTTGTAAAGAGTTTGTTAATACAAGTTTTCAGAGTGTTTTCTTGTATCTCTTGTTCTTGCTATTATCATTCTAATTACTTGTCAATCTGATTTAATTCTGCGTTTATTGCTTTCACAATTGTAATCTATTGTTGGTTAATCCCCCAACAAGTGGTATCAGAGCCTTGGTTGCAGGTTCAGAGTTTGATATCCAACAATTAGTATCAAAGCTCAGGTTCACTAACAGGTGGTTCAGATCTGTGTAGTGTGTATTGATTACAGGTTCTCACAGGAGTTTCTGTAGGGATTTCTGTTTGAGTGGGAGAAGCAATGGCAGATGAAATTAAATTGAGAATGGAAAAGTTCAATGGCAAAAATTACCAACACTGGAGAATGCAGATAGAGGATTATCTGTATCAGAAAGATCTCTACTTACCGTTAGGTGGGGTTGCAAAGAAGCCCAAAGACATGGAGGATGAAAAATGGGAAGTTCTTGATAGAAAGGCTCTAGGGTCTATAAGACTGAGTCTAGCATCCACTGTGATATATAATTTATCACAGGCAAAGTCTACGGTAGAGTTGATGACTACGTTAGCAAATTTGTATGAAAAACCCTTAGCTTCTAATAAGGTATATCTTATGAAGCAGTTATTTAATTTGCATATGAATGAAGGTGGATCTGTTTCTACTCATCTGAATGATTTCAATGGAATTGTGAATCAACTAAGTTTAGTGAATATAGTGTTTGATGATGAAATAAAAGCTCTTTTAATATTATGTTCTTTGCCTGAAAGCTGGCATGGCTTAGTAATGGCAGTAAGTAATATTGCATCTGCATCAAATATTTTGAAAGTAGAGGATGTTGTTAGTGTTATCTTGAATGAAGAAATACACAAGAAAAGCACAGAAGAGACATCTGGGAACGCTTTAAGTTTTGAGAGTAGGGGAAGGCAGAAAGAGAAGAGCAAGAAAGGCAGATCAAGATCCAAGTCAAAGGGGAAAGGCAGATCTAAATCCAGAAATGGCAGAAGGCCACAATGCTGGAATTGTGGAAAGATGGGGCACATAAGCAGAGATTGTTGGTCAAAACGTAAGGAGGACAATCAGCACGAAGGAAAGGAAGAAGCCAAGATTGCAGGTATTGCACAAGATGCTTTAATTTTCTCTCTGCATAATAATATAGAATCTTGGGTATTAGATTCTAGTGCATCTTTTCATGCTACCCCTAACAGAGAATATTTTAGTGACTATATCCATGCAGATTTTGGAATAGTGTATCTAGGGGATGATGAGCCCTGTAAAATAATTGGCAAAGGTAAAGTGCAGCTGAAGATGCAGAATAGCAACACATGGGTGTTGAGAGATGTGATGCATGTTCCTAGCTTGAAGAGAAATTTGATTTCTGCAAGAAAGTTAGGGGATGAGGGTTGTACAGTAACTCTCACAGCAAAATCTTGGAAGGTGACCAAGGGTGCACTTGTTATGGCCAGAGGTAAGAGAGAAGGTACTCTCTATTTGTGTAATTGTGTTACTAACAAATCTCCTTCTATATTATCTACTTCATATGTAGATGCTAAATTGTGGCACTCAAGGCTTGGCCACATGAGTGAGAAGGGGATGTCAATTCTTAAGTCCAAAGGTATGCTTTCAGATTTAAAAGGCATAGATCTAGAGTTTTGTGAGCACTGTGTATTTGGAAAACAGAAAAGGGTTAGTTTTCTCAAGACTGGATCTACTAAGAAGAGGCATAAGTTGGAGCTTATTCACACAGACGTGTGGGGATCGGCTCAAGTTGCTTCCATTGGAGGATCACAGTACTATGTATCTTTCATAGATGATGCTACAAGGAAGGTATGGATCCATTGTATTAGAAAGAAATCTGATGTATTTGAGACTTTTAAAGTTTGGAAAGCTATGGTTGAGAATGAAACATGTAAAAGATTAAAGTGCCTGAGATCAGACAATGGTGGTGAGTTCTGCAGTCATAAGTTCAGAGATTATTGTTACATGCATGGAATCCGTAGGCAAAGGACGGTTCCAAGGACACCTCAGCAGAATGGGATTGCTGAAAGGATGAACAGGACAATAATGGAGCATACAAGATGCATGAGATTGCATGCCGGTTTGCCCTTACAGTTTTGGGCACAAGCTGTTGACACTGCAGTATACCTGATTAACAGAGGACCCTCTACAGCTCTGGATGGTGGTATTCCAGAAGAGGCATGGACAGGTAAAAAGGTTGATCTCTCATATCTCAAAATTTTTGGTTGTGAAGCCTTTGTGCACATAGATAAATAAAATAGAAAGAAGCTTGATGCTAAGTCTATGAGATGCACGTTTATTGGCTATGGCTCAGATGATTTTGGTTACAGATTGTGGAATCTAGAAACTAACAAGGTAATCAGGAGCCGTGACGTTATTTTCAACGAAAGAGTGATGTATTGTGATCAGCTAAAGAAGCTGAATCAATCTGAGTAGAGCAATGGTGAATTGGACGAGGTGAAAGTCTAAGACGAGCTCGCGGAAAAAAAAATAATCACTTGCAAACAAACACAGATATCGACGTCGGCAGGTTAGGAACCGGCGTCGGTAGTACAGAAACTGACATCAGCCATACAGAGACTGACGTTGATAGCACAGGTACCGAGGTCGGTCAGGCAAAACCGATGTCGGCCAGTAACAGGTCTGCAGGTGATCGAGGTTGGTCACTGTCAGAGAATTTGGGTGGACAGCGTGTTA
Source organism: Torreya grandis (assembly GCA_037957365.1). Taxonomy (NCBI): domain Eukaryota; kingdom Viridiplantae; phylum Streptophyta; class Pinopsida; order Cupressales; family Taxaceae; genus Torreya; species Torreya grandis. The sequence goes on from JARHVA010002770.1 coordinate 629,326, forward strand.
TGGACGAGTCTCAGACACCCATCAGGAGGTCAGAAAGGGTGAGTAAGCCTCCAATTAGATATTCTTCTTCTTTATTTTATTTATTGCTAACTGATGGTGGAGAACCAGAGAGTTTTGAAGAAGCAATATAGGTGGAGTCCAAGAGTCAATGGGAGCATGGCATGGTTGAGGAGTTGGAGTCCTTAAGAGAGAACCAAACATGGGATTTGGTTGAATTGCCAGCTGGTAAAAGAACACTCAAGAACAGATGGACCTACAGGTTGAAAGAAGGTGAGAATGGATAGATGAGATATAAGGCCAGATTGGTAGTGAAAGGATTTGCACAAAAGCCAGGTATTGACTTTGGTGAGATTTCTTCTCCTGTTGTTAAAATGACTTTTATAAGGGTTGTATTATCTTTGGTTGCTTTTGAGGATTTGCATCTTGAGCAGCTAGATGTTAAGACAGCATTTTTTCATGGAGATTTGGATGAGAAAATTTATATGGAACAGCCAGAAGGATTCGAGGTCAAGGGTAAGGAGAAGTTTGTGTGCAGATTGAAGAAAAGCTTGTATGGCCTCAAGCAAGCTCCTAGGCAATGGTACTTAAAATTTGACAGGTTTATGACTGAGCATGGCTACAGTAGGTGTCAATCAGACCATTGTGTGTATTTCAAGAGATTTGATAATGGTAGATATATTATTCTATTGTTGTATGTAGATGATATGCTGGTTGCAGGATCTCACATGCAGGATATCTCTGAGCTTAAGGTGAAATTAGCTCAAACGTTTGCTATGAAGGATTTGGGAGCAGCAAAGAAAATCCTTGGCATGAGCATTAAGAGAGACAGGAAAAATCACAGGTTAATATTGTCTCAAGAAGATTATGTGGACAAGGTGTTGAAACGGTTCAATATGCAGGATGCTAAACCGGTAAGCACACCTTTGGCTGGACATTTTAAGTTCAGTAAAGAACAATGTCCTAATTCATATGATGAGGTAGAGTACATGAGTAAGGTTCCATATTCTTCCACAGTAGGGAGTTTGATGTATGCAATGGTGTGTACTAGACTGGATATTGCCCAAGCAGTGGGAGTGGTAAGTATATGGCCAATCCAGGTAAGGAACATTGGAAAGCAGTTCAGTGGATCCTTAGATATTTGAGAGGAACCAGCAGTAAGCACTTGTGCTATGGAGGTTCAGATACTTCTCTACATGGCTATGTAGATTTAGATATGGCAGGTGATTTGGATGGCAGGAGGAGCACTACAGGTTATGTTTTTACTGTAGGTGGAACGACGGTTAGCTGGATATCTAAGTTGCAGAAGGTTGTTGCCTTGTCAACTACAGAAGCAGAATATATTGCAGCCACAGAAGCTAGCAAGGAGATGATATGGATGACACGGTTCATGGATGAGCTTGGTAGGGAGCATGAGAGTTGCAGATTGTACAGTGACAGTCAGAGTGCAATCCATTTGGCTAAGAATTCAACATTTCATTCAAGAACAAAGCACATACAGCTAAGGTATCACTTCATACGACAGGTATTGGAAGATGGTGAGTTGAAGCTAGAGAAGATCCATACAGATAGGAATCTTGCTGATATGTTAACCAAGCCAGTTACAAAGGAGAAGTTGAATCTTCATTCAACTTCTGTTGGTCTTCATGATTGAGTTGAAGATGGAGGAGCTAGAAGATGTTATTGTACAGGTACTGGTGCAGCTGTTTATCTCCAAGTGGGAGATTGTTAGGGTGTGGAGCTAAAAGCTTCACCAAAGAGCATTCATTAGCAGTTTCAGGTCTACACAGACATTGACATCGGTCAGGAGCGATCGACGTCGGTTAGAAGCAGTTGCAGAGGCATTGACGTCGGCAGAGGGTCGGCCGACGGCGGTCACAGACAAGCAGCAGGAACCGACGTCAGTTACCTGCGTGTCCAGAAAGCTATTTTCGTGGACAGAAGCGAGTGTTTGCATGATGAGTTTGAGTTGTAGTCTCAAGCTCGCGTCTCTATTATTAGCAATACTATTTTTAGAGCCCTTGTTCAAGTGGCTTAACTGCTTGTTGGAAGTGCATGCTCAAGTCTCCTATTCTATATGTAGAATTAGATCTTCCTAGCTTATTGATTATTGTAGTTTTGGTAGTAGTTATTGTGAATTATTGTAATTCATTGTATGTGAAGAACAGTATAGAATTGAATCAATCCAGGCTTGTTGGAGTTGATTGTTCTTGAGAGAGAGAGCTCTTGAGGAATAGAGATCTAGTGAGAGATCTATACATCTAGGAGAGGTGTGGAAGAAACAAGTTTCTTCAATTGTATTCCTCTTGTAAAGAGTTTGTTAATACAAGTTTTCAGGGTGTTTTCTTGTATCTCTTGTTCTTGCTATTATCATTCTAATTACTTGTCAATCTGATTTAATTCTGCGTTTATTGCTTTCACAATTGTAATCTATTGTTGGTTGATCCCCCAACAATTATAGAATTAAAAACACTTGGACACGTGTTTAATGGTTATTTTGATTTAACAATTAAATGTAACAAACACTAAACTATTTAATTTTGATTTAGATAACATAATATCCATAACCTAAATACAAAATACAATCAATTATAGAAATTGAAACGAGCTATAAATAGTAACATTCAATGAAATAAGCAAACCCAACTCAAATTTTACTTGTGTTGACTATACATGTAGAAGGTTGATGTGGAATTGATTGGAAGGACCTCTGAACCATGTCGTGTCTAAAAATAAAATTTTATAATGCATTGGGATTGGGTTGCATGATCTATTTGACTTTGATCATTTTTGAGTTGACTGTGTGTGATTTTCTTGTTTGGGTACCTATGCCTCACAATGGTGGTTTGATGATAATTCATGTGTGTTGAGTTGTTCCATGAAAGTACCTATAATGTTGAAATCGTAGTTCATGCACATAAATCAAATAGACATCAAATGTGACAAATGGGGAATTAGATAAGTTGAATCACCAAGTTATCCTCATAAAATCTCATGTAATTTGAGTTTTGCCTACATATCCTAAAAGGGCCTCAAGCTAATGTAGTTCTCCCTCATATAGTGAGTATGTGAATTTTGATACTTTCACTATACGAATGCAACGAGTAAATTGAATCGAATGATTGACAAAGAATACCCTTGACCTATAATAATAACTTCAAACTTAGCTTATTAGGTGGAATAAATCAAAATATGAAATATAAATATTAGTGCCTTTTTTCTCAATGTATAGTAACATGTATAGAGAGTGTTTATCGATTACCAGACTACAGGTGATGCCTTGAGTGACATTGATGTGCTTATATAGTGGTAAATTTGAAATATTTACATTAACTGACTTTGATAAAAGTGCAAAAGGGCCAATATGAAATGTCTCAAATTTGAAAAGCAACCTTCTAGTGCAGGAGATAGGGTTGCACTAGTGGACAAGGTCGGGTTACAACCCTATTCGTCCTAGTGAAGTCTTGTCCTAGAAGGACAAAGATTGTTAGAACCTGGTGGAAAATAATATGTAAGTAGGATAGGGATGTCTAAATGATATTTTTCAGTAATTTCAATATAATGAGTAGAATAGTGAAGGTTGTCATAGAGATTTCAAGTCAATGGAATGGTGAACAGGCCAAACAAGGTAAGGATGTCAAGATTAAACATTATCAAACACTTATTGATTAAATTTTAGTGTCTAGTGTTGTAATTAAGTGAAATTACTATAGTAAAGGACATGTGAACCTAAGTGTGTAAACATAATTTGTATTTTGATATGAAGCTTGATTGTGTAAGGTGGCTCAATGCAAATCTCATAATAATGCCACTAAAAGTAGTTATTGTCCATATTTTAAAATTAAAAATCTGAAACTTGAAATTTTAAATTTGAAAAGAAAGAAAGTAAAGAGTACACTTAAAAGAGTATGCAATCTAATTACCCTATAGTTTTAAAGTGGAGATAAGGTGTTTTCAACATCTTTTGCTTCCTGATCAGGAAGAACAAAAAAATTGAAAGTGATAGTAGGATGAGTGGTAGGAAATTGGGTGCCACTATACCATATCATACTAGCTTGTAGAGTTGGAACCTGTGGCAAAATCAAGAGTGATCAAGTCTTAATGAGTGAAGTTTTTGAATTAGACAAAAGTGTGCTTTCACTTGTGAATAGTTATCTAAATAAGGGTTAACTCCTATTTGTTGAGTGTCACTAGACTATAACGAGAAATAAAAATAAATAAGGTGGAAGCATGTACCCAGTTTAAAAAAATAAATCTATATATGTTCAGTGTCTCTAGACTCTAAGATGGCCCACTTGTCACTTTACAAATCACACCAATGTAGATGGATCTAGATTCGATTTGAAACTTTTATATCTTTAAAGCTTTTGAACATTGAAGATGAAGTGATCTTATAAATTCACAATGTAGTAACATGATCATGATTGAATATCGTGGCCCTCGTATCTATATTAAATCCAAATAAAATGCCAATTGAATTTGTAACTATTTGAAATCTATAACTTGTAAATGTTTTGAATATGTTCATGCATATGCATCAAGTATATGTGAATCTATACTCAAGTAAATATAAGAATGATTGCATGTGCATGTCATATGCCTCCAATAATCATATTATAATTTTGAAAACTATATACTATCATAAATCTAAAAAAAATTATTCACGAGGGCTTGAATTCTCAAGGCAAGTCCATTATGATGCCCCCCATTTAAGATGAGGGACATAGCTTGTGAGTTACTAATATCAAAATAAAACTTGTAGAATAAGTAAATATATAATCATGTAGTAGTATGTGAACATTTTAAATGTATTGCATCATAGTATTGAATATAACATTGAATTACATATGAAGTATGTGTTAAATAAACATAGCATTGAGGTGCATAAGCAACATGTGCATGATATGTATTGTGGCACGAGAGTAAAATTAGAAATTAAAATCAATGTGTGATATGAATCATGACACCATAGTAACAAGCAATGAACATACAAATAATATCACACAATTTACACATAATAGCACACATAAAGCCCAAAGGCCAAATACAAAGGAGTTTGAATATCACACAAACAAGACACTCAAATGGCATAATGATGTCATACAAGTAAGAACATGTATATGTTGCACCCACAAGACCAAGGCCACATATATTTAGTAACAAAGTCCCAACTTATGATGTAGTAAAGAAATAATTTGAAAAGAAGCATAAAGTAAATGAGACTAGTCTACGTCAACCATATGTCTCAATGTCATTGTTAGTAAATAGTGTATCCATGTAACACAATGTAAAGTATAAGTGAATGCATGATATATAACTCATCATGGTATAAAGGTTGTGGATAAAGACAATGTGTTGAAATATTCATGAAAAATAAAGAGATGTCCAACATCAAAGAACCATGTAATAATATGTCTTTCATCACACTCACATGCCTTATGAAAAGTCATATGTATTTAAAAATGAAATATGTTATCTACTTAACATGAAATAAATAACATAAAGAAAGAATTAAATTAGCAACATAAAAAAAATGTTGGTCTTATTTTTAATTTTTTGAAAATATACATTTTTATTTATTTATTTATTTGAATTTATTGTGAAATTTTGCACGATTAAAATTTAAATGTTTTGAAATTTACTAAGAAGCAAGGCTTCAAAAATAAAATAAATGGGAGGGATTTGACCAATCAGCAACATGTGTCAAAGTATAGTTTGGTAAGAAGGAAGGCAAATAATATGCCCCTAATGTATGTGCAAATGAGTCATATAAATGTAGCACAAATGATTTATATAGATAATAATGTACATGCCCACAATGGGCAAGGTGTTATGTGTGTTTGTGTATAATGTAAAAGAGGCAAATGTGATTATGTGAACTCCATGGATGTCATATCATGAGATATATGTATTGGTAAGCAAGTGGACTACCATAAAGAATGTACATTAAAAACAAGGTAAGATAGATTTTTTAGATTGTTCGAAACAATTTGAAAAATGAAAGGGCAAGTCCCCAAACTGAAGATAAAGCTAAGGGATAGAAGAATGCTTGGATAAGGGATATATGAAGTAAACTAGTGTAAAGTGTAAATATGTAAAAATAAAGAATCCATGTGTAAAGTGTAAATAGACTAGTAGCTAACCAATTGCGTCTATAATAGGTGGTATGTGTGTATAACCTACAATGTGATATGAAGTAGTGACTTTTTGTGAAGAAAAAGTGTCAATTGTACATGCCTCTGAATCTAAATAGGAATCATATATTGTATTATAATCATCTCAATCACTACTCATATACCCATGTGACCCTATATCCTCATGTGTAATAGGATAAAATGCAACTACCTATACCTATGGTGAAGCACTGTGAATAATTTGTGTTTCCTTAAGAGATAAAGACCTTTTTTATGGTGCCACTTTATATTTAAGAGAATGTACCATGATATTTGAAACTAATTGATTATGCTTATGTTTAAATTTATCATGCTCATAAATACATGGAGAAATTGATTCTATGGTATGCTCTTAAATTTTTTAGATCATTTAAAACTATTATATCCTAGCCAATGATCTCATCAATGAGAGGATCGTAAAAATCTATGAGAAGTAGTAATTGAAAGACTTTTTTTTAACAATCTATGCTAGTTGTTCATGTATTAGAATTAAAAAATATATCGTGTGTGTTATAACCCTTGATTATGTTTCCATATTCACCTTACATATTAATTTTGTCATTCTAATCTTCTTAGACATAATCATTATCATGATCACCATAGGAAACAACCAACTTTTTAGGTTGTGCTTGAAATTGTGATATGTTGTTTTGATCATGTTTTATATATGTGTATGAGAACCTAATTGCCTCATACTATGCTATAGACCTTTCTGATTTATCTTTTGCAAAATGTATTGTATCTTGTACCTCTATTGATGTTACATTATTTGTATTGGTTGTAATATTAGTTGAAAATATGATTTCTTTTTGTTAATTTTGTTTTGTTCACTGAGGAAGGGGGGGTGAATTAGTGATCCCAAAAAATCCAACTTCAATTATGAGCTTTACAAACATTTAATTATTTACCACAAATATTCATGAAGCATACACATCATTCATAACAAAGAGCAAGAGAGACAATGTAAGATCAATCACATAACACATGACATATGTGGGAAACCCTCTTAGGGAAAAAAACCCACTAGAACCTATAATTGGACTCCTATCCTATAATAACAAGAACTAATTTAGACCAACTGCAGCTAATCAAAGAACTGCAATCCCTATTTAGTGAGACTACAATCCTACAAGGTGCTACAACACTTATCTAGCTGAGCTGCAATAACAACTAGACTTTAAGCAAGTTTCACCTTACAAGGAGGTTGAAACCACCTTAGATGCAGAGCTACCATAACAACACCTATGAACACATCCACATTTGAGTTGATGTCTTCAACACCTGATGATGGACCTCTGATTATCACTCTTCACCTTCGCTCATACTCAATCTACAAGAATACTATTCTACCAACATAATTATGACCTATTGATCATAAAAATAGTCCTCAATATGTTCTGCTCTTCGACTCATCCATAGGGCACTCTACCCTTCCTTCACTCCATAATTCACACACACAAACCTCTCTCAAATCTCTCGCAAGCCTCACACTCAAGTCTAGAAACCAACACATTTGGTTTCACTATTTATAGAGCAAACATGATAATCACTACCTTGGTCAGCCATTAGGCATGCCTTAATCCTTCATTTATCTCTCACATAAAGACACATGGCTCAAAAACAAACTTCATAGGTCAGCCATAACATCTATGGGTCACCCTTAAGTAGCTACACCTTTTAATAAGGCCCTTGTAGCTCTTATAGGTCTCATGGAGACCTATTCACCCATTTAACACATCATTCAAAAAAATTAATAACATATGACCACTTCCAAAATTATGGACCCATTCCATATGATCTATAGTTCCCCCTTAAGTTCCAACAACCAACATAGTACCCTTATGCTTAAGCATAAATTTCTCAAACAACATTATGTGCACACAATCACCATGAACGAATACACATTCAACTTTTAAACCTTTGTTCATACTGCATATGATTGATCAAACCTTAATTTTGCACATAAATCATCTTCATGGAGTCTACAACACTTCCGAATAGCTAATTCAATATGAGGCATCGAAATAACATCATTACAAGCTTAAATATCCTTCTTGAGTCACTTGTTGAATACACTCAAACACACAATCAACTTTGAACCTTCATAAATATGACTATACTTATTTTAAAATCTTCAAATCTATATTTATAGATGCACCTTGGAATCCTCTACCACTTTAATTTTTTACACCATGAGTAAATTATATCTAGATTGAAAGATATGGCCAAAATACAGAGCATTAGTTTTTCTTTTGCAAATTCAAATATTCAAATACAAACGATCACAGTTGAACCTTGAACACCATGCTCGCATCTCATGTCTTCAATGCTCAAATTAAACATGCACCGTTGATATTCTCTAAACTATAATGCATAGGTATCAATGCTCAAATGTTAAACCTTGAACATGTTGACCTTCCTGTGCAATTTGAAAAATTTAATCTCACACACTTCATTGATCTCCTGTACATAGCTCAGTCTTTAACAAAGCTAAATAGCTGACACTTTAACCTATTGAATTTAATATGCACCATTGATCTCTATCTATATGATCACCCTCTTAGTGTTGATCCTTAGAAGAAGCTCAATCTTTATCTTTGATCAACGTTAAACATTGAACACTTGGCACTATCTCGTTGCTTCCTGACTTATTGGAGCAACATGCTCCATCGATGTTGCTCAAAATTTAACTTTTGTAAAAATGATTAAGTATAGGAACCTTTACTTATCTTCTTGAAAGGCCAACTTTGTACAGTCATATCTTTTACCTCGTTCACTCGCATGTTCAAAGTTGGACCATACGATCTCCTCACATAGGAGAATCCAACCATGTGACAAATTGGTCCTGAAACCCTCACACGTGTGAGATATAATGACATTAAAATTTTCAGTCAAATTTTTCTATCACAAAGCTAACTATGTCAAAAACTTGTTTAGGAGGCCAACTTCAACATGCATATCTTTTATCGCACTTCAACACTTGACTTGAAAGTTAACACAAATCAACTAGGTACAAAATTGAACAAACTCATACTATCACTTTCTCCTGAAACATCCACATGTGCGAGATATTCCACCATCAAAATTATTACTTGGCTCTTTCTTGCCTCATGTAAATTTGGCTAAGTATGGGAAAGCAATGTCAAACTACTTGGGAGCCCAACTTTGCACTTGCATATCTTTGACTGTGTTTAGGCGTATGACCTAATATATAGCACATAACAACTAGGGACTAATGTGATCATAACCATATGACCATCTCCCCTAACTCATCCACACATGGCAATGGTGACATTATCAAATTATTTACTCAGATTTTTTGCCACTAGACCCAAACTATCTAGATGATAACAATGATCAATTGGATGAATTGCAATTATGTACACAAGCACTCAAAGCATAAAAAATATCTTAGCGACCTCTTTGACATCCTCAAATCACCATACTCATCCCTGAACATCTCTAACCATGCCAAAACTGAAGATCAACCAATCATACTAGAACAAGCACATTACACACTTTGTCATTGTCACTTAGATAATCAAAGAACTACATCCACTCACCAAGACACCTTCATGACATCATCATGACATCATTAACAATGCTCCAATAATGACTTTGATTTTGTGATAAAATGTAATGCAATATTTGTGTTTATCAATCATTGATCATATCGATTTTAACCATAATCTTTATAGCACAAAATTGTATGCACTTGTATGAGAAATAATGTTGAAAGTAAGATGACACTCTTTTGAAACAAACAATATTATTAACTCAATTGATCCTAGACATGATGTTGATGTGGTAGCTTGATCTATGCACTGACAATTATAACCAAGAGATACAATAAATAATGTATAATAAAAATTTCTTTCCCAATAGTCCATAGCCTTGACATTGGTAAATTGCTTGCCATTTATGTGAGTAGTGATAGTGAAAGATTTTTTATAGGAGGAAGGGATTATAATTACTTGCTATGGAACCATACTTGTAACATTAGCTTTTGTATGAATCTCTTGGTTTTGAACCCTTTTGGTTATAAACCTTTTCTTAAATATACTTTCTTGTTTGAGTTGAACTTGTTTTTGAAACTTTTATTTTTGTAATTTATCTTTTTGTAATATCTTTTGCTATAACTTTTGTAACCTTTGCTTTTCAAATTATTCTTTTTGTAATTGTTTTTTTATCAATCTTACTTTTTCATCTAGTTCTTTTTGTAATCTTTCTTTCTCTAAATTTGCCTTTTGAATATTTGCTTTCTCTAATTTTTTCATTTGTAACTATTTTTACTTTGAATTATCCTTTTGTATCCAAACTTGTTGTCTTTGTTTATTTTACACTATTTTGATTTTTTCACTTGTTCTACTTGCACTTTTTCCTTAAGATATGCAATCATAATGTGGGTGGATTGCTTGATTGATGTATTTATTATAAGATCACCACTATCAATGATAGTTTGTATTTTCTTCTTCAAAGTCAAACAATTGCCTGTATGATACCCATATATTCTATAATATGCACAATAATATTTTGACCTTCTTAGAGAAAGTATAAAAGGTAATGTAATCAACTTGTTTCAAATCATTTCTCTTATAATCTCACTTGAACTCTTATTATAATTTTATACACTTTTTAATTGATAATTGTAGATGTATGTTGCATTTGGGGTACATGATAGCTAGATGAGCATGTAGATACATGATTAACACTGACATAGTTTAGATTCATTGTATATTTGTTGTTTTCAAGTGATATGATATTTGAACTAAAATCTTAATTTTAATTTTAAAACTCTTATATAAACTTTTTCATAGTGATGATTTGAACTTGAAGGGCTTCACAAGTATAAACCCTAGGTATTATTGATTGAATATCAATAAAAACACCACCAAGAGGAGATGTAATGGGAGGAACATCATTAACATATTTACTTTGACTATCCATGATATATAAAATGAATTTATATACATAAATGTAATTGCTAAAACAATTATTGCTATCAAGTCATCTTGCATGTACAAAAGAGCTAATGACCATTAATACAATGCAAACAAAAATAAGGTACGAAGGGTGATCTAGGCAAGTGTTTGTATGATTATGTGGGATCTCAAATATACTTTCTCATTAGTATATTAATTTCGACACAATATTTCATAACACTAACTATAAAGGCTAAACTATGCATGTAGCCCACTATCCCATCTCTGAGGATACAAGGAGAGTAACTTCCTTGGGAGATATGCTAAATAGGCTTCCTATGGTGTAATCAAGGGTCCCTATGTGTTTCCAACATACCATGAAGTACATAGATACTAAAACATGTGTTTAGTATTGTCTAGGGCTTGGGTGTTGGGACAATATCCCTCACTTCATGATGTTAGTAAAACATGTAATCACTTAGCCAAAAATGACATCTCTCTATGTAGTTTTAAAATTGCTAGAAAAACATATGTAAGTACTTCATAAACCAACACGTTTAAAAGAATATTATTAGAAGTAACCCTTTTTTGGTTTATGAGAACATTTTACAATGATTTTAATTTGATTTTGCATGTGATGAAGGGTATTGTATATAAAAATTATCAGGCGGACAAGTGTCATAAGTTAGAATAGAATAATTTTGAACAATTGTGGGATTAACAACACTTGGAGAAATGTTTCATGGTTATTTCTATTTAAAAATTAAATGTAATAAACACTAAACTATTTGAATTTGATTTATATTACAAAATAGAAAAAACATGAATGTAAAATATACTAAATTACAAAAAATAAAATGAGCTATAAATAATAACTTTCAATGAAATATGAAAACTTTTTTCATATCTATGTAGATAGAACGTTGATGTGAAATTGATGGGATGGACCTCTGAACTATGTCATGTCCGAAAAAAATCATGTAATGCACTAGAACATGGCTACACTAGGGTAGATAGGGGTGCACTGCGGCCTTGTTTATTTGATTGTGGCCATGTTAGAGTTGATTGTGTGGGTGATTTCTTATTCAGGTACCTCCACACGTCAGAGGTGGTATGCCGATTATTTATGGGTGTTGAGTTGTCACATGGAAGTACTTACAATGTTGAGACCTTGGTTCCAACACATAAATCAAATAGACATCAAACATAAATGTGGGGAATTGGGTAAGAGGAATAGCTAATCTATCCTCATAAAAATCTATGTATTCTGAGTGTTACCTACATAGACCAAAAGGGCCTCAGGCTAATGTAGTTCTCCCTCCTAAAGTGAGTGTGTAAATTTTGATACTTGCAATATCTGAATGCAACTAGTAAATTGACTTAATATTTGATAATGAGTACCTTCAACATGTAATAAAATAAATTCAAACATGGCCTAAAACTGCTGGAATAAATCAAAACTTAAATTGGAAAGATTAGTGTCTTTTTTCTCAATGTGCAATAACTTGTATATAGAGTGTTTATCAATTGTCAAGTTGTTAGGTGATGCCTCGAGTGTCCTTATTGTGATTATATAGTAGAATATTAAAAAAAATTCTATCAATGAACTTTGATAAAATCATAGGAGGGCCAATATGAAATGTATTTAATTTGAAAATTAATTGTTAGAGTGTGGGAGACAAAACCGTACTAGTGGACAATGGTGGGTGGCAGCCCTGTCTGTCCTAGTGTAGTATGGTCCTAGAAGGATAAAGACTATTATAACTTGGTTGACAAGAATTTGTAAGTAAAATTGTGATGTTTGAATGATGCTTTTAGTAATTATAAGACAATGAGTAGAATAGTGAAGGCTCTCGTAGAAATTACAAGTTAACGAAATAATGAACATGAAAAATAAGGTAAGGATGTCGAGAATAAACATTGTCAAGCACTTGATCATTAGATTTGAGTGTTTACAAGAAGATAGAGTAATATTTCAAGCAAAAATATGTTGAAAAATAGATTAAATGTTAGTAATCGAAGGATTTTGAGAGATATGAGAAATTTGAGCATAGTGAGGAAGAGAAAGAATATTATCATACAACATTAACTAACCTAGTTAATTAATTTTTAAAACATAATAAAAATAAATACATGCAAGGTTTAAATTTGAAATGATTATTGGGAATGATTGGAAGATGATCATATGTATCAGATAGTGGAAAATAGTGCACAACAATGAGGAAAATAGGATCTAAAAAATTCATGTTGATTAGAGAAGGATGTCCAAAGTGTCAAGTTCAAAGTTTCTACTATTTGAAGCATCAAGTTATAATTTGAATAGAAAAATAGGCATGTTAAATATATTATTTATGATTATGTTTTCTTGATTTAGATCTCCAAAAACCTCACTCAGATGTTCTTGAATACACTAAGATTGTTGGGGAAATTGACTTCTTATTCCCTTAATTAGACAACCTAATATAAAACCTTATAGAAAAATGTATCGTTTGGAGCCTACTTATGCCAGGGAAAATCTAAGCTATATTTATATTTTTTAGGGCCCTCGATGGTATATAATGTCAAAAACAACACACCAATACTTGTAGTAGTTCATTAGCCAAACCAACTAGTGTTGTGCAATGTCTCTCTAACATGAACTTCAGTTATTCAATGAATGCTCTAATGATTGATTTATTTATCTAAATTTCATACAAATGTTTAATAGATTCATGTGAATAATAAATGAATTCTCTAGTTTTAACTTGATTCTTCTTGAATGCTTGAGACACTTAAATGAATTAATATCCCTAACTATTTATAAATGTTTTGAATTTAAATTAGGACCCCATAGGTTCACAAACCTATATCCAATTGATGAAAAAGTGAAAAAGGTGAGATAAGCGTCACATGGAGCAAGGGGTGGAAGGAATGAAATGATTACGCTAGAACCGTACACTTACATCTTTGCCATGCTCTTAACCTATGGTGTGTATTGGGATATATGTGGTCGACTAATGGCTATCATAATCTTTAATTAACTCATGATCATGTCTATAGCTTCATAATGTTAGTAGGATCAGCCCAAGGTGTATACATAGCATAATAAGTGTATATGCATGAGGTAGTGGTTATTATTTTATCATCATATTACAAATTTTGTTCTTTTTATAAGGCTATGGAGGTTTCCCCCTCAAAGTGATTCATATTAATTGATGTATTATGATTTATTTCAATCATACTATTATTTATTTCTAATATTCTATTCAAGTGGTATAGTTTATACTTTTTTTTTAAAAATGATAATCATTCAAGGATGGTACAATTTATTTGAGGTTCTTTGATCATTTTTGTGTGAGTTATTGTGATTTCATGGCTTTTAATAAATTAGCTCTATAGGCCACATTTTAATGATTTTTTTTGCTTTATTTAAATTTTCAAAAATCTCACAAAAATATAGTAGGGGTTTATTATTTACATTTTTGTATTTAAGGCTGACCAAAATTTGAAATCATTTGGTCAACATCTAGTCAAAGGTGAAATTCAATTCTACATTGTCAAGACTTTGTATGTTAGGAACGACTACTAGGATCCAAGGTAAAGATTTAAAAACTTCAAGAAAAACTCATAACAAAGAGGAGATGGATCCAATACCAGTGATTAATAGATCTTCAATTCTATGGTTGTCTTCAACATGCCACAATGTGAACCAACTTGAGTACAATGTGTAAAACATATAGTCTAATACGAGCAGAATTAAAGGAGATATGAGAAACATCGTTATATAATTAGCAAATATCACGATGGCATTGTAGGAAAAAAAGTCACCAATCACCAATGCACAACCCAACTAGGGTGGATCTTCTAGCCATACCAATCCAAATCCAAATACATCGTAACCATGGTACATGATGCCAAAAGTGGAAATGCATAAGTTCAATGGGAAGGATGTGGTCACCTAAATCTACTAAGTGGAGACCTTTTTTATGTACATCATATCTTATGTTGACGAAAGATTGTAATGGCATATTTATATTTGGTACATGAGAAATTCAATTGGTATTGATGGCTTTTGCTCAAAAGAATAAGAAGGGTCTCATTGTCAACATGTAAGTTTTTATTGATGAATTACATTACATTATTGCAATAATATGAAGAATTATTTTAGCCACTAAGAAAAACTACGTCGAATAATATATGTTAGGGATTACATTCAATAGTTATAGAATATATTCGTTCTAGTGGAAGCAATCACAAATGACAGTTTGAATGACTTGATTCTTGGTGGGATCAATGATCACATCCAACACAAGGTTCACATGTTTAATTTGAGTTATGTATCTAAGGCTATTGTCATGGCACATAGATCATAAGAGAGGGCACTAGTCACCAAAAAATATCCATTCACAAGCATAAGAGATATGAGAACTCTCACATAGTGATTTCTTCAGCCTACCAGACTAAACCCTCAACAAATTGAAGAGAAAAGGGAAATGGGGTTATGTTTTAATCGTGATAAAAAGTAAAGTCAATGACATAAGTGTGCTGAAAAGAAACTGTTCTACATTGAGGTTTCCAATGAAGAAGAAGAGGATGAAAATGTAGCATGGGAGGTTGATGATGAGCTATGGCAAGAATTAGAAGAAACCCAACCAACCATTTCTTTCTATGAACTTTCAAGTATTAGCACTCCACAAACCCTCAAGGTAGTGAGTTCTTTTAAAAATAAAAATGTGACAATTTTGGTTGAATCACACAATACTCATAACTTCATCAATAATAAATTTGGCTATACAATTAAATTATTTTGTATATCCAACTCTAGAGTCTTAAGTCACAATTGCATATGGTGGCACAATCAATTATTTTGGGAAATGCCATAATAACAAACTCTCCATGGGAGAATATCTACTAGATAGCCTATGTTTTTCATTCCTATGGGTGGAGTAAACATTGTGTTGGGAGTTTGATGGTTAACTACATTAGGAATGGTTTAGATTGATTTCAAATAATTATTCATGCATTTCCAGTCAGAGGGTAGGAAATTTGAGTTGCATGGGTTACACACAAACAATTAGTGAGTTCTCATCAAAGACAAAAGATTCTAAAAATGGGAATGAATGGGTTTATGGCTCAACTATTTTTAATAGATACACAACCACCAACGGGGTATACACCAACAAATCTACATGATAATGTGGAGGAGCAATCAATAATTTTTAGATAAATGTTGAAAGGACTTCCTCCCAAAAGGGAGCATGGTCATGCCATTAAAATAATGCCACAATTACAATCACCCAACATCAGGCCTTATAGGTACCCATATGCCCACAAGGGTGAGATTGAGAAGATGGTATATGAGACGTTGGCATCAAGTATTATTCATCATAGTTAGAGCACTTATTTCTCTCTAGTGGTGACGGTGTGTAAGAATGATGGCATTTGGCACACATGTCTTGATTATAAGGAACTCAAAAAGTACACCATCAAAGATAAGTTTCTTATTCTTGCAATTAATAATTTTCTAGATGAATAACATGGTGATGTTTATTTTACAAAACTTGATCTTCATTCTAGGCATTATCAAATTAGAATTGAAGATAAATATATTCATAAGACAACTTTCATAACCCATGAGGGCCATTATGATTTTTTGGTGATGTCTTTTCACCTCACTAATGCACCATCTACATTTTAGAGTTTTATGAACTCTACTTTTTAGACGTTTCTAGGAAAATTTGTATTCATGTTCTTTTATGACATCTTAATATACAATAAAACATAGGAGGAACACTTGCATCATGTGAATTGTGTTACAAATATTCTTACACAACACCAACTTTATGTCAAGCCTTCCAAAGGTGATTTTGGAGTCAAGAGGTCAAGTATTAATGCCATATCATTTCATGTGAAGGTGTTAATGTGGATCCTCACAAGATCAAGGCTATGGTAAAATGGAAAGTGCCTACAACCCTAAAAAAGCTCCAAGGATTCTTAGGGCTCAGTGATTGTTGTTGTCATTTATAAAACATTATGGCAACATAACAACACCACTCATAGATTTATTGAAGGACTCCTTCCATTGGAGGTAATCATCCAAGAATTTAAGAAGTTGAAGGAGGCCATGTACACCACCCCAATTATAGCTACTTTAGATTTCTCCAAAACATTCATTGTGGAATGTGATGCTTCATGTTATGGTATGGGAGTACTACTCATGCAAGAAGGACGACCCACTACATTCGAGAGTTGCCAACTCAAATGTAAAATTTACTCAAGCTCAATTATGAGAAGGAAATGATGGCCACTCTTCATGCAGTAAAACAATGGGTGACCATATCTGATTGGAAGACACTTAAAAGTGAAGATAGATAATGAGTCTAAAATATTTATTAGAATAGAGGTTGTCATTAGACAAACAACAAAATTGGGCCACTAAGATGTTGGGATATGATTTTGAGACTCTATACAAGAAAAAAGGAATATTTCATGGTTGATGCATTATCCAGGAAGGATGAGTCCACAAAGGCAATGTTGTGTGACATGTCCATATTACAAGCGACTGAGTGGATGAAACAAGATCAAAGTGTGAGAATGATGCAGTTACAAATGATATAATTCATAATATATAACAAGATTTGAGCACGATAGACAAATTTGTGTGGAAACATACACTCTCTAGTATAAGGATAAGTTGCACCTATGCAAAAACTCAATCCTTAAGCATAGTGTGTTTATATAACTTCATGATTATGCACTAGGTGGGCACTTAGACTTATTAAAAACTTATCATAAATTCAATCATTTTTTTGTTGGAAGGGCTTAAAGGGGAAGCCTACAAATTCATGGTATAACGTGTAGTATACCAGCAAAATAAAGTGGAGACAATAAATATCACAGGTCTATTACAACCTCTATTTATTCCTAGCTAGAGTGTGAGGAGGTTTCCATGGATTTCATCATAGGGTCACCAAAATTTGAAAGGAAAAATGTCATAATGGTTATTGTGGATAGATTCACTAGATTTGCCCATTTTTGTGCATTAGCACATCCATTTATAGCAAGTACGATAACATAAATATTTATGGATGCAATTGAGAAGATCCATGGGACCCCAAAGATCATAGTAAGTCATCGTGATCTTTATAATAAATTTTGGACCAAGTTATTATCATGTTTTGGTACCCAACTAGCTCTTAATTCGTCATATCATTCCTAATATGATGGAAAAACTAAGGTGGTTAACAAATGCTTGGAGGATTATCTTTGTTGTTTTAATTTGGCTATACACGAGAGATAAATTCAATGGATAATACTAGCAGAATAGTGGTATAACACTCATTTCCATATCTCATGTAAAATGGCTCCATTTTTTGCATCGTACAGGTACCATCCACCATCCATCACCTCATATATGAGAGTCTATCCAAAGGTTCAAGCAATTTAAGAACACATTCAACACTAGAAAGAGGTAATCTATAGTCTTAGAGAGAATTTGGCAATGACACGTAACCACATGAAGGAACAACTGACCAACACTATAGTGAAAGAAATTTTAAAGTTAGAGATTGGATTTTTGTGCATTTGCAACCATACAAATAAATTTCCTTGAAACAACAAATAAATAATAACAAACTTTCACCTAAGTATTATGGCCCTTATAAAGTCTCGAAGAAGACTAATAGTGTAGCGTACAAATTGGAGTTACCCCACTCAACAAAAAATACATTTGGTCTTCCGTGTTGCTTTCTTAAAAAAAGTCATGGACAAAGAAATTCAACCCAAATAAGGTTACCAAAGCTTGATGAGGATGGAAAAATCATTTTGGAACTCGAGCGAATAATTTAGATGCACGTTAAGAGGTTGAGGGTTAGGGTGATCACAAAGTATTTGATCAAGTGGAAGAATATGTCTAGTGAAAATGCTTGGGTGGATGAAACATTCATTTAGGAGCATCCAACAATTGTCAATATTGAAGACAACGTTAGTTTTAAGGGGAGGGGTATGTTACACCCTTGACATATAACTTGTATTAAGATATGTGTGGTTGACTTGTAGCTATCATATCCTTTAATTAGGTCATATAATCATTTCTATAGTTTAACATTGTTAGTAAGGTTGGCATAGGGTGTTTCCATAGCATAATCATGATACACACACACACACACACACACACACACACACACACACACATCATAATATGGTTGAAATAGAGCAAAATATATAAATAAATGATAAGCCACTTTGAGAGGGAAACCTTTGCAATTTTACGATAAAAATAGAATTCACAATATGATGATAAAATATTAATCATTGCCCCTCTCTCTCTCTCTCTATATATATATATATATATATATATATATGGTTGAAATATAACAAAATATATAAATAAATGATAAGCCACTTTGAGAGGGAAACATTCATAACTTTACGATAAAAATGGAATTCACAATATGATGATAAAATA
This sequence comes from Torreya grandis, assembly GCA_037957365.1. NCBI lineage: Eukaryota > Viridiplantae > Streptophyta > Pinopsida > Cupressales > Taxaceae > Torreya > Torreya grandis. Next base: position 648,864 of record JARHVA010002770.1, read on the forward strand.
TTAATCATTGCCTCTATATATAACCATATTGTGATCTATTTATAGTATTCTATTCAAGTGGTCTAGTATTTTCATTACAACTTTAGACATGTCTAAAGTGTTAGTGCATGCTTTGGACTAGGAAGGCAAAATGGAGTGAAATTTGAGGATGAAGAAAATTATAGCTAGGAGGTGTCGAGAGAATATGCAAGAATCGATAAAAGTTAGAAAATGCACCAACAATGCTTAATTTAAACTATTAATTGACAAACACATAAACATCCTAAAAACACATAATTTAACAACTAATAAATGCATAGGGGCCATTTTTTAGCATTCGCATTGCTTAGGAGATATTTCTTAAATTGTGAGCAAAGAGGCTACTTAGAAAGTGGTCCTATAAATGGGACTCCTATATTTTCTCACCAGGGACTATAAAACAAGTTAAGGAATAATTTGTAGTCAAAATGGTCTCATGATATATATTTTTAAAAAGATAATATATGGAAGTGTTATATTTTTATCCGTACAAAAATATTTTTTCAATCATTCATAAATTATCGTTTAACAAAATATCTTCCTACAAAATATGAGTAGGGGTGATAAACTTTGAACACCTCCTTTCCCCCTTCATCTCAAACTATCCAATTATAATTAAAGATCTTAATATTTCACACAAAGAAAAACATTTTTGAGTATACTTGTATATGATTTTGATGACCAACATTTCAGATGACATCCTATGATCTATCATTAAAAAAATATATACAAGAATAATAAACTATAACTCCTTATATAAATAACTTAATATAGTACAATAATACTCAATACAATATGCAAAATAGAATTAAATACAAAATAGTTATTATAATATTATCTCAACTACCTTCAAAATATTACATAACTTGTAAAGTGTTTTAATTCTTTTTCACTCTATTTTTCCAATTTCAATGGATTCTCTCAATTGAAATTTGTGAGAATAAATTTTCATCACAATCACCTCAACTTCTTAAATGCAAATCTTAATTTTTATCATTAGAAAAAAACTAGGGACTTATCCATCCTTGCAACAATTTATAATTCTATGAAGAAATAATGGACGTAATTAAAATCATGTCATATAATTTTTCCAATATTTTTTTAATTGTGAGCACAACAAACACAAGCTATTTGAATTCTGGTTCCCCACAACGTTCTGTTTCTTTGGCGCCATTATCAACTGAAAGGAGGCACCATTACCCAGGTAATTCCACTGTATGGTGCCATTCCCATTTCTTCTTCGTTTAATATTTGCACAAACAATACCAATCCTTCAATTCTATTCTAAAACAACCTTAGCAGACAGCATGGCGAATGCAATGTGGCCAAGAGCAAGCAGACTATTAATGGCGGCTGCTAAATCTGACTCTGCCCCTGAAGCCATCCCCAACATCAACCCCAACATTTCTGGTCAAGCAAAAGGCCTCCTAGCGCCCTACCCAGTTTCCTCTCAAATGAAAAAGTTCCTTGGTGTCTCTCAGATCTCTCGCCCCGGAGCTCTGAAAAAAGTATGGGAACATATCAAGCAGAACGACCTGCAGGTCAGCATTACTCCACAATTCTTCATGCTTGTCTCATATTTATATTTGCATTTTGTCTTGGGTCTCGTTCCCTGGGATGGAGTAGATACATGGAGTGTTTTTATTTTGAATGTTTTTGTTGCTAGCCTTTGAATGTTGCTCATTTTATAGACAGACACTGCTGTATTCTGATATTTCCATGGGGATTTGGGTTTAATTTTACAATAGGGATGTCTTAGTTCTGTATAAGGTTCTGCTAATTGATTATTTTCTGTTAGCAGCAAAACAGAGCGATGGGTTCTCTCTTGTGTCAAATGGGGAAGTGGGTTGTTTGAAATTAATTTCTCTAACGTAGTTTTGATTTGCAAACACTGAGCTCCAGCATTTTAAATTATAGGCAGAGTTATGTGAGTAGTGGCCATTTGGTAAGCTAAATGATTGGCTTCAAGACGCAGGGGAATCACTGGTTCATGATTCTATTTATAAAACTTGAGTTTAGGAGATTAGGGTGCAAATATACCATCCCAGGGTTAGGTTAAGGAAACTACCCAATTGGGTGGAGCAAACCTTTTTGCCCTCTACACAGAGGTAAGGTGTATGGGCATTTACGGCTCTTAAAGTGTGGATGATTCCTCCTATGATCAGGATCCCTTGCGTATCCACTTGAAAGAGATTGAGAACAGGGGTCAGACTGTAGTGATTATCTCCACTAGCCAGGCTAGCAACCTGAATGGGTTTAAGAACAGGGGTGTGTGTGTCTGATGTGATTGGGCTTCCCACTCAAAGTTAAAATAGGAATTAGATCATACTGATGACAACAGCTTAAGAATTCATCCCAAAACTTATAAGTAGGACGCTATATTTGCACACAGAGTAATGTGTCTACTGTGCAGTAGTTTTACTGTTCGTATTTTTGAATGTTTTTTTGTTAAGGGAAATTTTCTTCATTGGGTACTTAGGAGGGGCAAGAAAATAAAAATTTACGAGAGGAGAGGTGGCCTAATGCGAAGAGGATAGCCAAACTACATTTAACTTATTCCTTTTTAAAAACTATATTTTATCCCATATTGTACATCCTAAGTCAGTCTAATGGTGAAGGCCTATGCATTCCATGTAAGAGGCACCGATTCGAACCCAATGGGGGCAGGGTTTTTTAGCCCAGTACAAACATTACTTGATGTAAATAGAAAAAACAATCGCACAACTTTGTGGAGAAAATAACGAGCAAAGAGCAATATATAAGGCAAACGGAAAGAACAATCCCCACAATCCCCTTCGAACCACATTGTACGGAATGATGAACTGAGACACGTGTTTTCGATCTTCCTCATATTAATTCCAATGCTCTATTTCCAATTTGGGGGCAGAAGTAGATAAGGCCAGTATTTACTTGTTGCCGCCAATGGAAATCAAATGACATTGTACGAAATGAACAATGAACAATTAATAAGGCAAATGGAAAGAACAATGCCTTGTGAGATTCCAAACCACCTTTACCATTGGAAATCAAATAACATTGTATGAAATTGTAATGTCCCCAAATGGGGTTTCCCAATAAACCCTAAGATAAATCTGTTAACAAACTAAAATCTGTCTCAAAAACCAGCAAACCCTAGTGCCAATCAAGATGCAATAAATATCCTCCTCAATGCTTAATTCAGATACAAACCCTAGGTGCCAAAGAGCCAAGGCTAAATGCTAGATCCCAGCCACTAATCAATTCAGATTTCCTCTCATAAACATGCCAAATTAATGTCAATTTATTTCCAATAAATGCTGTAACGAAATACCTCTTTAGTTGCTTCTTGTAAGATGAGTTTATCACTTATTTTTGTTCCCTTCAAGTTTGATTTCATATGAACTCACAGCCAGTTGATACCTGCTCCAAATGCCTTGAAACCTTTGCAAAATGTTTCAAGAAATACATTAAAAATACTATCAAAAGACGTGGCTTGAACGCCCCTTGTTAGATGCTTGCAACCACCTCCAAACCTCTTTAATCAAATCATTACCCTTAGAATGTTTGCAACAATAATTACCGATGATTATGCAATTCCCAAACCCTCATGTAATTTGCCCAAACAAGCTGGAATTGATTATTAAAATATGCATAAATTATAGGGATCAATTTACCATGTTTTAGGGTCAAATAACACTCTATAATGTCCACAAAAATTCCCCAAGATGGATCACTCCACTTGCAAAATATTACAATTTTTTCTGAATTAATTACCTTATTTTCAGCTCTCAATAATTTATTATTTGCCTCAGTTGAAATTTCAAAAATTTGTATCTTTCGGAATATTTAGAATTTCAATGCAAAAGTTAGCTCAAAATAATTACAAAAATAGTAGCTATCAAACAAAACTAGATTCAAAATTTTTCTTCCATAAGAAGTCCTTCAAAAGATGTCCTGAAGTTCAAAAAACCCTAGTTACAAATCTAGGTTCCTTCAAACTTGAAAACGGAGCTCAATTGCACAACCAAACAATGAGAAATCAATGCAAATAACTCTCCAAGGTATTCACTTTGCCTTTGAACAAGGTGGTGTTATCAAACACCTTTGTAGATATAATTGCATGCAATTATGCAAATTTGAAGCGCAATTACAGCCTTTGAATAGAGCTGCCCTATGTGGCATATTGAAGGTTTTCATCTCCAAACTCCTTTGTGCACTTGAAGGGTTTCGTCTTCAAGTCACTTATTCAAGTTTGACATACTTGAGCATAAGATTTAATATTCAAATGAGCATAATCTTCGAATGAACAACTCACATTTTTTTTATATCTATCTTCCAAGTGTGGTGCCCAAAATAGGAGAGAAACTCTCATTGTTTAAAATAATAAAAAAATCTCTTATAATTTCACTTTAGGCCTTAAGTGCTTATGACCCTTAAAAAGACTCCAATTTAAGTGGAAATTAGATTATTATTACTTTATTTTAAGTATTTAAAAATATTTTTTATTTTAGTAATAATATTATTTAATTTCAAAATGGGTACATTACAATCCTTCTCGTCCAAAATTGTTTGTCCTCAAGCAATTGCAATATCCATGGAGGTATCCCAATATACTTTATTATGCAGTGTCCAATTGTAACTTATTCCCATGGAAAAGAAGCTTCAAACTGAACTTGTACCTTGCTGTACTTGTGTTTTGGAGGCTGCCTCTAAGTGTTGAAAGTGTCATGACATCCACTATTAAGCCTCCAAACAATTCCTAGGCTCATTCCTTTCTCAAGCCAATGGCTGCCCCAAACACGTTTCCCCACACAACTCAAAACAGCTGTCAATATGTTTCAATTCCTGCCCCAACCTCTTCAAAATGGGTCTCTCAAGAGTTGGAATCTTCCACGATGAAGCCATGGACACTTGTCCCTTCATCGAGGAAGAAATCATCTTACCAAAAAGAATGTACATGCTGATATGTGGGCTGTTATGTGATGTACAACCATGCCATTAATTCCACAAGTCAACCAATTCATTCCACGTTGACCTCCCATGTGTCCTCCATGTCCATATTGTTCAAGGATACCAATATGAACTCTAACAACATAAAAAAAAAGCTAGAGCTGCCAAAAGGATTTTTTTCGAAAAATGATACTTTGGTGCCCCAAATGGAAAGATCCATTTGATCTTCGTCCCATGTGTGCATACTAGAGTGACTACCCTTTAACAACTCTTTGGTAGCCTCTACATGCCATGACAAATCTTTCCCAACTTGCAAACAATTGACCAAATCAAATGCTTTGAACAACATACCTTGGGAATAATTTTTTCCACTTTGCAATCCCCTTTGGGGGCCCTTCATGTGCATGGTGTATCCCATCCATGGCTGCCGCTTCTTATTGCTAATGAGCAAACATGAAGTCAAGTAGTAGTCAAATGAATGCTCAAAACTCTCCAAGATGTAGTGCTGTTCCGTGCCCTCAAATTTCACCTTTTTCTCATGCAAACCCTAGCCCCCAATAATGACATTTTCAGAATTTATGAGCAGCTGACAAAATGCAACAAAAGCAGTCATATTGCCTATGTGAAGGTGTTGTAGAAATGTTATGAAAACTGGATTTTCTAATTGAAAAAAAAACAGAATTAAATAGTGCAACATTTCCCTTTGTTATGGGCGATACAATGCCCCGAAAATCAATCTTTTTGCTCATGATAGCCGGTTGTAGCAAAATTCTCAACTCTGAAATTTTTGTGAGAAAATTTTCAGACCTCTTATCAAAATTTTCAGACTTCTTTGTTGACTGTATTATGCAACCGATTTCCCCCTTGGTGTGGTTCAATGGCCATGAATTTTGCAAATAAATTTCAGACTCTTCCGGAAAGTGAGGACAAAAATTCTTTTCGGATTATACCTTGTAACCGGTTGCTCATAACTTGGGCCTTTGCTTAATCCATGAGGGGTCTCTTGCCCTCCATGCACTCAACTTCACCCCTTGCATTGCTCTTGGTCATGGCAAGTGATGTCATTAATGAACCTACACATGAAGCAAACATGTTAGAAGAAACATTAGTGTTTAGCAACACTTTTATAATTATGTCACCTTGTCTCATGAGCATGATATGGGCCTCGTTTTTATGTTTTAGCTTAATCTTACCCTGGTTGTAGTATGCCTTTTTCTCCTCCCAATTTCTCCTAGTGGTTGAAAATTTGCTACTACACACTTGAATTGTTCCCATAGTGTTGGAATGTGAGGAGCACAATTTCGTAGGAACCATGCACACCATGTGAACAAAATTTCTTAATAGAAACAAACTGAAAATGCAAAAGACACTATGATCCTGGGACCATGATAACCCTTGCCTACTTTCTTCTTTATGTTAACCCTATACATGCTAGCAACACTATGTTGATAGAGCTCCCCTGGATCCCATATACACGAGGGATATTTGTCATGTTCTTTCCTTGAAGTTTCCTTGAATTTACTTGGAAGACTTCTTCTCCTTGAGTGTCCCTCACCTCCACCTCAATGATAGCACAAGCTTTGCAACCAAGGTAATGAGAGAACCAATCATGAAGAGAAAACATTGAATGCTTACCAAGTTGACAACTCAATTGTTTCCCCATCAAAAAATCTGATTCTCCTTTTATATGCAAGGTGCATCCTTTTTTTTCTTTCTTGGCATCACTCCCTCAATGGACTTCTTTACTATGTCCCTTCTTGTTAGGACATGTGCTTCCTTAGCAAGACATAACCAAAAGTGTTTCCTCCAAACTTCCTCTTGCAATATGAATTTAGACAAGGAAAATGATGAATGAAAAGGAGCAATACAAAAACTTTCTTTTTTGGCATACCTTTCTATTATGATGTCCTTGTTCATGCTTCCTTCTTGACACTTTGTTGGCTCATGAAGTTGTTGAACAACTTCTCTTTGCTTCACCTTCAGAAATTCTGATTTTTCTATTACTTCTCCATTAGTGTCAACCGTTTGCAACCCCATTGGTTGCTTCATAGTTTGTTGGAACTCTTTACTTGACTACCCTTGAATTTCTGGTTCTTGTGGTTCATAAATTTCAATCATTGGCTGCCTTTTACTATGCTGAAACAACTCTTTTTGCTGCTCGAAAACCTCTGATTTTTCTTTTGTTTGATGCAAGCATGTCAACTCCTCAAAGTAAAGTTCGGGATCACCCCAATCAAATCTTTTAATGAGCCACCTGCTAAATTTGTCATAGGTATCTATGAGATGGTGCTCTTGGGTCACCAACTTGTGGTACCACCAATCATAGGCAACCCCCTTTAAATGTGATATGGCAAATTTCATGGCCACACTTTCCTCCATGGGACAAAAGCAAACTTTCTAGTGGAATGGTTAAGTTTTCTACTTTATCTTGACTATCAATAGTCATGCATAAACTATTATGACATCTATAAGCAGGATGTCCATGACGTGTACGTGTAGGATAAACCAAATCTTCATTGAATTTAATTTTTCCAGTGAAAGGGGCTCGTATATGTTCTACAATATCACTTGTAAATACCCCACTAGTATGAAAGGTCTTTAATGTTAGTTGAGTCCCTGGTTCTCCAATTGATTGGCCAAGTGAAAGGTATGTGTCTACCTTATCAACCCATGCACTAGCTGAAATACCTACAAAACCATCAAATATGGGAATAACAAATTCCCCAAAAGCATCTTGTACTCCCTTTTGTCTACATCGGTCCATCCTATGACCACCTCTTCCTCTCTTCTATATCACAAACTCAATGATATTTGGGGCCTTTCAAATAGTAGGTGCAAAAGTCATGTATCCTTCATAGGTTTCCATGAGATCAATCTGAATAGAAGGCTGCCCCTTCATATCTTCCATGTCAAGTAACCCTTCAATTCTCACAGTTAGCCAAGATGTTGGCTTTGATACCACTGTAATGTCTCCGAATGAGACAATTAGGTCAAGATGGGGTTTCCCAACAAATCCTAAGATAAAATCTGTTAACAAATTAAAATCTGTCCCAAAAATCAGCAAACCCTAGTGCCAATCAAGATGCAATAAATATCCTCCTCAATGCTTAATTCAGACACAAATCCTAGGCGCCAAAGAGCCAAGACTAAATGTTAGATTCCAGCCACTAATCAATTCATATTTCCTCTCATAAACATGCCAAATTAATTTCAATTTATTCCCAATAAATGTTGTAATGAAATACCTCTTTAATTGCTTCTTGTGAGATGAGTTTATCACCTATTTTTGTTCCCTTCAAATCTGATTTTATATGAACTCATAGCCACTTGATACCTACTCCAAACACTTTGAAACCTTTGCAAAACGTTTCAAGAAATACACTAAAAATACTATGAAAAGATATGGCTTGAACGCCCCTTGTTAGATGCTCACATCCACTTCCAAACCTCTCTAATCAAATCATTACCATCAGAATGTTAGCAAAAGTAATTACTGATGACTATGCAATTGCCAAATTCTCATATAATTTGTCCAAACAAGCTGGAACTAATTATTAAAATAAGCATAAATTATAGGCATCAATTTACCATGTTTTAGGGTCAAATAGCACCCTACAATGTTCACAAAAATTCCCCAAGGTGGATCGCTCCACATGGAAAATATTACAAATAATTTTCTAAATTAATTACCTTATTTTCAGTTCTCAATAATTTATTATTTGCCTCAATCAATTGAAATTTCAAAAATTCGTATCTTTCGGAATATTTGAAATTGCAATGCAAAAGTTAGCTCAAAATGATCACAAAAATAGTAGCTATCAAATAAAATTAGAATCAAAATTTTTCCTCTATGGAAAGTCCTCTAAAAGATGTCTCGAAGTTTCAAAAACCCTAGTAACAACACTAGGTTCCTTTAAACCTGAAAATGGAGCTCAATTGCGCAAGCAAACAATGAGAAATCAATGGTAACAACTCTCCAAGGTATTCACTTTGCCTTTGAACAGGTTGGTGTTATAAAACACTTTTGTAGATTCAATTGCATGCAATCATGCAAATTTGAAGCGCAATTACAGCCTTTGAATAGAGTTGTCTTATGTGGAAGAATGAAAGTTTTTGTTTCCAAACTCCATTGTGCATTTGAAGGGTTTTGTCCTTAAGTCACTTGTTCAAATTTGACATACTTGAGCATAAACTTCAATATCCAAATGAGCATAACCTTCGAATGAACAACTCACCTTCCTTTTATATCCATGTCCCAAGTGTAGTGCCCAAAATAAGAGGGAAACTCTCATTTTTTAAAATATTAAAAGAACCTCTATATAATTTCACTTTACGCTGTAATTGCCCATGACCCTTAAAAAGGCCCCAACTTAAGTGGAAATTAAATTATTAGTACTTGATTTTAAATATTTAAAAATACTTTTTATTTTAGTAATAATATTATTTAATTTCAAAATGAGGACATTATAGAAATGATGAACTACACGTGTTTTTGATTCTCTAATATTAACCTCACATGCTCTACTTCCAATTTTGAGGCTGAAGTAGAGAAGGCCAGTATTTACTTCTTGCCACCATTGGAAATCAAACACCAGTGTACAAAATGATGAACCACAACATGTGTTATCGATCACTAATATCAACTTCACATGCTTTATTTGCAAATTGGAGGCAGAAGTAGATAAGGCCATTATTTTCTTCTCGCAGCTTGCCTATAAACTTTTGCTTACAGTATACTGTTTGCCCATATTGAAAAATGTGAAATTATATACCTTAAATCGATATTAATCAACCTCCATTAGCACAAAATAGATTTAATAAGTTTTTAAATTTCACCTGGACAGGGTTTGGTTGAACGCAAGGTGCTTTCATATCTGTTACTTGTTAGTACAAAATGAACTCAGAGCCATTTGCATATCATGTCTTTACATAACATCTTTAGGGTAAGATTGGTATTAATTTTTGATTACCACATCTTGTTATTTGTCATTTAGAGGCAGTCTGTTGAGATATTGGATTGCTTTTTTTCATTTTATAGTGAGTGCCCTGCCTGTTAGATTCTTTGGTATTTAAAAAATCCTTTTATATGCATGCAACTGCAAGTGCAAACAACTCTAGTTTGATATGTTAATGCTATATATTTTTGCTTTTATCTAAAGGGTTTGACTGAGAAATGGAATGGATTACAGTTTACAACTAAGGTTTTTATTAGCAGTTGTGGTTTGTGGAAACAGACTGGTAAGGGTTTCGTTGAAGGGGCTTCTTCAAAGGGTCCTGTATATAGTTGAAAGAGGCCCTTTTGAAGGGTTTGGACAATCAGTTAAATAAGGTGAAAAATGCTAATATTGATTAAAAAGTGTCAAATTTCTTTTTTGTTCTTCTGCTTAGGATAAGTAAATGTTTAATGTACACATATATAGGTATGCTGGAAGTTTTAGGAACAAAATGTAAATCTGGCCTTTAAAAATCAGACTTGATAATGGAACTCTCTAAAAGCACCCGAGACAAGTCTGGGACTTGTAATGTCAGTATTGATTTTAATTTTTTATAATTGTTTTAATTTTCAAACTGAACTACTGCATGGAAAGAGTGGGATTTTAGCTGCCAAGCAATATAAATGTGGCATTTAGAACTAATAAATAGGGTACTATATGTTTGTGTCTCAACATTATAGGCCCAAAAATAAATTGCGAAATTCAGCGAAATTGATGAGGAATAATAGGATTAATTGTTCCATCCTAAAAGATTAACATAGCAACATTATCCCTTTTAAAGTTTTCACAGGCCCAATGGATTTTATTGAATCTAAGGACTTGGTATGTAATTTGTGCTTTTGACATTTCTAGAAATGTATAAATAATTTAACTAGTGTCATGCCTCTTGTATTTTTTGCAAATGCAGAATTTGTCATCATGCTACAGTAGAGACCTAGTGGTCCCACTGAGAGGGGCTACAAAATTTATTTTGCAGGTCTTGCAGAGAATATTTAGAAATGTTTTTGTAGGGGAGTGGTCCCCTGCTACATAGTATTTTCAAATTTCACTATACATCTGTCTTTTAAGTTTCTGTAAGTATTTGAAGCTAAAAAATAGAAAAAATTAAACAATCTATTATTGCCAGGTGAACTCAAAGTTTGCTAAAATATCAGAGTGGATGCAAGAAAGGCATTACCCATACTAAAAGCCTTGCTAATCTAGAAGCATGTCTTTGAGGTGAAAGCCACGGGTTGATGTGCTAGCATCCTCCTTGATGCAGACACTCCTTTTATCTCAGATCTGCAACCTGTTGTATCTCACAGATAGAACACAATATAAATGCAGCGGACAAATTAATAGTATATGGCCAGAAGAACTTACAGCAGAGAAATAATTATCATCTGCCAAACACTGCCGAAAACTACGAGGAAATGAAAAACCACCATAAACAAAATATTCAGGATGTTACACATTGAATCTCTTCTTTATTTCTTGTAACCACCTCTTTACAAAGTCTCCTCTATTTCCTCTAATCCCCAAACTAAACTAACATGCATTTTTATTAACAGCTTAAAAAGTAACAAGAAGTAAAAACTCCTATTTTGACTTTCCAACTCTACAAATAGTTAATCAACTACAGCTGTTACCTCAACTCCACAAAAACACAGAGCAGTTATAGAAAACTGCTATTATTAGTAAATACAGACTCCTAAATAACCCACTACAGCAATTACAACCCACAAATGACAGTCACAACAAATTTCCTAAAATAAATGAAGACTAAAACTGACGGGAAGTGGAAGCTATTCAGCATTTAATGGTTGGCTACATCATCCTTCCCATCTATTAGAAATTCTGAACATCCTGGTTCAGAGTCATATAACGAAGTATTTTTTCTGTACTTAAGCAAGTCAGCCTCCATGATCCAGGTATTATAGGAATCCAGCAGGCCTTCCCACTTAACAAAATAGAGATTATATGCCCTGGACTGTGTAGCAGCCAACTTGGTATAGAACAATCATTCAATCCGCTCTCTTTTCTTCTTTGGCATGTGCTTGGTCCAATTGTTGTTTTTCTTGTCATGCTTTTTATCATTCATCTGATCATCATTTGTCCCAGCAGAGTGAGTAAAGGTTGGCAACATTAAAAATAGGACTGATGTCCAAGTACTCATTAAGGTCAATCACATAAGCATTGTCATTTATCCTCTTCTGAATTCTGAAAGACCCGATTTTCTTGGTCTTGAACTTGTTGTAGGCACCTTGTGGTTACCTCTCCTTGCACAAATGTACCATGACATCTCCCCTTCTTGGAAGATTTTTTTCTTCTTATGCATATCAGCATTTTTTTTGTATTGTTCATTCATTGCCTGCAATTTGTGCCTAATCTGTTGATGTACCTCTTGAATACTCTCTACAAATTCGGTAGCATCTTGGCTAATTTGTGGGTTTACGGGCAGATCAATAAAGTCCACAATTCCTTTAAGATTTGTGCCATACACAATTTGAAAAGCAGACTTATCTGTAGATCTGTTTATGCTAGAATTATAGGCAAATTCAGCTTTGCATAGTATCAAATCCCATTGCCTAGGGTTGTCACCAACTAAGCATCTCAGTAGATTGCCCAGGGTCCTATTCACCACCTCTGTTTGACCATCGGTTTGGGGTGGGTATGCTGAACTATATTGCAGCCTGCTGTCCATTTTCTTCCACAAGGTTCTCCAAAAGAGGCTTAAGAAGTTTGTGACCCTATCACTGGTTATGATTTTCGGAATACCATGTAACCACACTACTTCCCTAAAGAACAATTGTGCATCTTGACTTGCATCATTTGTCTTCTTCCAGGGTTTGAAGTGGATCATTTTAGAAAAGCGGTCGACCACAAGTACTGAATCATATCCTCTTTGGGTTCGTGGCAGCCCCAAGACAAGATCCATGGAAATATCATTCCATGGTTCTTTTGGCACAGGTGAAGGCATATATAGGCCTGTATTTTGCTGTCCTCCTTTTACAATTTGGCACACCCTACAAGCAACGACAAATATATTCAAATCTCTTTTCATATTTGGCCAAAAGATTTTTTCACTCACCAATCCAAAAGGTCCTATCTCTTTTAAAGTGCCCACTCAACCGGCTTGAGTGCATTTCTCTCCTCGATCCAAGGGGAATATAAAGCTGAGATCCCTTAAACAAAAAGCCATCTACTAATAAATAGTCTTCAAATGAATGCATACCTGAATTGTCTTGACTACTTAGAATTCAAAAATTCTGCCAAAATATGGATCACATGCATATTCACTATTCATTTCTTCAAGGCCAACCAGTTCATTACTCATTACAACCAACAAATGATGCCTTCTACTTAATGCATCAACCTCCACATTACTTTTACCACTCTTGTGCTTCACAACAAATGTATATGCCTGCAAAAATGAAGCCCATTTGACATGTTTGCGGGACAACATATCATTGGAATTTATGTACTTCAAGGCTTCATTGTCAGTCATCAAAATAATTTCTTTATGTAAAAGATAATCCTTGAAAATCTGGATTAAACTCCCAATTAAACCGACGCAGACCAATCTCTGCATGTGCAACCCCGTCGATGGGACAAGATGGCCACTTGGCTTATCAATCTTGCTATGTCATTAATTATCAACCAAAGTGCGTTAGCTTGACAAGGTGTCGACACTGTATGTGCGGCTCTAGTGTCTCTTTGAAGGTTGGGTCCTAATCGTTGCGTAAACAAAAATACACTTGCATAAATTAAATTGCATGAAAGTAAATAACATAAATAATTCTAATCTATTCCAAAATTGAATTATGAATAATACACAAAATTAAATATGCTTACATGAATTCAATCACATATTATAATGCAACATAAGATAATAAATAGACGTGAATTATATGTAAACAATACTAAGCTAACGGTCAAGGAATTAGTCTACCAATCTGTGCAAGTGGGACCTGCCTTGATTGGGTTGGATCTTGATTCCTCTCCTTCTTAAGGCAAATGAATTATAACAAGCTGATATTATTTCATAAACATAACAATTTTGCTTATAGCAGAGTTACAAAATTATTCTCACTTCATTACTGACTATTTGAGTAATACTAAATTATTGACTGATGATCCTATGAGACCTAAACTCTTCCTATTATATAGGAGAAATAGGTTCCTTATTTAGAGGATCCTAAATGTAAGAGGTTGCAACCAAAAACTATGGCTGCAACTAAATACAATACTAAACAACATTGGTTATAAACAAATACATAACCAAACGAAATAATTCATGCACGAAGAGAGAAGGATTTGGTTGAGCAAATCACTTCTTCCTATATTCATGGCACAATTCTCACTCCTAGAATCATGGAAGAGATTTTTGTTCCAAGTCGCCAATTCATTGCCAACTAGTTGCTACAGGTTAAAACAGTCGCTATAGGATTTGGATAGATGCTATGAGATAGAGCAAGTTGTAGAACATATGCTACAAAATGCAGCCAATGTACTAAGTTTGTTTTCCTTGGATTCTTGCTAGCTTCTTAAATGACTTTTGAATTCTTCCATTAGCAAAACCACGTAATAAAATCAATTAATCACATTATTTTATCCAAAACTCATTATTCTATATTAGAACATAAGTCTATACAACAAAGATATAAATGGGAGTAAAATCATGGTTTGAGGCTTATATAAATGGCCAGGGTGGAAAGGTTTATGAACTAATCATGTGTCAGATGAGTGCTATTTCTTAGACTCATCACACCCCTTAAGTTGTTGTGTGTCCTCGTGCAACCATGCAAGTAGCCTAAGAGGCTGCTCCAAAATTGTATTCAACTATCCCTTGCTGCTGGTTTGTTATTTGAGTTTTTTTTTTTTTAAAATTTTTTATAGCAACTTTTTATTTTTTTATTCTTAATTTTACACAAAGGAGAATGAATCTCCTTCATTCACATCCACAAATGACAATACTTTTTCTTTCCATGGCCCAGGGTACCTTTGAAACACAAACTTCTTTGGTGGGTCCTCAATTTGTGGAGGTTCCTTCTTTTTTTGTTTCTCCTGGCCAGATTCTGCGGATTCAGCCTTATAATGAGGGTCGTAACTTCATTCCAAGGTGAGGGCAGTGATTTCTTGCCAGTTCCCTGAGTAGTGACTCTCAGGATCTCCCCTGTGTGGTAGAATGTATTTCTTTCTTCTACTGCATCAGCCCTGAGATATAATCCTCTTTTTCCTATTGTTGGAAGACTAGTAACTTCTGCAAGCGATTTTTCTGTCAAAACAGTTTTTTAGTGCCTTTACTATGGCAATGTTACCATGCATGGTTTTGGCAAATTCCTTTACTACGCTTGCATCAAATCCTGTTAATCTCATGAAGAAAGTCATCCAACCAACATTTCTAAAAATCTTTATAATTTTTGGATTTTTCAACAGGTTTGTATGATCACAAGACTCATGCATGCTTGGATTTCCTCCCATGCTAATATACAAGGTGTGCCTCCATGCAACCATTTAATTTTTATTTATGATGTGCATGCAATCAACTCAAGTCTCATGTCTTAGCTATTTTCATGAAGATGACTATGCCTTTCTAAATATGCAGAATATTTTCGGCCCAAGAAAGTGGAGTCCACCCTTCCTCCTCAACTTAATCGGATCACTTGTCCTCAAGTGGCTGAAAGTTACAAATAATTAGGGGTGTGTCTGGGTGTAAAGGATATGTAGGGCCCAAGACTAGAGATTGGAGCTCTAAGCAAGTGGGAACGTGAATAGAAAAGGTCAAAACAGGGAAATGAGTGTTATGGCTGACGGATGGTGAGGAAAAGGGATAAAGTAGGGGAGTCAAATGCTGGAAAAGAGGGCGTAGGGTATAGTTTGTGGCTTGTGGAATCGGGATAAAAGAAATTATAGTTGCATATTACCATGTTCAAATAAAAATAATGAATATAACTGAAAAAATAATATAATTGCTTGAATTTATGATGGCTGTCCAAATAAAAGCCAAGAGTCAACAATGAGTGCATTTAGCAAACGTAGTGATGGAACAACATGACGTCCTTTATGTAGTGTGAGCAAGTGTAGATATCAACAATCCAACATCTTGAATGATGGAAAGAATATGTACGAAAGTTGAAAGCAACAAAAATAACTATCAAATGAAATGGAACTTGTGAAGTCTGACAGTAGAATGGATGTTCAGCCAGATGAACATGAAATACAAACATCCCCATGTAAAAAAATCAGCTCTTGGATGACTAGGAAGCCTAAACTGGTCTGCAGGATGTCAGGAGATAGAGCAAACATATAGGCAAAGTGAAGAAGACAAAACATCCGGAACTGGTAACAAATTGGTGGTAGATGTTGCATGATCAACTGTAGGAGTGCCCTATGGAAAATAGTTAGGTAGTAGGAGCTGCATGTGCAAACTAGGAACTTGTAGCTATGAGGTCAAAAGAATGCAAGACCACATACACAAGGATGAAACATAGATCTGCAACCTGAGAAGAAATATGAGCAATCTATAATAGGGTAAGCAATAGGAAACATGAAAAATGCTGGCATGACTTGTACTAGTCCCCTAAAAATAGTAATTTTGTATCATTTATAGCAAGAATGTTATTGCTATGAGCACCTAGCCTTAGAGCCTATGTTAGAAAAATGCAAACACAAATATAGATTGTAGGTATAAGCAATAAAAATAGAAAGGGTTGCAAAAATGAAAGGACCTAACATATTGCTATTCCAAGTTTTTTTTTAAACAATTTTTACTCCTAATTGGTCAACAAGTTGGTTTTCCATTCAGATCCTTTTTATTCAATTTTGGACAGACAACAAGCTGGTTTTCTTAACTCAAAACCGTTAACAATGCTCGAGGGTTTTCATTGTTGATTTTTTTAAATTTTTTTCCAGAAATGACAACATGAGAGAGAGGTTAGAAAGAAGCTATACCATAGCTTCTAAATCAACTTAATTATTTGCATAGAATTCTGCATAGGCATGTAATGGCAAGTCATGGTTGCTGACGAAAAAGAAAATCCTGATCAAATCAACAATGCATAACTTTTGTGTTCAGTTGTTCGATATCCAATCATTTTTTTTAACCTACTTATCAATGTGCAGTTTGGTAGTTTTCTTGTGTGAAACAATGTCCGATATTCTAAGGGAAGTCTCTTTGTGACGTGTACCCATCATGCTACATGAATCTTTTTTGTATGACCGATAGGTGATGTAAAGCCATTTTAAAATGTGCATCAGAAAGTGTGGGTTTCCCCACACATCAACAAATATCACATTTATGGTGATTGTTGTATCAACAAAGAGAAATTTATTAAGCCAAATGTTGTTTTGATATTGTATATGGTATGGATCAAAACTCTTGTTGGGTGTATGTGAATGAATCAATCTTCAGCTGTCATAAGAGTACCTTGGAAGAACCTAAAAATTTCCACGGGATGTGTTACATTAAATCAATATTGAAATTTTTCATGAAGCTCAAACATGCTCAAGGGAATATATAACATTGGTTGTATGGTTGAAGTGTAAAAATAATTTCAGTTTTATCATTTTCAAGGCAATTAATGTGAAGTCTATTGGGTGTTGTGAATTTTTGCTCTAAAAGGACAAGCAATTTGATGGAGAAAAATGATGCAAATGAGTGAAATTTGTTCTTTTGATAGTTTGTAAATAATTAAGTAGATTGTGTCTGCATTAGGTGCGTATAGTTCTAGCTTCCAGTGAATGATGAGAATATGATTTTAGTCATTTTTATAGGATTTCCAGCAACATGATGGTTTTTGGTTCCATTACGAACTGGGTGGCTGTGATATTTTCATCTTTAGAATGATCAAGTTTCTCTATGGTGGCCAATAAATATCATATTTCGGGTGCCACCCTATCTGAAATATAGTAATTTTGCAAAACATTAAGTGTAATATGACCATAATTGCTACAGACTACATTACTTGTTGTTACAATAAATTTTGGTCACGTCTGTAGTTGCTATGGGCTGGTCAATAGTTGCTACAGGTGTTTGATTGCTTAGCAAATTTAAATCAGATATCGGTGGATGAGTTTTAGTATTATGCCATTAAGAATTGTTCCCATGAATTCCTTTAAGCAGAGAGACAAAATTTGTTAAAATTTATTTACAAAAGTCAAATTTGTACAAGACTAATTTTTGTAAGCATGAGTTCTTAGTGGTACAGACTAACTTTCGAATGATTGCGAGTCAAAGATTTGCTCATTATTGGTATGGATTGTTCATTTGGATTGAAAGACTTCCTTAGGGTAGTTTATTTATTATGAAGGCCATGAATGTGGTTTACAATCCTTGAATAGATATGGAATTTTATGAATGTAATGGGGTGTGTTATCATTTCTTTATTACAAACTAGGTAAGCTAATGTTGTGTGATAAAATAAGGAAGAAATTTTTAACCTGAAGTTTGAGTGTATTAAGGAAGATTAAACTATCAACTCTTAGATGCACAACTGAGCCATTAGATTCAGATAGCCAAGAGCTTGATAAATAATTTAATAATGCTCTCTCATCTTAAAGGTTGCGCTGTGTTATTGGGTATTTTGGACCAACAAATTTGTGATGGTTTATTGTCACCTAGTCTTTGTTGTGGTTGTTAGTTTTGGGGTGGTGGCTGTCACAAATGACTTTGATACCAAGGCCAACAGAGAGGTGGTTGTTGGTAGTGTCCTAGCAAAAGTTAGGATGGTAGTGGGATGTAACTCCAAGAATTGAATGCATAGCAGGAAGGAAAAACATGAACACAAGAATTAAATAAGTCATTAGACATACCTGGTTTTTGCATGTATTGGCAACAAAGATTCAATTTGAGCTGCAAATAAGTCTTGCTCTCTTATTTGTCTAGCGTGTATCTCCTTATTTATGCTTCTTTCTTGTTGCCAATTGCATTGAAATCCATGCAAATTCTTCTTCCTGCAATCATCAAGGTGAAAAATAGTAAATTTTTCTTTAAGATGCGTTTGAATAACATGCCCTTCCTGCATTGTATTAAAAAACAGGATCCTTTTGTTTCTTGTATTTTGTTCCAAGCTTTCACCCTTAGTCACAAGAAGAAATTATGCATACATTTGCAACTCTGTTGTTGGAGAAATAGAGAAGTCTGAACTATTTTTTTTTAAAAAGAGGTCATAAAAATACCATATTCAGTAGGTGCGACTCCCACACCAATTTTTGTTGGTTCGTGGAAGTGGAAGCAGGGGTCTGGGGCCGGCAACCCCTGGCGGATTCAAGGGACAGAGCCTTTGCAGGGTTTGAGGGCAGCACCCCTGGCATGCTCCTTGTCATGATATAAGGCGGGGTTGAGAGGTGGAGCCTTCGAAGCCAGGAACACTGTTCCTCTTCCATAGTCTTGTAATTTTCCTCCGAAAATGATTTTTTCTCTCAATCTGGCTGTATCCAAACTTCCCTCAAAATGCTCCAATTGTGCTATTTTTAGGTAGTTTCACCACACATAATGCCATGATTTACATAAACAATTGATGCAGTATGTTTATCCTTCCAATTGGGTGCAAATTTGATTATTGCAGATCTTTGCATAGGAGGTACATGGATTATCATATCAACATCCTCAAGCCATATTCCTTCATTAGCAGGGGCAATATCAATTATTACAGGTCGATCTTGCTCATGGATATGTGCAATGCAAATTTCTATAGGTTGTTCTACTCCACTTGTATTGTCTTTATGTGCACTGGAGTTTACTGCAAGGCATGTTTCCTTATGCACAGATGTATGTCTTTGTTCAACATGTACAATCACTGCATATTTTGCATGTTGATTCTCATCACGAGGCGTCCGATCTTCTCCATGAGCGATAAAATATGCACTTTGTCTTTGTTAATGGACACGATATGAATTGTTGCATCTTGATATTCCTTACCTACACATCCATGATCAACTGCTACACCATTGTTTCCTTTCTTAGATATTGTTGTAGGTTCACTTCTACAAATAGGTGCACGGGTCATTGCTATGGGTCGTTCCATAGAAGCAAATGGTCGTTTATCATCAATTGGTGTGTGAGAAATGGCTGTGAGTTGCTTGTTACCATCAGGGGCAATATTCTTCCTATGGACAACCTGCAGACCAATGTTTCTTGACGCTTGGTGCCCATTTGATTACTGCAAGTCGATTTCCTTCAATTGCTATTGATCAATTATCTTCATCAAGAGATGGAAAAAATTTTGCAGGTAGTTGTTTGTCTTTATCAATCGGTGCATAAGAATAGATTTGGGATTGCTTGTAAAACCTTTGACAAGTTGTTTTTCACTTGTCGAATCATATACTATTGTAGATGTGATTATTGTGGCACGTTCTTCCCTTTTAGTGGTCGCAGAAAACCTTGTAGGAATATTGGCTATGGGTTGATTTCCTATAACTGTATAGGTGGATGAAGGCAATCCAACACTATCAATTGAAAGTTGATCCTTTTTACCATGTGCTGAAGAAATGGCTACATGTTGGTTGTCACCACCATAGGTGTATATTCTGTACGAGAAACTGTTGCAGTCCGACTTTTATCAACAGGTGCATCGATAGTTGCTGTAGGATTGTATTCTTCACCAACATATGTAGAGGAAACTGCCACAGGGTCTTCAACAAGATTTGTAGGAAATTCTGTAGGTAGGGTTGCATCAATAGTTGCATAAAGAATGCCTTCAGGTACAAGGGAATGGGTTTCCTTAACAAAAGTTGCTACAAATTGGTTTTTACCAGCAAATACAACTAATTCTTGTTCTGGATGTCCATCCTCTATTTTAGCTAGGCTACTTGAGGCTTGCAGCCTCTCCTGAAGCTTTTGGATTATGGCCTTAAGTGCCATTAATTCTTGGTATACATCGACCTCCCTTTCATTCTTTATACTATTACCAACTAGAACTCCTTCCAATTTTTATTTGTCAGCGATTACTCTTATCTGCACGGGGTTAGTTTCTTTTTGAAGATTTTTTTTTCTGATTTTTGCACTAATTAGTGCTATATCACACATAGATAAACAAAGGTATGAGCTAATATTCTGTAGTGAAAAGTGAAAATTTTAATCTTTTAAATTCTTAATTGCAGAAGATGAATTTATTTTAGGAAAACAATAAATTAATCTAGGAAAGCATGAAACTTGATTTAGGAAAATAGAAAATTTAACTTTATTAGATTACTAGTATTTGATGCCTTTCTCGACAACGATGCCAAAATGACGAGCCAGATTAAACTCCCAATTAAACCGATGTAGACTAATCTTTGTACGTACAACCCTATCGATGGGACAAGGTGGCCACTTGGCTTATTAATCTTGCTACCTCATTAATTATCAACCAGATTGCATTAGTTGGCAAGGTGTCAACATTGTATGTGTGGCACTAGTGTCTCTTTGAAGGTTGGGTCCTAATCATTGCATAAATAGAAACACACTTGCATAAATTAAATTGGATGAAAGTAAATAACAAAAAGAAATCTAATCTATTTCAAAATTGAATCATGACCAATACACAATTAAATATGCTTTCATGAATTCAATCACACATTATCATGCAACATAAGATAATAAATAGACATGTAAATAATACGTAAACAATACTAAACTAATTGACAAAGAATCAGTCTACCAATCTGTGTGAGTAGGCTCTGTCTTGATTGGGTCGGTTCTTGACTCCTCTCCTTTTTAAGGCAAATGAATTATAGTAGTCTGATTTTATTTTATAAACATAATAATTTTGCTTATAGTAGAGTTACAAAATTATTCTCTCACTTCCTCACTAACTATCTAACTATTTGAATAATATTGAATTACTGATTGAGGATCCTATTCGACCTAAAATCTTCCTATTATATAGGAGAGATAGATTCCTTATTTAGAGGATCCTAAATGTAGGAAGTTGCAACCAAAAACTATGCTTGCAACTAAATACAATACTAAACAACATTAGTTATAGCCAAATACATAACCAAATGAAATAATTCGTGCACGAGGAGAGAAGGATTCAATTGAGCGAATCATTCCTTCCTATATTCATATTCTCGCTCTTAGAATCATGGAAGAGATTCTTGCTCCAAGTCGCCAACTCATTGCCAACTAGTTGCTACAAGATAAAACAATCACTACAGGATCTGGGTAGATGCTACAAGATAGAGCAAGTTGCATAATAGATGTTACAGGATGCAACCAATGTACTAAGTTTGTCTTCCTTGGATTCCTACAAGCTTCTTAGATGACTTTTGAATTCTTCCATTAGCAAAACCACATAATAAATCAATTGATCGCATTATTTTATTCATAACTCATTATTTTATATCATAACATAAGACTATGCAACAAGGATGTAAATGGGAGTAAAAGCATGGTTTGAGGTTTATATAAATGGCTGGGGTGTAAAAGCACGGTTTGAGGTTTATATAAATGGCTAGGGTGGAAAGGTTTATGAATTAATCATGTGCCAAATGAGTGCCATTTCTTGGACTCATCAATTCCTCCAATATTTTAATGCTTGTACAACATCATAGAATTCCTTATCATAGGTAGTATACTTATTTTTAGCTTCAATTAATTTCTCACTGAAAAAGGCCACAAGATTACCTTCTTGGCTTAACACTCCTCCCAATAGCTATCCCTGAAGCATCACACTCAATTGTACAAAGTTTCTCAAAATCTGGTATTGCAAGAATTGGAGCTTCAATTATCCTTCTTTTGAGCTGTTCAAAGCTCATGTTAGCTTCCTTAGTCCAAGAAAAGACTTTCCCTCTTGTGCAATCAGTCAAAGGTGCACTTATCTTGCTGAAATTCCCAACGAACGTCTTATAAAGATTAACCATCACATGGAAGCTCCTCACCTTTGTGATACTTTGAGAAGTAGGCCACTCAAGAATAGACATAACCTTTTTAGGGTCCATGCTCAATCCATCAGTTGAAATAACACTACCCAAGAATACCAACTCATTCTTGCAAAATTCACTCTTTTTAGGGTTGATAAACAACCTTTCTGCTCTAAGTGTGTCAAGTGCCACTCTCAAATGTTCTACAAGCTCCTCTATGTTTCTACTAAAAATCAAGATATCATCAAAATAACTATGACAAATTTTCCAATGTGTATTATAAATACTTAATTCATTGTTCGCATGAAGGTAGCCAAGGCATTGGACAAGCCAAACAATATCACTACCCACTCATATAAACCTTCCTTTGTTTTGAAGGCAGTCTTCCACTCATCACCTTCATGAATCCAAATCTAAAGAAATTTGCTTCTGAGGTCAATATTGGAGAAAATCGTGGCTCTCGACAAGCAATCTAACAAGTTGTTCTCTTGACAATTGATATCTATAATTCAAAGTGATTTTGTTAATGGCTCTAGAATCCATATATAATCTCCATTTGCCCCCATTCCTGGGGGAGAGTAGAGCAGGTGTGGCACATGGGATCATGCTTTCCTTTACAAATCCCCCTTCCAATAATTCAGCAATTTGTCTCCTCATTTCCTCATTTTCTAGAGGAGTCAACCTGTAAGCAGCTTGATTTGGGAGTTTGGCACTAGGAATAAGATCAATTTGATGGGCAATGCCTCTAAGAGGCAAGTCAACTGGTAGGTCAAATGGTGTCAAGTCTGAATATTGGCTTAGCAATTCCTACATCTCCAATGGGGAAGCTTGCTGATCTGATTCCTCCTTTTCTCTAGGGTATAATAGATAACAAATCTCAGCCTTGGACTCTTTGAAAAACTCTTTTCAACCCACTATAAACAAAGATAGATTGCTATGATCCTTCTTCTTTAAAAGGATTCAAAACGCAGAGTTTACCCTCATGTTCTATCTCATAAGTATTTTCTTTGCCATAGTGAACTAGATGCTTGCCATTTTTTTTTGGCTCGGTAATGAGGGTTAAGGGTCCCTCTCCCATTTATTAATTGAAACCAATGATTGCAACAAGGCCACAAAAGCCTAGTAAATACAAAAAGCCAAACCAAGAACAAAAACCCACAAACCGGTCGAAGCCGCCAACGACAAACTAGGCCAATAGACAACAGCCCAAAGCAAAAGGCCCAAGATCAAACCTGCCAAAAAACCACAACCTGCGACCCATCCCAGCGAAGCCAATCCGCAACCTGTCCCATCGAAGCCAACCCGCAACCCAGAGGACACTTACTCCTCGTCATAGTGATTGAGCTTGGTTGCCATGCGTTCAACCCACATCAACCACCGCCACCTCATAACTACTAGCCAAATTGCTCGACTTCAATTCCCCAGGATCCTCCATACGCTCAGTCACGGCCACCTCCACAACCTCATGAACCTCGATCAACCTACTCATTATGCCACCCCTATCATGATGACCGCCGCGGTAAACTCGCCTTCCACGAGCGCTTCTCTCTAGCATATGTCCACCCAAGCTTGGGGAGCGGAAGGCGCCCTCGATGTAGCCTCTCAACGCACTAGTCACAACATGCCGCTGTGTCACTAGCCTGCCTCCCGCCACATATGCCCTTTCAACTACCATTTGAGGAGGAAAATTAGTTGTCGTCACCCCGAATAGCCACCCCAAAAGCCTTGTTGAGATTGCCCTACTCTACTGCCGAAGGTCCAGAACAACTGCCAAGGATGCCATTGGAGCCTTGCATACTTGAACATCCAGTACCAAAATAAAACCCCCCATCGGAGATGGTTGATGGAGCGGTGCTTATAGTCGTTCTGCAAACCCCATCACGGTCATGTAATGTTCCTCCAACTCGCATAAGGTTGATAGGGGCACTAGTCCTAAGCAATTGTTGTGCAAACACATAAACGACAATGGGGCAGTTCCCCAAAAATACTCTACAGCTCTTGTTAACCCTACTTGGAACCATGGTCTCACCAATGGCTCTATGATCTCACTAACCTGCACTTTATCCTCCAAGGCTAGTAGTAGACTACCCACAAACATGGACGCCATTTTGGAGTTGACCTTCGCTCGACATGACGTCTCCAAATACACCATACCTATGAGCCCCTTGACTGCGTCCAACACCACGCCTGACTAGATGAGAAAGACCTTGAGCCAAGAATTTAGAACTCGCCCATCAAAAGCCATTTCCCATTTGAAGGCAGTCAATCGAAGGAAAGGCATGCTCAAGACACATTGCAACATTTCGTCCATCGCAACACAACCCACCTGCAATTCGCCTCGCTCTCCACCTGCCTCACTGCAATGCCCAACCAAAGCTGCTCAACACTGCCATAGTGTGTAATAAGGAATTGCCATCTCCATCTCCAATTAAATCTCCTAGGCACGTGCAAGCTACCCCATCACTAATCCTAGACCATACCAAGCATAAAACACGACTCATAATAAATGGCAAGCATCCATAAGTACTACATCACACAATACTTTATCTTCATAGGGCCCAATATAAAGGCAACAAAACAAGATTTATCCACAAGCACACTTTGATCTTTCTTCAACCAGGAAATCTTATACGGTTCAGAGTTGGTAATACAAGAAAGATTTACTCTTTGCACCATTTCAGTACTTACTAGGTTGTCTATTGAATTGACATCTACAATAACCTTGCATACCTTACCTTGACATTTGTATCTGGTTTGAAAAACATTTTTTCTCCTCCAATCACTCTCTACAGATTGTTTTCTGCCACCAAGGCCTTTCACAGCATTAAGTTCTCTCTAGTTTCAGCCCCCAGTTCTACAGCCTGAGGCTCTTCCTCTGTCAGCATAGCTCGATTTGCAGCTTTAGGATTTAGTGGGTAGTCTTGAGCTTTATGAGCTTCATTCCATATGAAGCATCTTAAGGGCTTCCAATCTCCAAAACATTGCCGTCTTCGTCCCCTACCTCTGAAACCTCCCTTTCCTCAGAAGCTGGGCTTCATATTTCCCTCAGGTTCTTCTCCTCTGACAGGTTTGGAGGAACTCCCTTTTCCTCTATTCAGGTTGCTATCACCCCTTTTACTTGTCATCTTGCTCTTCCAATACTATTTCTTCTCTGCTTTTAAGGCATATTCATAGGCCTAATCCGCAACAGGTAGCTTGACTAAGGTTTTCTCATCTTGAAGCTGAAACCTTAGTCCATTAACATACCTAGCGGCTGCTTGCTCTTTATCTTCTTGTATATCAGTCCAGATTTGGAACCTCATAAATTGCTTGGTTTAAGTTTGAACCGACTGATCTGTTTGTTTTAGGTTTTGAACTTCTTTAAACAATTTTTGCTGATAATCAAAATGCAAGAATTGAGCTTGCAGATTTTTCAACATCTTGAGCCACACCCTAATTTTGTCTTTTTCCTGTCTTCTCCTGGAACTCTGCAATTTTTCCCACTATAAAGCAGCACGGGACTTCAATTTGGATGCCGCGATTTTCACCCTTTTATGATCATCTTCCTCAATGCTTTCCATCTCAAATTAATGCTCCAACTCTTGGACCCAGTCTAGGAACAAATCTAGGTTGATTTCGCCTTTAGAAATTGAAATATCAACTTTCACCTTGGAGTGGATACGGCTCCAATGAGCCTCTCGATAGGGTCTACTGCCCTAGTTGCATTTTCTAGCTTCTTCTATTCCTCTTCAGAATCATCCAAACATAATCTGTTCTCAATGGCTTCTAATCTTCTGAGCCCCTCATCAACATTATTCCTCTGAAGACCAGCATTCCTCCTACTTCTTCCTCCCCAGTGCATAGAGATTCCCCTTTAGGCCATTGTTGTTTGCTCTGATACCAAAATGATGCAGACACTCCTTTTATCTCAGACCTGCCACCTGTTGTCTCATAGAGAGAACAAAATATAAATGCTTTGGACAAATTGAATGTATATGGTAGGAAGAACTTACAGCAGAGAAGTAATTATCATCCGCTAAACACAGCTGAAAACTAAGAGGAAAAGAAAAACTACCATAAACAAAATACTCAGAATGTTAAACAGCGAATCTATTCTTTATTTCTTGGAACCACCTCTTTACAAAGTCTCCTATCTCTTGTAATTCCCAGCCTAAGCTAACATACATTTTTATTAACAACTTAAAAGGGAACAAGAAGTAAAAACTCCTATTTTGACTTTCCAACTCTAAAAATAGCTAATCAACCACAGCTGTTCCCTTAACTCCACAAAAACACAGAGCAGTTAGAGAAAACTGCTATTATTAGTAAATACAGATTTATAAATAACAAGGGCGCCATGCGCCAAGACCCTGCGGGGTAGACATGGTTCATATGTGATATTTTAAGGCCTTGATGTGATTTTTTTAATATTATAATGCAGAAAAAGACTAGTCAAACGTAACTCATATGCGGCTTATTGTAGAAGCAAACCATGCAAAATAAAATTGTTTTCTGGTCAGGATTTTGATTTGTTGTGCATTGTACTTTTCAACCTTCAATTTGAATTAGAGTCTCGAGATCATGCCACACAGCACAATCTCTTTCAAATAACGTTGTTTGGGATCACCTCCAACAAATACAAACCATCCTTTGCTTTCAAGTTTTGATTAGATGTTGTACTATCATCAGAATGGTCAAGATTATATTGCTCTTCTGCTCAAAATTAGAATGGGATAAACTCTGTTAGAAAGATATCGTCGCATAATTCAGATAGAGTTGGATTCATCTGCATTATGTTATAAATCAATTTAAATTCAAGTCTATGTTTAGAATTTAACAAATTAAATCAATGCAATAATTTTCTATTAAATAGATTTTTTTCTTGATTGCATTTTAATTTATCTATCGAATGTTTTTAATTATTTTTCTTCCTGATTTTTTTAATCAAAGATTATTATATTGTTATAGTGGAACTTGGACATGTGGTGGGCATATCTACTACATTATTTCTATTTTTAAGAATTAAGATCTTTATTTTTACTGTTTATTGTGTAATTGATAATGGTAAAAAAAAATTATATAATTGAATAAATTTCTACCTCGTATATGGTTTTGTTATTATGAATGCCTTGTTAGGTTTTCTTGCTTGAATGACTTTTTTTCAGATTTTAAGGTGGGAGTGTGTCTATTTCTTCAAATAAAAGTGACAAAGTCACAATATAAATCTAATGTATAGCCAATGCGTTCAAAGAATCGGAATGAAATGTAAGTAAAAACTAGATGTATGGCCAATAAATTAAAAAAGGCTTAAAACAAAACCATGATCCAAGAAAGGAAAAGCGAAACAGGATAATATATAAGATAAAAAGTGTGTATTATATAATGGATCCAAATCCTTATAATGGACTCAGTCTATTTTAGGGATTTTCTTTTGACAAGGCAATATGCAAGATGAAATACATTGTCAAGCATAGCGTCGGAGTCCATCCCAAAATGTTCTGCTATAGACACGATATGATCTGGCAGGTTGTAAAAGTCAAAAACAGTAATAAATACACAGAAAAAGTTCAATTTAACATTTTTTTCTTTGACTACTTCGGAATTACACTGGATTATATTGATACTTTAAAATTAGAAGTTGAAATGATAATAGCATACAAGGTTCCCTCAATATCTATGTAAGCGACCTTTCCATTGCATCTGTGCATGCTAATCGGAAGCTGAGTCCATTACATAAATGTCAAATTACAGAATAAAAATTTCACTTAACGAAAGAAGCAGAGATCAGTTTACACTACCAATTTATACCACTTGGTTGAGGAACAGGAGGTCAAGGGAACAAGTTCCAACTACCGCTGAAGGCTATCCCCAAAAAATCCAAATATAGTGGCTGGCTGTTCATCTAAGAAGATTTTTGTCCCACGAAATGTAAAATAATAGATTTCTCCTAAAATAAAGATATTACGATAGTAATTAACTAGTACATAGTTATTATGTATATATGATCAACAAATAAGCTAAACAAACATGCGGGAAAAAAAAAAAACTAGACATACACGATAATGGATAAATCATTCATTTTCTCAGTAGTGGAGAAATGAAAAACAACAAATATAAAATCTATAGCAGAGAATAGGAAATAAGAAATTCCATGCTCCGTAACAAATTTCAAAAGGAGGCCCAAAGACTTCCATTTGGCAATATTATTTGTGCCAGCACCCAATCCTGCTTTAAAGGCAAGTTTATGAGACTATCAGGTATAGGACCCCCCTACACCGCAAATGCTGGGAGAACCCTAGCAGCGCCCATCAAAAAAGGCCCATGCTTTAGACTTGTCAATATCCACCGAGCCGACCTATCATGCCTTTCTTGGGGCATCTTTTTCAAATGATCAAAAAGAGTTTTAACTTGTGCAAAGGATTAAAAAGGTGGGATATTTTTACGTTGAAACAAATCAAAATTCCTAACCAGTAAAATGGCCCAGCAAGTGATGAAAGGAACAAGCTTGAACTGTTTAAAGTCCTTTTTTTTCAAGCCATAACTTCAAACAGGGTTCCAACATGTCCTCCTGCCATGTGACTTTCCCATTTGTCAGGGACAGAACAAAAGACCACAACTGAAATTCACATGAAGAGGGTGAATTCGCAATGCAATGTTCATTAACAATTATGTATGAAACAACATGGACAAATTTCTTTCAAGAGACAATAGGAAAACTGAGGCCTTCTAATTGAAAGATAACATTGAATTTGGTTTTTCATAAAAAAACAAAATAATTGACACAAACTGAGTGCTCCAGTAAGGCAAGGATAGGGGTGATGTGTATTTGCTTATGTTGATTATATTCCCTGTTGTTTTTTCCTTTTATATCTTTATGTTTGGACAAGGAATAACTGATAAGTAGTATATTTTCTTTTGTTTCCTATCTTTAGTTATAGTTATCTCCCACTGGTGTAGTGCCTTCAACATTTTCCATTTTATGCTTCCTTTGTATGTTTCAGTACGTGCTTACACATTTTAAGCACCATTTAAGCTTTGTTTAATAAACGCAAAATACCATCTACCCCGGTACTAATACATTTAAGTTTGCTGTGGATAGAACATTCCAACACCGTCCCTGTAATAAAACCTTGGTATGCCACCATATGCTTCAAAGAGAGGGTAAATTCGCAGTGTGATGTGCATTAGAAATTGTGTGAAACAAAGTAAATAGATTTATTTCAAGGACATAAGATGAAAAGAGAGGCCTCCTAATTGAAAGATAACATTGATAAATAGAGGCAATTCCACGACCCCATATGGTGAGGATAAGTATGAACTACTTCAACAGGGGTGATGTCAAGATCCTCCGCATCGTTTTTCCTGTTCTGTATCTTTCCACCTGAACAAGAATAGCTGACAACTGGTGTATTTTCTTTTGTTTCTTGCTAAATCCTACTTGTGAAGTGCCTTCGATGTTTTCCATTTAATCCCTTGCTGTATGTTTCGATATTATTTATACTTGTCATGGATACTAAACAATGAAAACAATGTCAAACATCCATGTCACACAAGATGCAGAATTGTATAGACAGGATTGTATTATATTAGTTCAGACCAAATGCAAATGTGAATTGTACATGTGATTCAATTACAAGACTGAACCCTTGTACCAATAACGCAAAAATATAACAATTGTATATCAGTAAACTGTTGAAATACAATTTTATGGTGTCAGTCACTGCTATATGTATACACCTCACTGATATATAACAAAAAAAAACCTAGGGTTTGATGCAAACAGATTCACCAAATTGATTTTTTTCATCGTGTTGTAATCTCAAGCTTCCTATGATTTTACCAGTAGGCAGAGAAGCCAGAAATATTGCCATTTGAAAAGAAAATTTTGATTTGCTTGCAACACATTTATGTCAACAATAGTTTACAGCTTCAGTATGCAAAATTTTAAGGCCCAAAATATGCCAACATTGCTCTCAAATCAAAGACACAGCTTCTGCAATATCTCTGCCCAAACTATCTTAGTAAACAAAACAAATGTGAAAAATAAAAATAAAATAGAATTTAATTAGTATTCTATAAATTGCAAAAACATATAAAATATGTACCTAGAACATGACCCAATCTGGATAATACTATTTAAGCAGCATAAGAAATCAAAAAATGGAGGCAAGTGAAGATAGGTTAAGCAACATGTACTGTCAATTACTTCTTTAAATATAACAAATGGCAGATTCCTCATTATGCAGAGAAATCAAAAGCTAGAAGTCCTTCACTTTTGTGGCTCAAATATAAGAAATATTTCATTGCTTGAGGGCTTGAATTATCAATATTTGCAAAGATATTCACCAAGTCCTTCACTTTCGTGCCTCAAATACAAGAAATGTTTCATTGCTTGAGGGCTTGAATTATCAATATTGTTGGGGATCAACCAACAAACTTGATTACTTTTATGTAAGCAATTAAACACGGAATTAAACCAGAATAATAAGTAACTAGAATCAGAAATAGCAAAGAATAAGAGATACAAGAAACCACCCTGAAAACTTGTATTAAACTCTTCCAGAAAGAAATACAATGAAGAAAATCACACTTTCTCCTCACACCTCTTAGATGTACAGATCTCTTTCCCTCAAGAGTTTACAATCAATTCCAACAACTTGGATTGATACACATATACAATATGTCCTGTACTGTTCTCATACATACACACACTATGAAGATCTATCCCTATATATAAGATTAGGGATCATGAGCAATGCATTCACAACCATTAGATATACCTCCTAATCAAAGGCTTAAAATAGTCCTGCTAAAGATAGAGACGCGGACTTACAACTAACAGTTAATCTAATCATGCAAACATTCTGTTCATCCCACGAAAATAGCATTCTGGAACGCACAGGTGACCGACGTTGGTCCCTGTTTGCCTGCACATGACTGACGTCGGCCGATACATGACCGACGTCGACAGCTACTGGTCGACTCCTTGCCATCGTCGGCGACTGTGTAAATCCAGCAACTTCAACATCCGCTCAGTGGTGAAACTTTTAGCTCCACACCTTAACAAATATTTGCAAAGATATTCACCTATTACACTTCAATGGCTAGATGGAAAGGCATATCTATCTATAAAATTCAAACTGTACTAAATAAAAACACCATGGACATGAGATCTTATTAGTGTTTGCTCGGATAATATTTTAAGACTAAACCCTCGATGGAAAAAACCAATAAATCTTTTCCTTGGAAAAAGAAAAAACAATACGACTCTTAATAATGACTTAAAAACAACATAATACCCCTAAATTGTCAATCTCACATATTGACAAAACCAAATTCTGGTGCATTTACAGATAAACAACTTTAGAGCCCTGCAAAAGCCATCCAAACACTTCAGCCATACTTAAGGAAATTTTAGTGTGAGATCCATAAGATTGAAATAACAAACATTAGAGATGTTGCAAAACATGGGTGAAATTATTTTCAGCAACCCCAACCGCACCATACAAACAAGTAGATATAAAACAATGTTGAATTGTAGTTAACGATGGATGTTGAGTTACATAAAGAACTTACAACATCAGTACAAGGACTCATCCAGTGCAGTGCAAAACTCATTCCCCGAGTACATAACAATACTTCACATCATATTTTGCATGGGCCAAATTTACTCCTACCAACTTGCTCCATGCTTAAAACCCTGCTTCATTCTAGATACTTTTTGAGCTAGGAGAACCTGCGAATTCCAAAACCACATATGCAGGGTGCAAACGCACTGCAAATTATGAAGTGGTGCTGACGATCCTTTAAATGGCCTTCATGTGTTTGTTTTGGGTCAGAGTCATTTATTGTATGTCTACCGTGCATATTACTTTCTCAGTGATTTATTAATGGAATTTAGCCATATGATGGTCATATTGTGCCCTCTTGTATAAATGCTACCCCAAAAAGGCATGACTTCTACATGACAGTCCTATTATTTTGAAAAACTCTCCCTTCAAATGTAAATTATTTACATTAGCAATAAAAAACACAGAGAATTTCAGAATTGCTTTTATAAAAAAACACAAACAAAATCCTACAAAGACTATATTCAAAACTGATTAAGTGGTATGCTTAGGCACTTTGAGCACTAGGACCTGATTCAAAACTCTTAGGGGATATGTATGCACATTTATGTGGTTCCCAACATCTATGCAGGAATTAATTATGTGATACAGGGAGATGCCCTGACAACTTTGATGATGCATAAGTCCAACACATCTCAACAATTGAGGCCCAAGTTACATTGCTGAAATAAAATGCTCCTTTGGGCATGACATCAAAAGCTTAAGGGGCCACCCTTCAAAGTTAACAGTAATCGGACATAACCAATCAATGAATGTCGCAATTGGTGCTTGAATTAAATACATTCTATAGGATCTGAAATTCACAGAAATCCACAATTTAAACATATTTGTAGTAAATGTACTCAACATTGAAATTTTAATTAAAAATCCTTGCAAAAGCAAGTCATATGCAAAACATAGGGTCATTAAATGTAACATTTGAGCTTAATTTTTTGGTGTGAGATTAAAGGCCGTTTGTGCTGATACCAACAACTTCCGCACCGGCCTTTTTGAACTTCTCATACGAGTCTTTGAAAGCACGTCCTGAACCAAAATTATAAATAATGGAGACATTAGATTATTTTCCTTAAAATTCAAATCTAGACAAGATAAGAGAAACAACGGGGCATTTTATCTCTTTAGTACAGCCAAGGCTATCGTCTGCCAGATAGAAGTAGAGCACTACTGGTTTGTCCTCAAACTTGGAGAGACTCACCATGCGGCCATCTTGGTCTTTTAGGTTGAATGCTGGTGGCGTAGATCCTTTGCTTCCTTGAAACTCACAAACCCATGAGATCAAGACTTGATATTGACTAATTTAGCAGTTACATCATAAAGTAAAAATATCCTTCCATCCTACCTTAGCAGCATAGACTATCATCCGCTTTGATGGAAGTGAAGTGGAGTTATACCGAGCAGGTGTTGTCAGGGCAAATGTGGTTCCAAATAGCTGAGACTTGCCTGGTGAAAGTAATTTGAAGGGGCAGGTTTCCAGTCCGCTTGGATTGATTGAAGTTGCAGGGGCCGCATTCAGAGACAACACAGATTTTGGAAGGGAGAATGATGTTAATGCCATGGCTTGGCCAAAGGAACCTAACCTTGTTGTAGATTGAAGGCAGTGGCGGAATGTGTATGAGGACACAATGTGCTGCGCTAATCATAAAGTATAATGATATTAATAGCAATCAAAAATAATTATTGTTGAGAGACTTTCACATGATTTCATGGGGCAATGAATATCACGGTTATTTCGATGACATCATCAATTTGCATCTTAATAATATTTTATAAATTTCCACCAATCAAAATGCCATTAAATATATTTTTTATAATTTTTGTTAATAAATGTACAAGTTAAGTGTTACAAAGCTACAAATATTTCATTGTATAAAAAAATAATGAAATTTTATTGGTGGAGAAGACAGTCTAATCAAAAGTTAAAAGAAAGTGATTCCTTTAATTATCCCTTCTGGACCAAAACTACAACAATTACAAACCACAAATGACAGTCACAACAAATTTCTTAAACTAAGTGAATGACTAAAACTGATGGGAAGTGGAATTTATTCAACATTTAATGGTTGGCTACATCACTTCTACTCGCTGGTACTAACATTTATAGCGGTTTTATGGTTATGACGTGTGGACCACCTCTAACTTGTAGTTGTTAACATGTGATGTAATACAAGTTTCTAATTATAAGCGGTTACAAGCAAGTGACATCCCACTAGTTTAGTATTTTGTTCCACCATGATGATTCTTTATCCCTGCCCAAACTCAACCATTGAAAAATGTGATGCTCCCCCTTTTCCGGATACTAGCGGTCGTATGGAGGGAGGCAATTGGATTTTTCTGAGTGGGTGTTGCAGAGAGAACTTAGGAGATTTTAAGCTGGAACACAGTCCCAATACATTTCTACAATCTTGATCTTCTCTTATGACTGCGAAAATTATCATGAAAAGCTGTACCAATTGAAATATTAGCCATATCCAATCTACCACCGTGCAATAAATTTCTTAAGTGGGTCAGGGAAAGTTCCAACAACCCGGCCCCTTCCACTTAGCATAAATTTTTTTGCTACAAAAAACGGGCTCCTATTTTTCTGCCGAAAATTCCTTTTTCCAGTAGCTGCACAAAGCAGCATTCACGAGACCCCTTTCATGGAGAAAGTTGGAGCTGCAGCCCCTTCCATGGGACCTCAGATTCTATATTTTCCTGTAGCAGCTATGAATATTTTATACCAGATTGGTCTTCAAGAAAAATCAGGAGCAGTAGCCCCTCCATGGGACCCATCCCTAAGTGGGTCAGAAGTAAAAACTAGCTTCTATTATGTATCTTGTTGTTTGCTATGCACAGGCCCTTATTTTTGACTTGCTTAGGCAGTGGTTCCATGGAGCGGCTGCACCCAAAATATCTGAGTGGGCGTTGAGAAATTTCTGGAGCTATTTGCAGTGTGCCAAATGGTCCCATGAAAAATAAGTTTTTACCCTCTTAAACCCATTTTTAGGATTCTGGTTTAAAAATGAATATCTTAGAAAAACTTGCCACATGTTAGATGCCATTTTGCAACATAGCTCCCTAAAAACTCTTAGCCGGTGTTGTATGCTTCTAGCCGCTCCTTGACCACCTACTGAAAGTTTCCTTCTAAAAACATGGCCGCTCCACATTTCATGTAAAAGATTATGTTTAAGCCTGTTTGGCATTTCCAAACTTTTCATGGGACAACTTGCAGAGGACAAGTAGAAGCTGTAAAAACCCCTCCATGGGACTGCATCTGTAGAAAAGGTTTCTGTTTTGTGTTGCATTTAAAACATTATAGCCGGTTTAGGTGTCACCTACACAGATGGATTTTATGCTTGTTTGGTGGCTTGAACAAAGAACTAACATAACTGATGCAGTTTCCCCTTGTTCAAATGCATATGCTTGTGGCATTGTAGGTTGTTCTGTTCTAATGTTAAATGGTATTTCAATGCATGATCTTTATCTTTCTACTTGTCTATCTCTTGATTTCTATGCAAAGTACTTATTGAGGGTCATTTCTTTGGTGATATTTATAGAATCCTACCAACAAGAAAGAGATAGTATGTGACGACAAGCTAAAGACTATTTTTGATGGGAGGGCAACTGTTGGAATTCTGGAGATAATGAAGTTAATGGGTCCCCACTTCATCAAAACTAAGTAACTGCTTTTATTTGGTAAGAACACAGCCTACTGCTTAGGATTATTTTAAGTTGATAATTAAATTTATTTAATTTAAAAATTCATCTGTCCGTGCATTTTCAGTGGTTACATTATGGAACTACACTATTTGACAGGGGAAAACATCGAGTATGGTGGATTTGGTACGTGATGCCCAGATGATTTTTGATGGCTGGATTTTGAGAATGTGCTAGTGCTATTAAGCATGGTTTCTATGTAGTTTAATCTGAAGTTGATAGTTTTGTGAACCCGTATTCTGCATTTAAATTAGTTCAGTCCTCTTCATAGTTATGCATTTTCCTAGGAAGCTCTAAAGACCAATTTATTAAGAGTTTGGGAATTGCATTTTGGGCTCTAGATTCTGAGCTTGAAGCTCCAATTTTAGTGGCTACTACATTTTCCACAAGTACATTTGCATATTCATGCTTGAGAATCATAGATTAGAAATGTTTCTTCAGGGTGAGAAAGATTTGAGGTATTTTTTTTTATAAAAATATTCATTGTGTTTTGAATTTTTAAGGTGTTTTTTGGTTATGGATTTGGTCTTATTTTTCATTTTTTTTTGGGTGTGATGTGAGCTAATGTTCTTTACTATAAGGCCAGTCACATAACATTGTGACTAATCTGTCTATTTTTATTTAGTTAATAATAAAAAAATAGTCAATGTCAACTTTTTCAATTTAATTTGAAAATAGAAGAAAATGATAAATTTTATATGTTTGTTTCATAATATTATACATATATTTTTGTAGGTTTTTATATTGGATTTCATGTTGAATGATATGGTAAATTGTTGTTATTAGATATTACTAGCATATATATTTTAGAATCATTCTCGAGGTGCGTATTTTACTTATGTCATAAATTCAATATAATATACATTTTTCGAAAATGATATCTCTCCATATATTTTACATAGATTTATTTAAGATATGTATGTTGGTTGGATTTCATTTTATATATAAGTATTGTATTTGCTTGTGGGTAGAATAATAATGTCGGCTCTTTTTTTATTTTTTTGTAAAAAATAAATAAAATGACAGTCAAATGGACGTCAAACTTAAAGTTATAATTAAAAGTTAACACACTTCATTACAGCCCACTACCACCTCCTAGGATGTCATTGTAAAACGTTTATCAACGTAATTATTAATATTACCTTGTACATTGAACACCTTGCTTGTATTATTTTTATACTTGAAGATATTTAATTATTAGTTTAACTAAATCATCTTTCATACTAGATCTTTTGTAAGTGTCAATATTTTCATTTCAATATAGATCATTATAAAACCAATGCAAAGATACACAATGCAAAAATTCGAGAAAAAAATGCACTTAAAAAATATACATTTGAGAAATTAATACGATCTTATATATTTTTGAATATAAATAAATAGATTTATATGAAATTGCAATACAAACCAATTATAAGTAAGTAGGTTAATAAGATCTCTCTTGTTTTGAATATGAATAAATAGATTTATACAAAATTGCAATATAAATATTTAATTATAATTAATGAAGTTAATTTATTCATACAAAATTGTAATATAAAAATTTAATTATAATTAATTAAATTAAATAATATATGTGAAATAATAATTAACTTAATTAATTAATTTTATAGCTTAAAAAGAGATGACATGCAAGGTTTATGAATGTATTTTGAATATTATGAAAAATTGTGACAAATCTAAAAATTTAAAAGGAGAAATGTGTGTCCAAATTAAGATATAGATACAACAGAACTAGAAAAATTATGTTGAACAAAGAATGTTGTTTGGATTGTAATTGTAAATATTTTTTAGACAATGCTTGGATTGTAGAACCACTTGAGATAGAAATGTATGAGTGGACAAACTTATTTGATGATCGTGTTACTTCAATTTGGTCTTTAAAAGCCTTGTTTGTAATCTTGCATTTTGTTTAGATTACTTGTAAAACAAAAAAAAATCTTACCTTAAATGGATAGTAATATTTGAAAAGTGTAAAGAAATCAAGATGTGTTTTGGGATGTTCATTATTTCGAAGAGCAGTTAGATTATCTTAATTGTGAGGTCATTCAATTATACGATATAAAAAACACCACCTCAACAATTGCACTAATTCAAACATTTAAATTAGTATTATGCATTATCTCTAATATGAACTTGAGTGCTTTGTTAAATATTCTAATAAATGCTTGCTCTTTTCTCAATGCTTAAATGATTGTTTAGAGTTGTTCAATAAATGCTTGTGTATAATGAATTATTTTGATTTTGCTTAAATTCTTAAATGAATTAGAATGTCTATCTATTTGTAGATAATTAAAATTTAAATTAAGAGCCCATTGATGCCCAAATGGACCTCTAATTATCAAAAAATGAAAAAGGTGGGAACAAGGGATAAAGACACTCAAGTTAAAAGGGAAGGACTCAAAAGAGTGTTTGTAATGTATGGATGCTCCAGATTGGTCCCATAGGTGTACAAATGCTTGAAAATTAGAGAAGAGAGAAAAGGAGAATTGGAGGGATAAAGAGGGGTTAGGGAACATCAAAAGTTGACAAAATGTGACAATGATACTTAATATGGACCAATAATTGAAAAACAAAGAAGCATACTAGATTTATGAAACATAACAAGAGTCGTGAAGCAACTTTAGTATCTACTGCAAGCCATAAAAATGTTTTGTTTGTATTAATGCATGTAGTAGTACTGTTAAGGTGTTAGGCTAAGTATTTGTACTGATTTTTTCGAGGTGTTCAATTTAGCAGTAGCAAATCATGTAAAACAAAATTATTTTGTTGGTAGGATTTTGTATGATGGTCATTTTACGTTTATGGTTTCAATTTCAATCAAATTTGGAGCAGAGATCTCGACAAGTGTCACCCCCATGAAGCTCAATTGAAATGAAGAGAAAGGCCAAGTGTTAAATGGTCTCGAGTCACGAAGGTCCATGATGACATCTTGTGACACCATTGCAAGAGCCTGGGGTTCGAAGCGGAACAGTGAGCGTAGAGATAGTGCAGAGTCCTGCAATCATGCCAAGTGGCACAACTGTGTTCAATCCCAAGAAGTCTGAAAGCGTGGATGCCATAACATCAACAAAACATTATATTGAATTTAACGATCGTAAATATTAAATTTATATTTATTTATATTAATATATAATATGATGAAATACATAACTCATTTAAAATATAAATAAAAACAAAAATTAATTTTAAAGTATAAATCCTAGATGTGTTTTAAGTGGTTATTCTTCCATATTAGAAAATATATTTTATGTAACGAGTAGAAAAATATATTTATTTCAATATTTCTATTCTAACTTATGAGTCAAATTGTACTATATCAAATACAATTAAAATTTTGACAAAGTAACAAATTCATTTTTCTAAAATACAATTCATTTTTTATACATACTTATAAAGCAATATCAAATGTAAAATGATGTCAACTACATTCAAATTGTCATTGTCATTATCAATGTCCCCCTTCTATATTTTAATACTATCGTTGATTTTTAATTCTTACAATTGATTGGACAATGTAAATTTTTTGCATTTTTTAAAATTGAAGTTCTATTTTTCCCAAAATAGTCATGTCACAAGAGCTAATGAAAATTTAGTTAAATAACAATTTTTTGAATTTTCTAATTTCAAAATTACTTTTATCACTTGAAAAACTTTAGGAAATGGGATTTTTTTCGCTATGCACATTTCCCAGTACAAATTAATAGTGCAAAGTGATTCCAATAATCCCTGCTGCAAGCAAGTACTAATAATTTATAAATGCCTTAAGGGCCATTTTTCAGTGTTGATGTGTGCAAATGGGTGTGTGCTTACATATCAAAGTAAAGGAAGATAGGTGAATATGAAATTGTGTGCTTGGAACTTTGAGACAAAATTCAATGTACATGTGAATTTGCAAGAACATTCTTTCTTTTTCTACATGTGTGAATGATTACCAAATAATACTAATCATTTGATAAACTTTTAAAAATTAGGGGTTGTATATTTGATTTAATTGGGAAGTGGGCATAATACTCATGCAGATCAAATATATATTTCTACATTAGCATAAATCGTAAACATATTATTGAGTACAATTTTTAGAGAAATAAAAATAAACAAAATTGATTACCACAAAAAAAATAATGTTAAGTAATCTTACGAATATATCCCCATGTGGAAGTGAGTGAAGTTTGATTGCCTTGTTTTAAAGTAATGGATGTTATTCTAAACATATCCTATTATGGGAGTAACGATAGTTTGGATAATTGATATATACATGCAAATGTAAGAATTATGCATTTAAATGATTAATAAAAACCTAGGGACCCTTTTAAGTGTCTACATTTTGCTCCACTTTGATGGATGTGTGTGTGTGTGTGCATATCAAAGTAAAGGAAGAAATGTGAACATACATTTTTGGCTATGTTGGAATAAAATAATTACAACCAACATGTGATTAAAATTAGAATGCAAGACTAAGCTTTTACACGGATCTAAAAACAATTATAGAACTGAAATTCAGAACAAGAATTAACCACAAAGATATCTCCATTACTAAATAACACATCTGTTCATTCCTGTGGCTTTAGATACAAATTTGTACATACAATATGCTTTCTTGCTTCTTTCTTAACCTAGCTTCATTCCTTTATAAGCCCTAAATGGCTTATCAACTTCTACATTTTTTCTTCTTCTCTCGTGACTCTTTGACTTCTTTTTGACACCTATACAATTATTTTCTCATTTACTACAAATAATGCAAAGCCCTATGCCTATGCTAATAGTCACCCAAACGAAAAAGGTGTCTCCTCCCAAGACACTTAGATAAAAAGCCGTATTTTTACAAGTATTTATAATTTTACTCCATTATAATGCATTTAAGGCATGCTACCTACTTCTAATCTTAACCTCTGTCAGATCTCCCTTGTCCTCTAACTAGTCTCGGCCCATTTGTCGGACATACCATTTCTTCTAGCTAAGGGTATTGTTGTCCTTATCTAATCTTCTTATTTTCGACTTCAGACTCACACTTGTTATCAAGCTTTTCAAAATCAATATTCTTTTTTGCCTTCCCAATTGTCCTTTAGAAAACAAAGTAAGAATTATCAAATAAAATGATTATTTGAAAACAATTCCTAAGCGGGCTAATGACCTTTTGGAACGTAGATCCTTCTGTTGCCACCTCGCTTCTTCAAAGTAACGCTCCCACCTACTCCTACAAAGTAATAATTTGCATGTATGGCCCTTCATGTTGCTGGGCATGAAGCCGCATTGTAATGACTATGTTTGAGACAAACTTCTCAAGATAGGCTTCCTCAATTTCTTTCATCCTTATCAAAGTGCCTTCCTGTCAAACTCCTCGCTCATAATATTTGCAACGCTCTCAATGATCATCTGATTGTCAAAGATGATGTACCCAAGCAAAATGAGAAGATCAAAATAAATCTCAAACTTGAATATTGTTGGTGAATCGCCAAATAGAGCTAACACAAAGCTCAAACATAGCAAAAGAATCATACCTAACACCAAGAATCATCCTAAAAACATAAAATCCTGGCGTTGGGTAAGGATTATTGTTCATTACCATCTTGGTCACGTTCAAATGTCTATTTGTCTTATATTATGGGTTCGGTAGTAGACTCCATGGCAGGCTTAGCGTCCACCCGTTACTATTGAATAGTATTCATCTTGGGTCTTCCTTCACCTCCAACTTTGTAGTTGTGGCTGTCTCCTCAACCTTCACTAACTACTTTGCATATAAATGTGCGTCATATGGAGTGAAAGGGAAGTTGAAGAGTCACTTGGAAAGTTGAAGAGTCAATTAGAAAGCCAAGCATATTCTTGTGTTTATTTAGAAGAGGAAGGAAAGCATGGAAAAAAACAAGCTTGTATAGTCATTGAAGAAAAGCTTATGGCCTCTCGACCATAAGATTGAGTTAGAGAAGCCATTAATAAAGGAGATATCCATTTTAGTTGTTATTTATCCATCTCAATATTGATTATATTTGTGTAGATCCATATATGCTTACTTTAATGATTCCCACACTTTTATTAGTATGCAAATCTATGTTCTTGCATTTACAGGTGTATAACCACATTCAACAATGGTGTGGTTGCTAGGATTGAAAGAGGCTATGAATATGGTTCTATTGGAGTTGTTGTTAATGAAGTTGCACCAATAGAATTTGTCGACAAAGGCATTTTCTGCGAATGGATGGCTGACTACATGACTTTAGTAGCTTTTCTTTGTTGGAGCTCTTGTTGGAGTTGGTTCGGTGGGATGAATTTGAGCTCCTTGATGATTTATGTAATAGAACTATCCAGATGGGACAAGTCCTTCTTGAACATCCACCAATCGATGAGAGCTTCCTACACTAAATTGATCATAGTGCACAAAGGAGCTTGGCACACCCTTATATTATGGATGTCTTCATCCTCTGTAATCGAAAGGGTGGCCCTACTGTGTGACACTTTCTAATAAATTTCTAATACCAACCCCTCCAATCTATTGGCATGTCTCTACGTCTGAACACCAACAAATGTA
The DNA here is from genome assembly GCA_037957365.1 of Torreya grandis. Taxonomy (NCBI): domain Eukaryota; kingdom Viridiplantae; phylum Streptophyta; class Pinopsida; order Cupressales; family Taxaceae; genus Torreya; species Torreya grandis. The sequence continues at coordinate 691,460 of JARHVA010002770.1, forward strand.
TTGAACAACATCTCATTTTGCCATGTTTGCAACTTCTCCATCACATTATCTCTTGAAGCAAGAGATGCCTTTAGTGCAACATCCAACTGCTCAGTTGTAGCCAAATGGCCCCATTTATTGTTTTGGCCTGATCAACCTTGGCAAACTTTAGGTTGGATTAGCTCCAAGTGTTGTTCAACTGCTATTTCAAGTCCAACCTGCCTCTGTCCATGTGCTTAGCTTGGAGTGCAATAGTGTTTGAATGTAACAGTGTTCAAGACTTGCTTGTATTCTTTGAGGAACTCAAAGATAGTCTCTATTTCTACCTTCATATTTTGACCTTGCATTTAAAGTTGTTGCAACTTATGTGCAATGAGCCTTTATTTTGTAAGCAGAGACAAAATAGCTATGAGTTGTTTCTCCTTGGACATGACTTGTTCAACCAAGACTTGAGCAAACAATGCAGGGCATGTTTCATCAATGATTTACCTAGCCTTGCTGAGACGATGATGGATTTTTACGTTGTCTTGTTTAAGCTAGGTTGCATCTTGTTCCAAATCAAACACCTTTTGTGCGATTCATTCATGGAAGACCATGTCTCCCTCAATCTGATTTGTTAGGGAGAAGTTGGTTACAATAAGTGACACTTCTTTTGATAACACGATCATAGAACATGAAAAAGTTGAAACTATTTCCATTACTGGGTGGTATCGGATCTACATCACATGAAATGTGGATGTTTTCCTTCGCACTGATGGTGCTAGAACATCCCACAATCACTGACTGTATATCGGCCTATGTTGAGAGGCTTCTTCTTGTGCACCTCCCTACGTTAATCTGGAACCTTGTGATGTGCTAGACAATTACCATGATTTGGGTGTCTACACCTGCTTGGTTGGCTTTGTTTCTCGCTGGGATATGACTTCAATGTTCTTCTTTTGTTCTTGCTCTTTCGAAGTGGAAACTAACTCAGCCTGTGCCTTAGCTGCTTTCTCTACCTTCTTAACAACATCCTTAACATCAAGTTCCTCGACCCTTTTTTAATCTTCTTCTTCCTACTTTCATAGGGCCTATTTATTTTTCTCTTTCATTGCCTTGGTTGCTATGTCAGATTAGACCTTTTTCTGCTATGTCTCTTGTGATTCCTCCTCTACTTGTTCTTTGCTCTTTTTCACAATTTCTTCTTCTTGGTTCTTCTTTTGTGCATCTTCTTTAACTTGTGTCTTATATTTATCTTTTTCTTCTTCCTTTTGTTGTGTAACTTCTTTTCCTCCTTCCTGATCTTCTTTTCTTCTTTATTTTATACGTTCTCTTATGTTATTTTGGCCTACGTAGCTTCTTGTTATGTTGTAGTATCTTCTTGCATTTTTGGCTACTTTGATTGGTTACTTAAGCTTCCTATGCATGAGTGGGGGAATATGGAGATGGTGGTAGATGAGCAGGTGAATCATGAGGAGAAGTATAAGGAGAGGATGCCACCACTGTGCACCTACTGACTAGTCTTTAAGTGTGATCAAGTGGAAGAAGAACCTTCTTCAAGTGATTGTAGGCGTAAACCATCACAACAAGCTATTGCTCTGCAGTTTGTTCTTACTTAGACTCAATATCCTCCAACACTTTTGGTGTGACAAATGAGCCCTTGCATTCTACAATGGGTGGAGAGGCCTTTGGTGTTGTGTGTGATTTGGGTCTATGCACAAGTGACTATTGATGACTTGCTTGTCATTTGATGCCTTGTGCTACCTTTGGTTGTCGCTACATAAACTGTCCTTCATATGATCCTTCACCTACTGTGCCTTGGAAAATGAATGCCATTCTATATTTTATCCCTTCTTCTTTTACGATTATGTTGACAAGAATTGAAGCTGGAGGTGTGGGGATATCCACCATTAGAATACATGGTACATTTTGGTGCACTTGACAAGTGCTCATTGTTTTCCAAAATAAAAAATCTTTTTCCTCTTCCTCATATAACTTCATGCCTATGTCTTCCAACATAGACTTGTAATTTTTTAAAAATGATGTTAAGTTGTGTGAGGTCATATTCCATAGCGATCTTAGGCACATCTAGGTCACTAAGCCAAGGGATGATTCCGTGAGTAATCCCCTTTGTTGGAGGAGGTGGCATTGTCCTCTATGTTAGTGCCTTCCCTTTCCCCTTGACAATATATGATGGGGTCGATGTTTCTTGTGGAAGTACATGCACTTTAGTTTTTTGCCTATGTCAGAGGTTGTTATGGCAATCACTATTGTGCACCTGACGTAATATATAATATTGGTTGAATGGTTCTAGTGACTATGTATTTTTATCATAGGACTTATACCTATGCATCCAACATGGTGATAAAAAAGGGAAATGAAGTGATTGTTGTCTTGGATAATTCATGAACTCTAATTTGAATGTCATCATGTGGCTTTGTAACAGTTGCATGTTTTCCAAGGTATTACAAGACATCTTTAGGCACATGAGGTTGATAAATGTTGATACCTTGCACCTCCACCCACCAGGCATTGAATCGACCCAATTGATCATAATACTGACTTATCTTGGTCCAGGTAATGTTGGTGAAGGTGGTTGTAGGCTAGAAATTGACCTTAGGTGCTAAAATATAGTCATGAGACTTCCATTATGTGAAACAAAGGAGCAATACCAATAACTGGTATTAAAAATCCTTCGACATGACATTGATGACCTTATCAACGTTAGTGAGGAGTTCAAAGATTAAAAACTAAGGCTTATTGAAGTTCTAATTCTGTCAAACCATTCAATAGATAATATTGATGAACCCCTTTGTATCCTACCTCACACTTCTGGTAGACTACTAAAACTACTTGGTAATACATTTTGACAATAGTTGCACCACATCATCATCAACCAAGTCAATAGGGAGACCTTTGGATGCACTAGCATACTTCTCTCTAGTATCTGAGTGAATGGGAGGAGCCTTAATTTTATATGGTAGGAGGGATTTGTCTCGTGCTAGAAGACATGTTTCCCTTGCCATTGTTTTTGGGTTGATAAAGATGGTCACATACTTAGATAAATGAAATGCACCTTCATTGTATCAACTCAACAATGTCATCACTACTTTGTCCAATTGGTTAAATGTGGAGAGCTTAATGAGTCACTCCACATCTATCCTCGCATAGGGTGTTGAAGAGCTAAGGCTCTTGATTGGGCTGTTGCAATTGGGTCTGAGATAAAAATATTTACTTTTGTCACCTCAATAAAATAAAATAGATCTGCATCATGGTACTGAGTTTGCCTTAATGTGAGGCCAATCTTAATTTATTCATTTTGTGCATCTTTCAATGGAATCAAGAGTCATGAACGATCCATCACTGCTAGTTAGTGGGCTCTCCATAAATGGATACAACTTAAACTCGTGTTGTTGAAAATTCTACACTCTAGTGAATGAATAAGGCTCAAATCATAGATGGCTCTTATTTTCAAAGGGTTTTAATGGCGGTTTTCTATGTATGCCCTTCCTTATACAATTTCCCTTCACTCCACTTGTCTACTGATTCACATTGAATAGTGTTGAGCTATCTGTACATTGTTATGCTATTGATTTGAATACTATAAGTTGTTGTGATATGACCTTCGCACTTTACTTAGATAAGTTCAATGTTTTGAATCTAAACATTATTTGATGTGATATACCACCTTTCTTGTTCTAAAACTTCCCTTTATTATACATATTCTAAGTTTGACATTTCAATCTACTTTGAGAAAGATGCAATATTTGATGTGCTTCATCATTAACCGTTTTGTGAAAGACCATTGGTTAACTATCCTCTGTACAAATTTTGTCACTGCTTCATTCTCAAAATTAATTACTTAATCTCATGTTGACTTTTATTTATATTTCTCCTTAATTATTGTGTTGTTTTCATTTGATATTCTACGATGTTGACTTTTCAAACTATTTTTTGACAACCTATGATATATAAATCACACTATAGACAACTATACTACAAACCTACAAAAAGATAAGAAAATATTAAATGAAATGAAAACCCTAACTACATGGTGCTACTTCACACCCACTCAAAATTTTCGCTGAGATTCATAGAGATCATTGGTGGTAAGGCTTAAGCCTGCAACCATTTACACACCCTACAAGAATGGTTCTTTGAAGGTCCCTTAGTAATATTTTTATTTGTTGTGATACTTCATGGATGATGTACGGTCCTTTCTACCGAATCCACATTTTACTTGGATGTGCTCAAAATATGATATCATACAATAACATTGTCTACTATGGATAAAACTCTTTGAATCATAGATTATGATTATGCCATTATTTTTTACTCTACTTATTTATTTATTGTGTCTAACTCACTCTATATCGAGTTTCTTCCATGTGATTTACCTAACAACCTTACCTGAAGTGAATCCTGATCTCTTAACCACATTATCAATGCAATTTGTAAACTTGGAACTTTATATTCCACAAGCATAACTATTTATATCCCATATACCAACTAAAATAGAGTGAACCCTATTGCATCCTTGTAATTAGTCATGTATGTCCATAAAATTGTAAGAATGTGATCCTCCCAATCGTCTCTCTACACATTACATATTTTTGTAATCTCTTCTCAAGTGCTTTGCTTGATGCTTCTGCCTACCCATTGGATTGAAAATGATATGCTATGATTTTTTAATAAAAAATTATAAATTAATATATCAGAGTCTTGATAGTACTATTAAAAAAGTGTGTTCCTCTATCACTGACCAACTTCATTGAACATCTAAACCTATTAATGATGTTCTCATACAAAACTTGGTTGCATCTCTTGCATTGCAACTAGGTGTCATAACAGCTTCTATCCACTTGGTGAAGTAATATATTGTAATAATTTTATACCTAACATGATTGTGTCTGCTTGATGGGTTAATGGACCCTACAAAGTTAAATACCCATTGCTCAAAAGGTTGCATTGCCAACATCAAAGTTAAAGCCATTTCATCCCTTTGATTTGGCCTTCCTTTTATTTGACAAACATCATTGTGCTTTGTGACTCTATGTGCATCCATGAATAAGGTAGGTCACCAGAAGCCATTTGATAATATATTCAATCAAGGCTGCAAAATTGACCCCTATCCTAACCCTTGGCCTTAGTTCCCTCCATTCATTTGATTAAAATCACCCTTGCCACCTATGAAGTGTCCTCATGTGATTCTCTGATGTGCTTCTTATAGTAATTGCAATCTTTCATGATTCAAGGCTACTCTGTGCAACACATCATCTTACCCATTTTTATAGTAAATCATTAATAATACTAAAAGGTATGGCTCATGTGATCAACTATTTTTTTTATCTTTTTTCGGACATAAACACATATGGAAGACTCCTTGTTCTAGGAAATTGGCTATGTCATGCATTTTTTCTAAGATCGTAGTGACTCTAAATAAGTGCATATCCAGGGACTTATCTTGTAATTCCTCTAGATCCTCACCATTCCTTATTCAGATAATATGATTTGGTCCCACATTTTATTTTCTAGGTTTCACATTGATCTTAAACTAAAATTCTTGGAATAACATCAACCACCTAGCATAGGTTTGTTCACCAAGTATCATAGAGCCCATTGGTATGTAAATAATTCAAATGGTGTTGCCAAGAGATAATGTCTAAAATTCTAAAGTGCAAACACTATATCCAGGGCCTCTCACTTTGTTTTAGTGTAATTCTTCTGTGTTGCTGACAATTTTTTGCTTGTGAGGTGAATTGGGTGATCCAAATCCTCATCTCCTTGCTAAGCCAAAACAACTCGTACAACGGTTCTTAAAGCATATACGTGCATGTTAAATGGCTTACTAGAATCAGGGAACACCAATATGGGAGCCATTACTAACCTATGTTTTAAATCCACAAAAGATGCAGGGCATTCATTAGTTTACTCAAACTTTTAATCTTTGTATAATAATCTCTCCTTGGCACACCCTTTTATAAACTTGTGGTAATAGCCTATATGTCCAAGGAAGGATCTCATTTCGATAGAGTTTGTAGGAGGTGGCATACCCAAAATGACTATGATTTTACCTTGATTGACTAAAATCCCATTGGTGCACACTATGTGGCCCAAGAGAATAACAAATAATAAAAATAACACATTTTTAAAAATTCAAATCAATGTGTAAAACATGACATCATTCTAACATGAGTTACAACTTAGATAAGTGTTATTTGAATATAAAGAACACAATCCAATCATCAAGATAGACTTATAGAAATTAATGAATGAAATCTTTGAATTCAGTGACCATAACCCTATAGAAAGCAACGTGAAAATTCTCGAGACCAAAAGACATTACCTTGTATGTGAAAGAGCCCCATTCCGTTGCAATTATGGTTTTGGCTTGATCATTAATTATGATAGGTATTTGGTGATAGCCACTAAAGCCATCTGCGAAGGAATAGACTTTGTGCCCTGCAAATGACTCCATAACTTCATCTCTAAAGGGAATTCGAAAAGGTTTATTAACACAAACATCATTTAATGCTCGATAGTCCCCATAGAATCTAATATCTCCAAAAACATTACATTACACCACCATTGGAATTACCCATTTGACCTTCTCTATAAGATATATAATTCTTGCTTCTTGCATGCGATCAATTTTAGCCTTCACTTTAAGCTTCATATTGAGATTTTATATATGGGTAGTTTATAATAAGCTATGCACACATGCATCTCTCCCAATGAAGAATCTACACCTTTGAATTTTGAAAGTTTCTTTGGGAACACATCTTGATAGTCTCGCAACAATTTCAAGCCTTATCAGAGCTCTTATGTCTAATAGTCACCCAAAATTACAAGCTCTGGTGCATCCTTGGTACCGATGTTCCCTACCAATTTATTTAATGGTTCTTGGTATATCATGTTGGAAGTGACATGATGATGGAAATTGACATTGAGGTCAAGAAGTTGAATTGCCATTTTGTCAATGACAAGGATCAACAGGGGAATCTAAATTTAATTGAGATTATAATTGGAGAATTCAAAGAGTGAATTCAAGACATTGTCAATCCTACATTTGCATTTGGTCATGAAGAACTTCATCAGTTGTCCAAATTCCAAGTGAATGTCGATAATTTGAATATAAAAAGATACAGTCTTCAAGGCAAACTTCAAGAAATTAAAAAGTTAGACTATTCAATAGACATTACCTACAGGTACACAGATGGACCAAATAAAGACTTGATCAAGGTATTTATCCAGAGATTTGATGACTTCTTGAAAGGGAAAGAATTGTTAATACAACAAGAAGAATGAAGAATCATTTTCAGTGTTTCTGCATTCTCTTCTTTGTTTTTTTGTGCCTAACTTGTGTTGTTGTACTCTTTTTCCCCTTGTAAATGTGCATTGTAATTCTTCAACTTGTCTTTGTAATTTTTCCAACTTGATTTTTCAAGTTGTGAAAATTGATAATGTGCTTTTGAAACCAGTGAAAAATCCTAATTATTTTCTCAAGTGGTGCTAAATGCTCAAAAAGGTTTTGCACCATTTCAAGTTGTAATTTCTCTTTGGTGTTTTTGTAACTCTTTAAAAAGGAAAAATAGGTGGTTTTGCACCATAACCACCCATTTTAAATTATAAATACAAGTTAGGGATTCATAATAAAATTTTGAAACAAATGAAATTTTGGCAAAGCATTGTAAAGGGAGATCAGTCATTCTACTCTTCAGAGTCAATACAAAGAGGTGTTCCTAAACTTTGTGTTACTAATATCTTTTGAATTATGTCTTTTATTTAATTTAACATATCTGATTTTCATTACCATTGTTACAAATTTCAAACTATTCATAATAAGAAATTAGATTACAAAGTTTCTATCTCGAGTTGTAATTTACATTTCCAACACATGTGAAAATCTCGATGGGAATAGAGACAATTTTTTAATTATTTTTGTTAGAAAATACAGAAGGTTATTAGTTTTTGTTATCAGAGTTAAATAGTCTTTTGGTGTATGTTTCATATCCCTAGGGATATGATTATGTCTTTTTGACCCATTGAATGAGAGATATTTTCTCTTTCTAAAAGTCAAAATTTCTCTCAACATTTTTGTTTAGTCTTGGTTTATAACTTGGTGAATTTATTACCCTAAACTTCTCCCTTCTCTCTCTCTCTCCTTCTCTACATATTCCTTTCTAAAATCTCCTTTTCGTACTTTTAGGTTAAAATTTCTACCCTATGATTTACATTCCTTTATTTGTAAATATTTTTTGCTTTTCTATTTTGGATTTCAATAAAAGTAGCTCTGTCTGCTAATAGGAAAGGGAATTTGTTCCCAACAACATTGATACAAACTCATCAATTTATCCTTCTAATAAATTTTCATGCCAACACAACCTTAGGTCTTAGTAGGTTGGAAACCACAATACCCTCCGTATCAGGTAGGATGGACAAATCAATCCCCACAATACCAACAAATTTATCAAACTCCATAGTTGACCTCATACTAGATTCAAGTTCCATTAGGGTGTGGTAAGCCAATAGACTGGGATATGAGATGTCACATCCCGTTTTCTTTTGTCAAGTTTTAGTTCAATGAATTATTATCCCTTTGGCATACGTGTCATTGTGACACACTGGCTATGGTACATGTGCATATATTTGTGTGAAGATTTAGTCCTAATATGCAAATCAAGAAACTAGATATTTGATTTTATGGATAAATTAATAAAAAATTGTATTAATGCTATAGTTAATTTATCAAAATAAAAATTTATTATAATCTTAAATTTTTTAATTATATTAAACAATTATTAAATGGTGATATTCAACATATTATTTATTTAAATTAAGTAAGAGTATGTTGGCTTAGATTATAGTGAAAATAATGAATAAATTACATTATGTCAAAATCTTTTCACACCAAAAATAATATTGTATTGTTTCAAATCATTATTTAAAAAGTACGTGAAAAGCTTTATAGGCTTTTCACGAGTGGTTATGGGTTAAAACCAACTTTCTCGTGAACCAAAAATTTATTTAAAACAAAGCATAATAGTAAATTAAATACTAACTATACTAACTAAATATTAATCTAACAATATAAAATAAACTAGCTTTGGATCATTAAATCACACAACAAACTCCCCCTTGATCCAAAAGGGTATAGAAAGACTGGAGCAAAGAACTGTGAGTCATTTAAGTAGACTCTACTATAACTATAACTGGTACACTATGCATTCTGAACTGATCCACACCTCGATCGTCCCTGTACTATAGTAGAACATGATCACACACTATCCAACTACATTGATCCTCACATAGAATCTATCCAATAAGTGATTGTCCTCTGTACTATGTATGTCACATCTCAAACTGATGCCCAACAATCACCAACATCTCTCGTAGGCCTTTGCTCAGCACTAATAATGCTAGCAACACAATGTTGACTCGTACCGCACATCACTGATGACTGATAAAAAAAACTAATATGCAATATCTCCTCCCCCTATCAGGTGAGAGGTGAGAATTCATGCAACAAATAAACCAAGTACAAACCATTGAAATGCTCTACATCGAAAATCATAGAAACACTACATCTATGAAAGCAAAGTACATAAGCCAAAATTGTTATTCAAGCACTAAACCCATACTCTAAGTGAATAGCTATCTGGAGAAGGGAAAATATCTTCCAACCTCCGTGGATCCTCCAACCTCTAGTTTGCTTTGTTTAGCCTGTTAGATCTTCAGGGACTTGAGTTTTAATCTCTATATAATGCAAATATGGGCTATACTATTCCATTTTTTAAAAATGTCTTTCAAAACCTTAAAGTCTTCACATATCTTCTTTCTCTTCCATCCCATTCATCTTCATGTAACTCTTCAAATATTTTACCAGAAAATTATTTTTAACCAGCTCTGATACCACTGTTGGCCCAGGTTATAGTGAAAATAATGAATAAATTACATTATGTCAAAATCTTTTCACACCAAAAATAATAAATTATTGTTTCGAATCATTATTTACAAAGCACGCGAAAAGCTTTATAGGCTTTTCACAGGTGGTTGTGGATTAAAATCAACTTTTCTGTAAACCAATAATTTATTTAAAACAAAGCATAATAATAAATTAAATACTAACTATACTAATTAAATATTAATCTAACAATATAAAATAAACTAACTTTGGATCATTAAATGACCCAATGGAGTATAAATCCTAATTAAATTTAGGATGAAATCATACTTTAAAAAGACTTATCTGGGATTTATCAAGTAGAGTTGATTATTAATTAACAATGCATAGAATTTTTCGATGACACTAATTAAAAATGAGAAGTTGAGTTACCTTATTCTTAACTTGGGATATCAAGGGAGATAAATTAAAAATTTATCCGATAATTACTTGTGAGACTCCCAATTTACTTGTGGGACTCTCAGTTAATGATTTGGAACAAAGCCTACAGCTTTGGTTTTAAGTGGCATGCAAAACGGGAAATAGTGAGTAAAATAGTATTAAGGAAAGGGAATTTTTTTTTTGAGAGATGAAAAATTCACGAGAAAGAAAGCTTTGGAAGAAAAAGGGAAATTTTATTTGCAACAAAAAGGAAAACATACCAAGTGGGTATTGTACTTATTTTAATAGTGTAATTTGTATTGAAAGAATTTTGGATTACAGAGTATTTTAAAATTAGGGAAAACTCTATGAAATAAAAAAAACCCTGTCGAAGCTTCTAGGAAGCATATTTTGGTAAACTCCTTAGAAAATGGAATTCTACCCATATTACCCAAAATATTTTATTAGAGGAAGTAGTGATGCAAAAGCGATAGATAAATTTAGGAAATTTTCTATAAACGAAAAGTTGAAATATAGTGGGTGAGGCATTCATGATTGAGGTTAATCTAAATGTTTTATTTTAGATTTGAGTAATTTGCATTGGGTATAAATATATATATTATACAAAAAATGCCAAGCTGAACATTAACTCTATTACCATATCAATATTCTACCCTTTCTTTTCTTTAACTCAACCCAAAGAGTAGCGCCACCACCATCTTTTATCCCAACCATTTCAATTTAAGAGGAAACACATTCTATTTCAGTCAAAGATCTCAACGAACTCAAAAAACCCCTCGACACTTCCAATAAACTATCAATATGCATTTATCTCCATGCCTAGATAGAAAGATTATTAAGGGATGTCGTGATTCTATTTGGTAATGTAAGTCACTGCATGGTTGTTGCCTGCATTTAACAATTATATCGTGAAAACTACTCTTTTCAATTCCATCTCGAGTTTCATTAATTGGCCGGTGCATATTTGATTTTACATTATTGTGAACTGACGTAAGGGGTAGTGTGAAACCCACATTTAGTTAGTTATTAAATTTTATATGTATACATATTTAAATCAATATAGTTATCAAATTTTATATGCATAAATATATATAATCAACATGGTTTTAAAATTATATATTTAAATATAAAATTAATATGATTAGATAATTTTTTAAATAGAAAATTGAAGATAAAAATTTATATAATATTAAATACTATATTATATTGATTATTATATAATTAAAAATTACATAGTGGTTATTAAGCTCATAAATTGTGATCAATATACGGAAATATAAAATGATTTTCCTTTTTAAAAGCATATCATACATAAAATTTGTTGAGATGAATATAAATTAAATGTCCTAAAAACATACGAATTGATTATAGACATTATGTTTTAGATTATGGTAAAATCAGGTTTTGAAGGGACCCCGAAACCCTGTACAAGGAGAAAGATAAACATTAAAGCACAACCAGGTTAACACAAGAACCTGATTACAAAAAAGAACCAAAACCAAGTTTTATAGGGACCTGTTACCACCAAATAAGATCATGAAAAAATAGCTGTCAAAACACTGATCTGGGAGTTAACCAAAAGGATTAGCAAGCTTCCAGATCCGTAACCAACAAACCAAAAAAATGACCGGTTTACTGCCCCCAAAAAACCAATCAGCAGAAAGGAACTTTGGATGAATCTTTTAAATTCAGATTTTTCTTTTTGCATGACCGAAGATTCATATCTAGAGGAGGGACCAAAGGCTTAGACTTCTTTCTTCTGACTGCTGTCCAACCATCTTCAACCTTAGCCGCCTCAGCAACCCATGCCTCGGAGGACAATGATCTTTGGACACCAGTAGGCATAAACTCTTGGTGACAGTCTAACACAGTTTGGCTCTTAGAAAGAACCTCCAAAATAGGGGAAGAGATCACCACCTCCTCCTCAAGCTCAGCTGTATCTTTAACTACAACCTCCTCAGAGGCTTCATTTGATTGATTCTCCAGTGATTCCTCTTCATCTTCCGATTCGGATTGCAACCTTTCCTCATTCTCGGTCTCGGAATCTGTTGTTGTTTCCAAAGGTAGTTTGTCTATACTATGTTCAGAGAAATCCTTTGGCCACCAAGTAGGTGACCGTCTGGGATTGTTTTTCCCAGCAACACAATGGGCAACAATATGTCCCGTCTGGTGACACTTCCTACACCTAAAAGGAATCCCCTCATAATCCAAGATTTGTGTCCAGGTGCCCCTTGGGGAATCAATGCATATCGCTTCAGGAAGGCCCTTTGAAACATCCAGATCAACCAGAAATCGTGCACAAGTCGAATGGTGACTCTTCATACTGTCTTCTTCATATAGAAACTCCCTTATAGCATTTCCAATGGTTTTATAAACTGCCTCTTGCCACAACTGTATAGACATTATGTTATACTCTGTGAATAAATTAAATAGGGGCAAATATTTTTATTACATTTCTTAATATTTGGGGTTCATATGTGAAACAAAAATATTATAAATCTTATGAGGAAATTATTAGAATATGTTTGAAAACAATGATTTGTGTCAACACCTATTTTGTGTTATCTAGAAATTATAGAAAATTGATAATTAGAGCCATTTAGTAATTTTGTTGGTTTTAGGAGAAGTCAACCTAACCATTCTAGGAAATGTCAGAAAGATATTTGTTTCTTAAATGTACTTCTTCTATGCAAATAATTGAATTATGCTTGAATTATCTGTTATAAACAAGTTAATATAGACTTTTGTTATCATAATTGTTGGCATGATTTTGTCAATGTATGTTTAATTATATCAGATATTGCATGTATGTGATCATGATCTTTAGATTAGTTTACCTGGATGGTGAGCTTATGCTTTGGATTATTTATCTGTTATGTATATTATGGAGCTCGCATTGATGATACTACTCAAGTAGTGAGATGGTTAATCAAGCCTGATTAACATCACCAATGATGGATATGGATAACCGATCAAGTGATGTGCTATGAATTTAACTGATCTAGATGGTCATAAGTTATTTTAAAACTTTTGTCAAAGTAATGTTAGATTAATATTTTCAATTCATATGTATGATTTGCATGTTATGCAATATCATAATAGGAACACATTTTTCTTTATGATACATAACATGTAGTATAATCTTATAGCACATGGTGGTACTAACATGTCTCATTCTAGATCTCACACCATTCTATCTACCTATCCATGAAGGGAGGGCCATTCCCTGATAAGAGATTGTGCGAGGGATTATTGGTCTGTGGTTGGAGTGGTGAAGAGTTCGGATGATACTCTCCTTCCCCCACTGCAGTACATTTTTTGGAGATAACACTTGAGGTTATCAGAGATATGCGAGTGGGTGTAACTCAAACTCTAAAGAGTTAGTTATCTTTATATTTTTTATAAGGCTAATTGCCTATTGAATTTGTAAATGTGATATTATTTTACATGAACAGTCGTTGTTGTATCGTGAGACCAGCCGTAGTTGTGTCATTATGTAGTTACTAAATACGTGTATGTCTAATGTGAATTTAGACATGGTAATTTATGCATTTTGTGACTGAGACAAACCTGCATATATGTTAGAGACCGTGAGAAGTTTTCTTATGTATAATTATTTATTTATGAACAATTATCTATATGTTTATATGTTATGTGATAATGTACGCCTTTGACATCCTAGCTTATGTGAGTTTTGATGCAAGTTTATTGTTTAGAGGTATGTTGAGTCTTCTCATTATAGTTAAAGAACATGATTATCCTTACTTATGTATGCAATTTTACAGTAAACATGTATACCTTTAGTAGTTTTTGGTACAACTACATCTAGTCCTGATTCTGTGTATGTAGGTGACATTACAGATATATATGGTAGTTTAAGGAGTGAGCACGAGCATAAAAAACTAACCTTGATAGGTATTCCTTAGTATGATATCTTCTATAAATTCTAGTGAAAGCAAATAACCTTTATGTGGCACAATACTCTTATGCAAACTTGTCGATCGGATCAAGTTTGTTGCATCTTGTAAGAATGAAAACTTGTATGGGTATATTTTGTGAGAAAGTTAATTGTGGAAGTGGCTAGACATTTCTAGAATAACATAGTGCATAGTGAGGTGTACCTAGAGTTTATGTTATTTTTGGATTGTTATTGAAGGTATACTTAGATAGTATAATTCTGATTTGCCTTATTATTATGGTTGGGTGTAAAATTGTTGTTAGTATTGAGTCAGATACTCAAACACAAAGACCTATGATAGTATGGGATGTCATAGAGTTTTACAGTATAAAAAGTACCCAGATGGTACATACTGTATTCATTACATCTTAACCCATACCTAAATAAATATATATGTTATGGTTGTTAATGTTTGGGTAGAGTGATCATGAACTATGATAGTATAGGATATCATAGGATACTTCAGCTTATATGTATATACTTGGGTGGTACATACTATATTTGTATGTTTGGAATCTCACCTAAATTGATTGTTCTAATGATTTTGTTGGTTATTACTTGAGCAGTATGTTTATATCAGTTAGTAGGACAAAATGTATGTGTGTGTACAATCTTGTGAGTATAAATGAATGATAGGTTCGAATGTTATGTACTATATGTCTCGCTTTGTTTTGTTTCTTAGTTGTGTTTAACATGTGATTTTATATGGAACTAGGAATGTGGATTCCTTCATCATTGCTTAAATCTAGGTTTATATGTGAGAATTCTTAGGTAAACACACAAACCTAGATTAGAAAGATGTTATGCTAGAGTGTGTCACTTAGCTATGGGATTAGACTAAAGCTTTGGAAGCTTGTCTGTGTCACAAGTAGTTTGTTCCCTATTTGGATTAGAGTGTCAATCCCTTTTGTGGTGACGTCTCATGGAGGAGACCATCACATTTGAAAGTATAACTACATCAGAGCCTGATTTCGATGCGTAGATATGTAGGCTACCCAAGATTGTGGTGGGGCATCATGTCTATATCCTTAGGCTAGATTAGGGTAGACTTGAATTCATATAAATCCATGCGACTGGTTGAATTAGTACTAGTACTTAATGGGAATTTGGATTGTGTTAATGTCCCTAGTGATATAGTAAACTTTATGTATCATACATTTTATTCTATTGCTTGCAGTATTGGAATGTTGAAAACTGTTACTACTTGAAGTTACTGATTATATGACTGACTAAAGTATTCTAAAAACTATGGTTGAATGAATGTTCAATATTTAGTTTTAAAAAAAAAATTATTACTTTTTCTAAGAACAACTAGGCGGGTTGTTACATGAGGCCTCATTATATCATACACTATCTAGTTCCACCTAATTTCTCACATAATTACCCAATCTTTGTAGTAGATTGATGGCTCTGCAAGGGGTCCTACAAAATAGGGAACATGTTATGTGAAGGTAGGTTCATTTTAATTTTCATGCATAGTAGCCTTCATGGGATTGCCTTCACTCAATTAACCCCCTATATAGTGGAATGGATCCATTATTCTATGCTTCCATGAGATCGAACCATTCCCTTAATTATTGATATTACTGATAGTACTACCCCATGCAATGTATATGAATCCTCTTATATAGAAGATGATTTCACTTGTAATAAATATGGGGTAGCCAAACTCTTTAAAGATCCTTTAGTCATGTCTCATCATACTTTCTATAGCATAGGTGTATCTACTACCGATATCCCTACTAAAACTAATGCATGGACTATTTATCTATCTTATGATGATGCCTACATTATGGCTCAATCCTAATCATAAGATTTAGATGCCATGCATTATCAAAAGACCTTAGCTAAAATACACGTCTTCAACCATGATGTCCATGTCATTCGTATATCATATGATATTGTATCATAACTTGAAATTTAAGTATCCCTACCAATCCACTCTTGATAGATAATTCATGGGTTGTTGAAACAATGTTTAAGATTACAACATCTGATGGTATTGATCAACTCGATAGTGTTCAACCCACTTTTTTAGATATAAACATTGTGATTAGATCCATATTTTTCAAACTATTTCTCATCTTTATTATTTTCAATTTCTAACATTATCAATCACACCCAATACTTGACCGATACAATTATTTCTAACTCATCATCTCTAGTATCCTATATTGACCAATTCGATATTGTCAATTCTATTCTTGTTAGTTATAATTATACCAAACAACTTGATGTAGTTTCACCTAGTATTACTATACTAGACCATATCGATTAGTCGGATACAATTAAATTATAATCTTTACCTTCTACTAAACCTCCTAAAATTACCTTAGATGCTAAGACTACTACCATCAGACAAATACATTAAAAGTTTTGCACTAGAGGTAATTGCATGAAGAAACCTGGACATTTCATTTTATGGTGCCAAATGTCTTCAAGGAGTTGGAATAGGAATTTTCTTAGTCAACCCCCATGGTAAAATCATACCTCTAGCTTTCATATTAAAGTTTGAAGTCGCTAATAATTTTTTTGAATATGAAGCTCTCATCTTAGGGATGCAAGCAACCATCAATTTAGACATCCCATATTTACATGCCCTAAGATATTCACAACTCATATGTCATCAAGCCAGTCATGGTTATCAATTCAAAACTAAAATATCATCACATATCATCAACTCGATACCACTCTTGCTGAAGAATTCATGTCATTTACTATTGAAGTGATCCCACAAGAAAAAAATGTTATAGTTGAATCTCTTGATTCATTAACATCTCTCTTTTACCTTCATCAAGCACCTCATGATTCATAATTTCTCATTAACATGAAGAAGTCACCCTCTAATTTATAAACTAATTATGATTCTTTTATCTGCCACATTGAGATTTTCACTACTTGATAAAGCTCGTGGTACAAACAAATCATACAATACACTGAACATCATACCTAAAGACTAGAATTATAAAACAAGCATGTAAATACATCCTTCGATATGATATTCTTTACTATCATAATGCTTAAGGTACCTTGCCCCATTGTGTTACTCATGATGATGTTCCTACTCTTCATGAGCAAGTAGATGGGGACATTTTTAGTGGTCACTATAGTGGACATGCTATAGCTTATAAATGCCTACACATGGGATATGTATGGCATACTCTTGAAAAATATTCTATTACATTTGCTAAAAATCATAATACTTGCCAACTTCATGATGATCTCATTCATTCTCCTTCAACTGAACTTCAATCCTTGGAGTTTCCGTGGCCATTTTCTATGTGAGGATTAAATCTTATTAAAAAATTACATAGATCACAAGATGGCCATGTCTTCATCATTATTGTCACCTAATGTTTTACTAATTGGTTGAAGTTATGCCTTTTAGAAATGTTATTGGCATTACTATTTCAAATTTCATCCTCAATCAAATAATATTTCATTTTAGAATCTCTCAGAACATCATTTCTAACAATGGTAGGAATTTCAAAAATAAAGACATGAAATAACTGTGCAAAATTCAAAATCACACACAAATTGTTTACACCATATCATCCTCAGTGTAATGGTCAAGTTAAAGCCAGTAACAAAATACGTAACAAGATCTTACAAAATAATGTTAGAGATTATCGATCTGACTAGCATCTCAAATTTTATCTTGCACTTTGGGATTATCGTACCAACATTCATATTGCCATTGGGGTAACTCCCTTCTCATTAGTATATGGTTAAAAAGTTGTCTTACCACTAGAATTTGAGTTAGCTTCCTTAAAAATTTATCTTCATGGCATCATTCCTAATGAAGACCTTCGTGATTCCCATATTCATGCCTTAGACTTCCTTATTGAGTGATATATGGGTGCCTTACAACATAATCACCAATACGAAGCTCACATTGCTGTACAACATAATAAAAAAGTTAAAGTACTTACTTTCGATATTGGAGAATTCATGCTCATGTTATATCACACCCATGACAAATAAGGCAAGTACACCCAAAAGTGGTGGGGTATGTACTTAGTCAAATACATTCTTGGACCTAGTACTTACATATTACAAACTAATAAAGGTTACATATTCAAAGAACTAACCAATGTTCAATTTTTTAAGAAATACTTTGGTTACTTACATGTTAATTATGTATTTCTCTCCTAGTATGCTTTACTTGCATGTGTGTACTTAGTCTTATATACACTATGGAGCTAACATCTCTTGAAGGTCTTATTAGACTTTTTATTGTGCAACATAACATCAACTTCACTTATCTACATATTTTGAGTTTTTCTTTTTACATATTAGCCTTAGTCCTTTGGTATTTTTGTCTTTTTAACACCACTTGGTTTTTAATTTTTGAGTTGCATCATAAGACCACAGATAACACCCAAATGTTCCACATAAGCATCCATTTCTTTTTTTAATCAATGTTAGAGTCTTTTCAAGTATTTGGTTCCTTTTTATCACTTTATCTACCCTTTGTTTCATTTTTTTTAAATTTTTGCCTCTTAAATCTCCACTTTGTAAGTTACATGGTAAGACACTCATTAAGGCCCTCTTTACAAACACCCATAATTTCATTCTATTTATAGATTGGTTTTGATCCCTCCCTTAGCTATGTGTATTCCCTAAAATATAAGACAATGATTGAGATTCATGTTTTCCTACACTTCAAATCAGTCATATTATTTTGTGTTAAAACTCAAAAAATCTATTCTCATGTATTCATTCACATATACCATTTCTCAGGATGATGATTCATGCCTACCTGTCATTGTACCATCTTCATTAAAAACATTTTTATGTTTGGGGCAACCCAATCATTCTATGATCATTTCTATCATCTCCCCTAATCCATATCACTTTGGGCACACTGAGGTCAGTTTTGACATCATAATATTTCTCATGTGCCAGTCTAGGAGTCTTAGACACCATGGTGTTTAGGATCTCTTCTCTAGCCACCAAGTGTAATTTCTCTTTTGATACTTATTTTTTACCACCCATGCTTAGTTTTCTAAATTTGTATGGAGGAGGAACATAAAAAACCACAAAAATTAAAAGTTGCATCATATAAGAAACAAAAAGTGATCAAAAGGGAAAAATACACTCTTAAAAGTCAGATCACACCAAAAGACATGATATTTATTTGACACATCTCCTATTCTATTTGAATCTCAAACTCCTCAATTGGCCTCACGATAGAGTTAAGGTCCATTAGGCTGTAGTTGGCCAGTAGACTGGAATAGGACGTCTCATTATATCATACACTATCTACTGCCACCTAATTTCTCACACAAGTACCCAATCTTTGTAGTAGACCGATGACTATGTAAGGGGTCCTGAAGAATGGGGAACATGTTCTGGGAATTTAGGTCCATTTTAATTTTCATGTATACTAGCTTTCATGGGATGATTCTTATACGTCACTAATTAGCCCAAACTTTCATTGTAGATCGAACTCTCTAGGGTCATTGTTATCAAAAGTTTCTTCATCTTACCAACTTAATTGGAGTGTCTTGTCTCTGGTAAATATTATGTTTTCACCTTGGTACTGTCCTCTCTCCCCCATCACTGATTTCATTTGCCCCTTGACAGATAGGTTTGTTTCTAAAAATTTCCCTCAATTTATATACTTCCTACTCTCCATCTCTTTTCAACATGTTATAAATAACATCAATTTAATTTATTTATCATTAGAATAGAAGATGCATCTTTGAATTGTTGCAAGATGATATCTTGGTTATTGCCTTATCTTTATCAAATATACCTTAGTATGTTTGGGACTTTTAATTTTCTATTCACCTTTTCCAAGCCAATTCATCCCATTTCTATAATTATCTCTTGTTTTTCCATATTTGATTATGGATCCTTACTTCTTTTTCACCAATGTTGTTTGTATTAATTATTTTCTAATTTTCCATCTTTGATTGAGTATAAATTGTTACTCCTCTTTCATTGATGTTATTTCTATTATCATTTTCTATTTTTCCATCTTTGTTATTGATTGTTACTTTTCTTCCATTGATGTTGATTATAATATTTTATTCCGTTCATCCTTAATTTTGATCTCGATTGTTAATTTTCTTACTTTGGATATTTTTTTAGGACTTTCAATCATTAGTAACCTTGGATTTTTGGTTACTTGATTTTCCCTCTTTTATGTCTTTTATCTTGGTCCTTTGGTCCTAACTTAGCCTTTTTCATCCCAAATTACCACTTTTATAAGTACTTACATATGTCATGAAATTTTTCATTTACTTTGATTTTCCTATGATTACTTGTTTTGCTCTTTAGCCTTGTATCCCTAGGGTTTATCCAATTTAGTTACTGTGTCCTCCACGATCAAGATTATAAAAATATCATGTGACTATTCAACGATAAAGGCAATTCAAGGTATGTATATGGTAATTCTAATTATTTCAATTCCAACATTCCTTTTAGCATTTCATTTTGAGCTAGCTCAGTTATTATATATCTATGTTCTCTTCCCAAAACACCATCCCATGTTACACTCTAGTAACACATGATGAGCTTCGGGTGAGGCATATGGATACACATAATATTTTTAAACTTTATCATTTACTGACACTTTCTCTCTTGTAGTAACTTGTTGAGTCTCAATGTCTCTGAGTGCATGCCTTAAAGGGTACACTAGAAAAGGGGTGGGTAGACCATTGGTGCTTCACAAGAGACATTTTTATTTAATCAATCATGCCTATATCCACTATAGTTCCCTCATACTTGATCCCCTAATTCCTCCTTATAACCATTAAATATACCAATAACCACATTTTTTTACTATATTAGCTCATATCAATGTAGTATTTATCGATTCTTGCTAATTTTTAAACTAAGTCAGCCCAGATCAATGTAGTCTAAAATTTATGATAGATGCTTTAAAACTAAGTTGACCTTGGCTGATCTAGTTTGAGGTTAAACCATCATATTTTTAACTACATCGAGATTGGCTAATAATGTCATCTAAAATTTCAAGAAGGGTTGGGATCACTCACCACTATAAATACAAGCCACCATTTCAATCCAATAGAGAGGAACATTCATTTTCATATTATCATTGCTTGCAATTTTGTTTAAGTATAAATTTGGAGAAGCCATTGCTTAGATCTTATCTTGGAGGGAAAAAACTTGTCTTGTGGAGTCTCAGATGCAATAAGAGGATTAATTTTATCCTACATATTGATTCAAATTTATGATATTTATAACCATAATAATCTCTTGCAAAACACCATTGGCCAAGGAGAAGATTGAGATTCAACAGGTTTTGTTCAAGGTAAATAATTATAACCCTAGCTCTTTCATTTGATAGAAAGAATTTACATAATTAATATCTTGAATGAATGTATAACACCTTGTTTGAATCTCTTCTACACTTATACTTGGTATGGCTATAGAGTCTTTCAAACTTGCCATTCCCCACTTTAGGTGACATAGACCCTCAGTTGCCTACCATGGTTCCTTACCCTTTTTAATTTGTTTTTAAGCATCCCTTATTTGTGTTATTTGATTTTAAATACTAGATTAGATTAATTCCAATATTAATGACCTAGTTAGGGTTATTTCATTATATTTATTGCCTAAAAGTTTTGTAACCCTCTCTATTGATGTTATGTCATAACTGATCCTCTTAGTAGGTTTAACAGATCCATTTATTCATATCTTGATACATTAAGTATCAGGGGGATCTATTTGATTTACATTCTTTGAGTCTAGATATATTAGATAGGAGAAGTTACAGGTCAATCCTATCTCAATGCATACACCAAGTAGGATGGACACCTCAGTCCCCACAATACCAACATAGTTGGAATCCTACGTCTCCACAATAATAATCATGATAGAATCCATCTTCACCACAAAGACAATATGGGGGATATAATGGCCAAAAACAAGGGTGGGGTTCACCAATTAGGTAGGAAGGATATTGGGGAGGATACCGAGGTGGATACCAAGGAGGAAACCAAAATAAAAGACAAGATGATAGACATGCCAAACAACCTATTATCTACTACATTATGGTGAATACAATCATATTGCATGAAATTATCCCTAAAATTCTTATAGGCAAACATATTGTGTTTATTTTAGAATTACATGACAACACAATACAAAAGATTGTCCTATACTAGAAAAGCAAAGCAAGGAAAAACTAGTGAAAAATGTTAACTTGGTGAATTCTCATCCCAAATATCCAGTGTTTATGCAAGTTCGGGAACCGACGTCGGTTACCTGCGTGTCCAGAAAGCTATTTTCGTGGACAAAAGCGAGTGTTTGCATGATGAGTTTGAGTTGTAGTCTCAAGCTCGCGTCTCTATTATTGGCAATACTATTTTTAGAGCCCTTGTTCAAGTGGCTTAACTGCTTGTTGGAAGTACATGCTCAAGTCTCCTAATTCTATATGTAGAATTAGATCTTCCTAGCTTATTGTAGTTTTGGATAGTTTTTGTAGTGAATTATTGTTGTAATTCATTGTATGTGAAGAACAGTACAGAATTGAATCAATCCAGGTTTGTTAGAGTTGATTGTTCTTGAGAGAGAGAGCTCTTGAGGAATAGAGATCTATACATCTAGGAGAGGTGTGGAAGAAAGAAGTTTCTTCAATTGTATTCCTTTTGTAAAGAGTTTGTTAATATAAGTTTTCAGGGTGGTTTCTTGTATCTCTTGTTCTTGCTATTATCTCGTTCCAATTACTTGTCAATCTGATTTAATTCCGCGTTTATTGCTTTCACAATTGTAATCTATTGTTGGTTGATCCCCAACAAGTGGTATCAGAGCCTTGGTTGTAGGTTCAGACCTTGATATCCAACAATTGGTATCAAAGGTCAGGTTCACTAACAGGTGGTTCAGATCTGTGTAGTGTGTATTGATTATAGGTTCTCACAGGAGTTTTTGCAGAGATTTATGTTTGAGTGGGAGAAGCAATGGCAGATGAAAGTAAATTGAGAATGGAAAAGTTCAATGGCAAAAATTACCAACATTGGAGAATGCAGATAGAGGACTATCTGTATCAGAAAGATCTCTACTTACCATTAGGTGGGGTTGCAAAGAAGCCCAAAGACATGGAGGATGAAGAATGGGAAGTTCTTGACAGAAAGGCTCTGGAGTCTATAAGACTGAGTCTAGCATCCACTGTGATATCTAATTTATCACAGGCAAAGTCTACGGTAGAGTTGATGACTACGTTAGCAAATTTGTATGAAAAACCCTCAGCTTCTAATAAGGTATATCTTATGAAGTAGTTATTTAATTTGCATATGAATGAAGGTGGATCTGTTTCTACTCATCTGAATGATTTCAATGGAATTGTGAATCAGTTAAGTTCAGTGAATATAGTGTTTGATGATGAAATAAAAGCTCTTTTGATATTATGTTCTTTGCCTGAAAGCTGGCATGGCTTAGTAATGGCAGTAAGTAATACTACATCTGCATCAAATATTTTAAAAGTAGAGGGTGTTGTTAGTGTTATCTTGAATGAGGAAATACGTAGGAAAAGCACAGAAGAGGCATCTGGGAACGCTTTAAGTTTTGAGAGCAGGGGAAGGCAGAAAGAGAAGAGCAAGAAAGGCAGATCAAGATCCAAGTCAAAGGGGAAAGGCAGATCTAAATTCAGAAATGGCAGAAGGCCACAATGCTGGAATTGTGGAAAGATGGGGCACATAAGCAGAGATTGTTGGTCAAAGCCAAAGGAGGACAATCAACACGAAGGAAAGGAAGAAGCCAAGGTTGCAGGTATTGCACAAGATGCTCTAATTTTCTCTCTGCATAATAATATAGAATCTTGGGTGTTAGATTTTGGTGCATCTTTTCATGCTACCCCTAATAGGGAATATTTCAGTGACTATATCCATGGAGATTTTGGAATAGTGTATCTAGGGGATGATGAGCCTTGTAAAATAATTGGCAAAGGTAAAGTGCAGCTGAAGATGCAGAATAACAACACATGGGTGTTGAGAGATGTGATGCATGTTCCTAGCTTGAAAAGAAATTTGATTTCTGTAGGAAAGTTAGGGGATGAGGGTTGTACAGTAACTCTCATAGCAGAATCTTGGAAGGTGACCAAGGGTGCACTTGTTATGGCCAGAGGTAAGAGAGAAGGTACTCTCTATTTGTGTAATTGTGTTACTAACAAATCTCCTTCTGTATTATCTACTTCAGATGTGGATGCTAAATTGTGGCACTCAAGGCTTGGCCACATGAGTGAGAAGGGGATGCCAATTCTTAAGTCCAAAGGTATGCTTTCATATTTAAAAGGCATAGATCTAGAGTTTTGTGAGCACTGTGTATTTGGAAAATAGAAAAGGGTTAGTTTTCTCAAAACTGGGTCTACTAAGAAGAGGCATAAGTTGGAGCTTGTTCACATAGACGTGTGGGGATCGGCTCAGGTTGGTTCCATTGGAGGATCACAGTACTATGTATCTTTCATAGATGATGCTACAAGGAAGGTATGGATCTACTGTATTAGAAAGAAATCTGATGTATTTGAGACTTTTAAAGTTTGGAAAGCTATGGTTGAGAATGAAACAGGTAAAAGATTAAAGTGCCTGAGATCAGACAATGGTGGTGAGTTTTGCAGTCATAAGTTTAGAGATTATTATTACATGCATGGAATTCGTAGGCAAAGGATGGTTCCAAGGACACCTCAGTAGAATGGAATTGCTGAAAGAATGAACAGGACAATAATGGAGCGTGCAAGATGTATGAGATTGCATGCTGGATTGCCCGTACAGTTTTGGGCACAAGCTGTTGACACTGCAGTATACCTGATTAACAGAGGACCCTCTACAGCTCTAGATGGTGGTATTCCAGAAGAGGCATGGACAGGTAAAAAGGTTGATCTCTCATATCTCAAAGTTTTTGGTTGTGAAGCCTTTGTGCATATAGATAAGGAAAATAGAAAGAAGTTTGATGCTAAGTCTATGAGATGCACGTTTATTGGCTATGGCTCAGATGATTTTGGTTACAGATTGTGAAATCTAGAAACTAACAAGGTAATCAGGAACCGTGATGTTGTTTTCAACGAAAGAGTGATGTATTGTGATCAGCTAAGGAAGCTGAATCAATCTGAGCAGAGCAATGGTGAATTGGATGAGGTGAAAGTCCAAGATGAGCTCGCGAGAAAAAGACATAATCACTTGCAGAAAAACACAGAGACCGACGTCGGCAGGTTAGGAACTGGCATCGGTAGTACAGAAACTGGCGTCGGCTGTACAGAGACTGACATCGGTAGAACAGGCACCGAGGTCGGTCAAGTAGAACCGATGTCGGCTAGTAACAGGTCTGTAGGTGACCGAGGTCGGTCACTGTCAGAGAATTTGGGTGGACAACGTGTTGTGAACGAGTCTCAGACACCCATCAGGAGGTCAGAAAGGGTGAGTAAGCGTCCAATTAGATATTCTCCTTCTTTATTTTATTTATTGCTAACTGATGGTGGAGAACCAGAGAGTTTTGAAGAAGCAATACAGGTGGAGTCCAAGAGTGAGTGGGAGCGTGGCATGGTTGAGGAGTTGGAGTCCTTAAGAGAGAACCAAACATGGGATTTGGTTGAATTGCCAGCTGGTAAGAGAACACTCAAGAACAGATGGACCTACAGGTTGAAGGAAGACGAGAATGGACAGATGAGATATAAGGCCAGATTAGTGGTAAAAGGATTCGCACAAAAGCCAGGTATCGACTTTGGTGAGATTTTTTCTCCTGTTGTTAAAATGACTTCTATAAGGGTTGTATTGTCTTTGGTTGCTTTTGAGGATTTGCATCTTGAGCAGCTAGATGTTAAGACATCATTTCTTCATGGAGATTTGGATGAGAAAATATATATGAAACAGCCAGAAGGATTTGAGGTCAAGGGTAAGGAGAAGTTTGTGTGCAGATTGAAGAAAAGCTTGTATGGCCTCAAGCAAGCTCCTAGGCAATGGTACTTAAAATTTGATAGGTTTATGACTGAGCATGGCTATAGTAGGTGTCAATTAGACCATTGTGTGTATTTCAAGAGATTTGATAACGGTAGATATATTATTCTATTGTTGTATGTAGATGATAAGCTGGTTGTAGGATCACACATGCAGGATATCTCTGAGCTTAAGGTGAAATTAGCTCAAACGTTTGCTATGAAGGATTTGGGAGTAACAAAGAAAATCCTTGGCATGAGCATTAAGAGAGACAGGAAAAATCACAGGTTGATATTGTCTCAAGAAGATTATGTGGACAAGGTGTTGAAACGGTTCAATATGCAGGACGCTAAACTGGTAAGCACACCTTTGGCTGGACATTTTAAGTTGAGTAAAGAACAATGTCTTAATTCATATGATGAGGTAGAGTACATGAGTAAGGTTCCATATTCTTTTGCAGTAGGGAGTTTGATGTATGCAATGGTGTGTACTAGACCCGATATTGCCCAAGTAGTGGGAGTGGTAAGTAAGTATATGGCCAATCCAGGTAAGGAACATTGGAAAGCAGTTCAGTGGATCCTTAGATATCTGAGAGGAACCAGCAGTAGGCACTTGTGCTATGGAGGTTCAGATACTTCTCTACACGGCTATGTAGATTCAGATATGGCAGGTGATTTGGATGGCAGGAGGAGCACTACAGGTTATGTTTTCACTGTAGGTGGAATGGCGGTTAGCTGGATATCTAAGTTGCAGAAGGTTGTTGCCTTGTCAACTACAGAAGCAGAGTATATTGCAGCCACTGAAGCTAGCAAAGAGATGATATGGATGACACGATTCATGGATGAGCTTGGTAGGGAGCATGAGAGTTGTAGATTGTATAGTGACAGTCAAAGTGCAATCCATTTGGCTAAGAATTCAGCCTTTCATTCAAGAACAAAGCACATACAGCTAAGGTATCACTTCATACGACAGGTATTGGAAGATGGTGAGTTGAAGCTGGAGAAGATCCATACAGATAGGAATCCTACTGATATGTTAACCAAGCCGATTACAAAGGAGAAGTTGAATTTTCATTCAACTTCTGTTGGTCTTCATGATTGAGTTGAAGATGGAGGAGTTAGAAGATGTTGCTGTACAGGTACTGGTCCAGCTGTTTATCTCTAAGTGAGAGATTGTTAGGGTGTGGAGCTAAAAACTTCACCAAAGAGCATACATTAGCAGATTCGGGTCTACACAGACACTGGCATCGATCAGGAGCGACCGACGTCGGTCAAAAGCAGTTGCAGAGGCGTCAACGTCGGTAGAGGATTGGCCGACAGCGGTCACAGACAAGCAGCAGGAACCGACGTCGGTTACCTGCGTGTCCAGAAAGCTATTTTCGTGGACAAAAGCGAGTGTTTGCATGATGAGTTTGAGTTGTAGTCTCAAGCTCGCGTCTCTATTATTGGCAATACTATTTTTAGAGCCCTTGTTCAAGTGGCTTAACTGCTTGTTGGAAGTACATGCTCAAGTCTCCTAATTCTATATGTAGAATTAGATCTTCCTAGCTTATTGTAGTTTTGGATAGTTTTTGTAGTGAATTATTGTTGTAATTCATTGTATGTGAAGAACAGTACAGAATTGAATCAATCCAGGTTTGTTGGAGTTGATTGTTCTTGAGAGAGAGAGAGCTCTTGAGGAATATAGATCTATTGAGAGATCTATACATCTAGGAGAGGTGTGGAAGAAAGAAGTTTCTTCAATTGTATTCCTTTTGTAAAGAGTTTGCTAATACAAGTTTTCAGGGTGGTTTCTTGTATCTCTTGTTCTTGCTATTATCTCATTCCAATTACTTGTCAATCTGATTTAATTCCGCGTTTATTGCTTTCACAATTGTAATCTATTGTTGGTTGATCCCCAATAGTCACCAAGAATAAGTATAAAGAGCATAAACTACCACATTTATAAATGACCCAAGATCATATGATTAGAAATGTTTGAAAGAATAAATACCTAGATCCTGTAAGACAAAAATTCTAATGTTAGAAGAAATATGGCTACTTTATTCCATACAAAAATAGAATGCTTCTAAGGGAGATGTTGCCATAGTGGATGAAAAAATGTATGGTCATATTATTTGCATTCTAATTCAAGAGGAGTAGTTAAATCCTATATACATTTATTTAAGCTAGTAGTACTCTGCATAATGAATATATATCATAACTTATTACAAAATTGTTGCATAACTTATTAGATTATGAAAAAATGGGACAATTGAGAACTAAAAAAGTGGTCTGGTATGTGAAGACCAAGAATCCCAAGGATTTTGATTCTAGAATGGATATAGATATTACAGGCTACGAAGTCCCCGACACTATCTTTTAATTTAGGAGTATTGTAAATATGATCCCTAGGTCTACTTGGGAGGCCATTTAAAGATCAACTCTCAGCTATAGTCCCATCATTTTGAGCCTCGTAGATTATGGCTGAGTGGAAACCATTGAATAATTGGAGGATGTGGAGATAAAAGTAGTTGATCTAAGTGTACATGGATATTCTAAAGTTATTGACATGAAAATTGATGAAATATTCTACCCAAATTTAATCGATAAGAAGTGGGCATATGATGGTTTGATGACCATCAATACAATATATAATCAATTAGAGGCACACTAATGGGATGAGATCATTATCATACCATTGAACAAGGTGGAGAGTAAACCTTACATCATTCCAAAAGAGCATGTGTTGCCATATGCATATAATATAGATAACTCTTTTAAATTTGACACAAAACGAAAGTTTTAGGCCTTATAAAATAAATAATTCACTAATTTCACACACCATGATCAATAGTTTTCATATTAACTTGGCAAGACAAAGGAGCAATTTCCATAATACGACATAGAGGAATACAAGTCTCCATCAGTGCAGTTTCCAACAAGGTCAAAAGTGGAACTCTTATATCATGTGACTCCTAAGGATATGGATTACATAGAACCCACTCATGAGGGATATTTGATGTGGGGATATGTGTCTTCTATATGGTGACTCATATATGCACATGTTATATTAGGCATGTGGAGACCATGAGGTAAGGCCCATGAAAATAGTTTATGCTATTGAGAGACAATTTTTGTATTACTTTGTAACTGAAAACTTAGTGTAGTTTATCTTCAAGATGGAACATGTCCCAAATATAGATAAAAGAGTCAATGTGCTAAATTATGCTCCAAAAGGTATTGTTACAACATGGTGGGTAATTTATCGATCAAATCTATTACATTGAGAATAGGCCTATGAAATTATGTGAGTTCAATTCTAGGTGGATCTTGTGATCTTAGAGTAGTGGTCATTTTTAGAAGGACAATGCCTTGAGTTACATATCCATAGGTGTGTATACACATGGTCATCACAGTAGAACTAAAATATTGGGTACATGTAATCCAACATACATTATCACCTATGTTGAGCCTCTGGTACATGTATCAAAAACATAGATGTGAAACCAAACATTGGTTATAGGTTCAACTTGTAGACACCTAAATAGTGTCTAACCCTTGGTCACTTTCCCCCTTAGTCCATTCCTAACCCATTCCTAACAATTACTAATTTAAAATAATTAACTTATTTTGAATTAACCCCCCTCCTTGGACACATCACCCATGACACCTCACCTAGGACACCTCGCCTTAGACTAATTCCCATCCTATGACTCACCCAAGACCTATTCCTACTTCTCTCTAACCGCCTAACAAACTCTCGTGCGTATTTAGCCCAACCCTCGACATTCTCTAACGGATAGGGCACTTGGCAGATGAAAAACGGGCTTAGTGGCTCTTTTTGCCCGTTCTAACCCCGCCGACGTCGGTCAAGTGTCGGCCGACGCCGGCGGAATCACCGACGTCGGTTATACTTAACCAAATTTTCAAACTCTTTTCGGATTCCAATCAGAAATCAGCTAATCTTTGGAAGCAACTGACGAATCCTTCAGTCTTCGACCATCTGCCAATCTGTGAAATCTCTCAATCAAGCCTCTCAATCTCTCCCTCAGGTGCAATAACAGCTTCAGGTTCTCCATCAGCAACAAGTTCTCCACACAGGCTACATCAATAGCAGGTATGGGAATCATCAGTAGCACACCTTCCACAAGGCACAGGGAAGTATATTGTCTGTGTTTTTATTCTCTTTTCAGTTATTGCATTCAAACAATATCTCCCTAGACCAGACTGTTAACCAAGCCAAACCCGAACCTCGACTTATCCACCTCCCTATTTCTTTCATCCTCTATCGGACCATACACTCTGCCCATTCAACCAGACTCTCAGACCTAGACCCCAGACCATTCAACCAAGCCCAAAACTTTGTCTCAAAACTGTTAACAAACCCAGACCCTTCCTTGGCCTTATTCACAAACCAAAACCCTGACCAGACTCTGTCTACAGACCACAGCGCTGCCCAGACCCCGTCCAAGCTAACTGCCCCGACCGACGCCGGTCACTACCCCAATCGACATCGGCAGTCTAACCGACGTCGGCACCTTGACCAACCGACGCCGGTAGGCTTACCGACGCCGGCGACTGTCATCAATTCGACAGCTTCTTTCAAGTAAGTCTTTGCTTCCCTTTTTCATTCTATTTCTTTATCATTTCAGTTCTTCATCATTCAGCTATTTATCAGACACTTCTTTCCATTGATTAGTGGGTTTATATCCCTTAAGGAAGTTTTCATACTTTTGGGATCAAGCTTTCGCTTGACAACCCACTATCTGTCCA
This sequence comes from Torreya grandis, assembly GCA_037957365.1. NCBI lineage: Eukaryota > Viridiplantae > Streptophyta > Pinopsida > Cupressales > Taxaceae > Torreya > Torreya grandis. Next base: position 722,372 of record JARHVA010002770.1, read on the forward strand.
TTTAACACCTTCTCTTGTCCAAGTTTCTTTTCTTTGCAGGTGTCATTCCTCCACAGCCAAAGAGGAGTACTCACAGCGTCTGGATTACGGTGCGTAGACTATATCCAGGTACACATCAAGCCTTGACCATTCCTTCTTAAGTTTCTTTAATTCTCTCCTTTGAAATTGAAAACAAAATTTGAATAGAAACATTCTGGCACGCCCGGTGGGACCCCTTTAGGGCCTTCCTTGGGTTCCCTTCCTTCTTTGTTCATTTAGTTGCATTAGGCTTCTTAACCTTCACCTCTTTATTCTTTTCTAAAAAAAATCATAAGCAGGAAATAAAAAGAACTTTTTCTTCCTTTTTCTTGCATTTCTAGACTAGTAAGAAAATCATTTTTCTTCAACCCTTTCTCCAACTTGTCTTCATTCCAATTTAATATTTCGATTTGGGGCTTTAAAACTTACTGCATTCCATTTCTTGCTTTCTTGCATCTTTCTAGTCCACACTTAGTAATTAGTAAAACGCATATTGAATAAATCGTAGATCACTTGATGTTACACAACCAGACCACGTACACTCAATTAAACATAAAAATCACTTGAGACAAGGCCCGACTGGGATTTCATCACCCAGCGGATACCTTACCCAACCTGGCAATCCTACTTGGATTTCACCACCAAGGGGAAAGCCAACTCTGTTCTCTATCAGAGTCTAAACTATAGTGAAAGTATATTTTGGCTAAGCAAAACCAGCTAACCACTGGAATTGTGAAGTGAGGGGAGCTTGCTCCTTAGCACCAGGCCTGTACGGAAGCTAATACAGACTTTTGAGCGCCTTAACATACCTAAAACCATCTTTAGATTACCTATTATAGGACCCTTCTTACAACCAACTTCCTCAAACATCGCATTAAGGCATAAGCCACACGATCTTAATAAAATTGTTTCTAGGGATTTAACGCTAGGATCTGTCTGTCATCATCATATTTTCTATTTTTATCTATCTTTTTTGAGCTGGTAAGGACGTCTTCTTTATTTCCAAATTTTTTTTTCTGAGTTTTTGGAAAACACAGTGACCGACATCGGTTCTGTAACCGACGTCGGCAACTTTTCTGTACCGGCATCGGTCATTTGACCGACATCGGCAGTCTCCTTCACCGACATCAGTTTTTATACCGACGTCGGTCTCTGTCTATTTTCTTTTTTCCAAAAAATAGCAAGCTTAAAATCCAACCTTCTGGCTGTCTAAACATTCATTCTGGTTTTCTGAGACTGACAGAACACAATTTTTTGAAACCTGACCCTTTCTTGCCTTGAATGGTTTTGACACGCAGTCAAACCAAGGCCCTTCTTGACCACGCTAGTCAATAACCGCTTCCACCTTCACCATCTATAACCAGTCCTGTAATGGAGTTCAACTCGGAGATTGAAAGAACTCCTACTCGCCCAACCCCGCCTCAAACTCCTATCGTCCTAGAAGGGGACCAAGATTTTGCACGATTCTTGGACCTTAACGTCAAAGCCTTACAACACTATCTCGCGAATAGCCAAACGCGAGACTCCCTAGGCAACCCAATCTATGGGATGCCGACTTCTTTAATTGACACAAGAATCACTTCAACAGCCCCTACAATTCAGCCACTAGATAATACCTCCACCAATAACCCAACCGTGTCTTACCTTCAAAACGTAACCTCTCCATCTAAACCTACCTCCATGGGGGTTCCGGTACTCCCTCAACCTCAAATCACTCAACCAAACCCCACACCTTTCCAAAACCTACTAGTCTCTATTCCCCCTACTCTTGCACCCATCAACACAAGAGTAACCGTTTACCCGTCAACAAGCGTAGCCACTCCTCAACCATCCTTGACTGCCCCTATCCAACTTGTGCCAACCAACCCCATAACACAAGTGCCCTTGGCTCCAACTTTTGCTCCCATAACCAGCTACCCATATGTTGCGTCTACGCAACCAACCACGTCATACGCCCCTCCCAATATCTTTCAAGCGCCTTATAATCTAGGGGGCGCTCCACCCACCAATCCGTCAGCAGATATCATCAAAATGATGATGGATAAGATGTCTAGCTTAGAGACTTCCATTTTTGGCTCACGCAATGCTCTCTCATACGAGCGAATTTGCAATGAGCCTATTCATCCTTCCGTTCCAATTAGACCATACCCCAACCAGTGGGAGCTTCCCAAATTTTCTCGCTTTCAAAGCAAGGAAGACCCATAGCAACACTTACGGGCATTTAGACATGCCTGTTACCTTATTGCCCATGACGATGCATTGCTCTTGCGCACATTTCCTATGTCCCTTTCTGGCACTGACTTGACTGGTACAACTCTATTGCCAACCATTCCCTCTTCACATTTACACAACTGGCCCAACTTTTTCTTGATCACTTCTCCATTAACATCACCAAGAAGGTCTCGATCACAGACCTTTACACTATCCGCCAATTTGAGGATGAATCAGTAGCTGACTTCGTTGCTCGCTGGAGAGGTCTCATCAATCAACTCTCCTTTTCCTTACCTAAAACTGAACTTATTGAACTATTCTCTCGAGCTTGCACCAAACATATTTCTTCCACTTTAAGGGTTCATGTCAGGAATCTAGAACAACAAACATGCTCTGATCCCACTTGTCAGGATGCGAAACCAGAAACATACAATTGATTACCAAACTTCAAGCAACTTAAATATGCGAAAATAACCAGAATCAACAAGTAACTAGAATTCAGAATAACACAGCATATGAGAGACAATACACAACTTGTATTAACACTTTATACAGAAAAGAATACAATAAAGAAGATGCCACTTCTTCTCCACCACCTTACAGAGGTTTCCCACACCTCAAGTGAACAGTAATTCTTCTCCCCAAAGCTCTCCCTCTCACAGGTCCCAACACCCAACTCAAATACAGAGTTGGTGTTCACCTCCCGTGCTCCACGCACAACACAAGTGCTCCACGCACTCCATAAGCACTCCACGTGCTCCACAAGTACTCAAGGTACTTCAAGTAGATCTCCCATGAATCTGCAACAACCTGCAATTCAACAGACCATACTTATGGAAGGAACTCCCTTGCCTTCCTCTCTGCTCTATCCGAGTACACACCTGTACTCCAAGTAGATCCTGCCTGATACTACTCACTGTTGTGTTGCTGTCTATATGACCTTGCACACCTGCAAATCAAACAACAGTTCTGCTCACCTGTGAACCTCGACCTTGCACACACATACACCTGTAGATCAACGATCTTACTTACCATGTAGATCTCCTATATAGGCCATGCAACTGTGACCAAGATCCTACACTCTTGAAGAACCCAGCTGGCTCTCCAATCTAGCACCAACACACCTGGTACTGAGGCACTAGGAGGAACACACCATTGCTCTACCTCACACACAGAAGGAGCTTATAATTATGCTCTCTTACTCCCTAGCACACTTTTCCAATACAACCATGAGTCTATTATATAGATCTCATCCAAACAATAATTAGACATCTAATTACAATAATTAGATCCACAGCTCTCAGTCTAAAATTAGATCTCTTCATGCAAACACTTGGTTCGTTAGCTAACTGCCCGTAAATAGCTCACAGTCGAACCACACAGGCGATCGACGTCGGTCCCTGTCTGCCTGGGAGTCGCCGACGCTGGCCGATCTCTGACCGACATCGGTTTCCTTCCTGCCCTGTCTTGCCGACGTCGGTTGGCCTGACCGACGCCGGTGTCTCTGACACTCAGCAACTCCCCTGCAACCTCCTCTGTGTCTGCATCAGTGAAGCTTTTAGCTCCATAATCCTAACAATCTCCCACTTGGAGATAAACAACTGCACTGTACCTGTACCTGTACTCTGTCTAATCTGTTTCCTGGTTTATATCCCTCTTCAAGCTCCCACCTGAAGACAACCCACCACACATCTCGTGGTGTACCTCCTGTCATCCGAGTAACCTGCCACATCCGAACGTACAACACCTATAGTGAAGTTCTGACCCTGCATAGCAACACCTGCTGCCGGTCCCTCTCAGAAAACCTGAGAACCCACTTCCCCGAATTGGCTCCTAACTCTGACAGCTCCCACTGCATGGGAATACTCAAGTCTATACCAGACCTAATGTGATTTCGGACACTGTACCTGTCCAGCCCTTAGTGTGCTCCGGTTCTGCATCTCGAACCTTGCCAACACCTGATTCACATCAGCTCCCACTCGAGACGAAATCAACCTGTGATCTCCATGCCTCCCATGTCAAAGAGTTTCGCTGCTCAAAACTCCCCCCTGACATGCCACTAAATTAATCTTACCCTTAGCTCAGAAAACCCTGTATGTACTAACCTGCTATAGCAAAACATACCGTCCACATACAGTAATAGAATGATGTCATGACCATCATCCTCCTGGTAAGTCAAACCACAGTAGTTACCCTGACATCGACTGAAGCCATGCTTCGTCCTCCACCTGTCAAAACCTGTACCACTGTCTTGCAGCTTCCTCAAGACCATATACCTGGTCTTCCGTCTCACGTATCCGTTCTCTCTATTCTTCTACTAAGGAATCCATTTGTCTCTGTGCTTCCATCCAGCTGGCAAACCTACCAAGACTCCCGTCTGGTTCTGCATCATAATCCTGCCTAGCTCACACATGTTTCCTGGATCCTTCCTGCTCTACAATCAGCAACAAGTATGAAGAAGAGGAACACAAATTTGAGGGCCTACTTACGCCTTCAGTCCTCCGTATGGGTGTTTGAGACTCCTTGACAGCGTGCTATCCACCCAAAATTTGTTACAGTGACCGACCTCGGTCACCCCACAGTTTGCATCTGACCGACGTCGGTTCCATGCGTCTGTACCTGACTACCAACCTGCCAGCGCTGGTGTCCATTCTGCCGACGTCGGTTCTCCTGACCGACATCGATCTTACATACTGCCGACATCAGTCCCATGACCGACGTCGGTCTTTCCCTGCCCGACATCGCCGGCTTCGGTCTACACATGACCGACATCGGCACCTGTCTGTTCGACGCCGGTTCCTCCTGACCGATGCCGGTACCTGTGTTCGCCTGTGAGTGATGACTTTTTACCCGCGAGCTCCTTTGGATCAAAACCCATGTCCAAACTGCTCTGCTCAGATGTATCCAGCCTCATCCACTGAACTCTGTCTGCCATCTCCTCCAAGAACACCAAGGCTTTCCAGTTCTTAAGCCTGTCAAATATGTCTGTCTTCCGCTTAAGAACATGCATCTCCTTCCTGCTCATGTGACCAAGCCTACGAAGCCACGTCTCCGCAACAGAAGAAGAATCAGTAATATAAACAAGTAGATAAAGTATACCTGTTTTCTTACCACCAGCTAATTCAAGTGCTACCGCTGTGAGAGTTCTTGTGCATCTCTCATCACCCAATCTTTCTAAATAAATTAGTCATATCTCCAAACCTGGGACCTGCATGACCTTCATCAACACCTGTGTGTTGGCCACCTGCAATTTCAGCTTCACTTCCCCTTTGCCAATTCTTTGGCAAGGCTTACCAGCTCCTCTACCTAGGGCTGCATGGAAAGAGGCAACCGAATCTTTTAACCAAGATTCAACTTTATCCAAGAAACCTTCAAATACATCCTATGCAACAACACCTGCTACATCTGTATCTTCAATTTCTTCATGCTGATCTGTTACCAACCAACAATCTTCTTTTACCTGCTCTTTTTTTCCATTGAACCGTGAGTAACCGTCTGTGCTTTTCAACTCCTCCATTCTTAGCTTACTTTGATCTGTCGTTGCTCTACTCCCACTCAATCAGAAACCCCTGAGAGTGCCCTGTAACCAAACATAACCTGCTTCCTGCAACCTTAGCTCTGATACCACTTGTCAGGAATCTAGAACAACAAACATGCTCTGATCCCACTTGTCAGGATGCGAAACCGGAAACATACAATTGATTACCAAACTTCAAGCAACTTAAATATGCGGAAATAACCAGAATCAACAAGTAACTAGAATTCAGAATAACACAGCATATGAGAGACAATACACAACTTGTATTAACACTTTATACAGAAAAGAATACAATAAAGAAGATGCCACTTCTTCTCCACCACCTTACAGAGGTTTCCCACACCTCAAGTGAACAGTAATTCTTCTCTCCAAAGCTCTCCCTCTCACAGGTCCCAACACCCAACTCAAATACAGAGTTGGTGTTCACCTCCCGTGCTCCACGCACAACACAAGTGCTCCACGCACTCCACAAGCACTCCACGTGCTCCACAAGTACTCAAGGTACTTCAAGTAGATCTCCCATGAATCTGCAACAACCTGCAATTCAACAGGCCATACTTATGGAAGGAACTCCCTTGCCTTCCTCTCTGCTCTATCCGAGTACACACTTGTACTCCAAGTAGATCCTACCTGATACTGCTCCCTGTTGTGTTGCTGTCTATATGACCTTGCACACCTACAAATCAAACAACGGTTCTGCTCACCTGTGAACCTCGACCTTGCACACACATACACCTGTAGATCAACGATCTTACTTACCATGTAGATCTCCTATATAGGCCATGCAACTGTGACCAAGATCCTACACTCTTGAAGAACCCAGCTGGCTCTCCAATCCAGCACCAACACACCTGGTACTGAGGCACTAGGAGGAACGCACCATTGCTCTACCTCACACACAGAAGGAGCTTATAATTATGCTCTCTTACTCCCTAGCACACTTTTCCAATACAACCATGAGTCTATTATATAGATCTCATCCAAACAATAATTAGACATCTAATTACAATAATTAGATCTGCAGCTCTCAGTCTAAAATTAGATCTCTTCATGCAAACACTTGGTTCGTTAGCTAACTGCCCGTAAATAGCTCGCAGTCGAACCACACAGGCGACCGACGTCGGTCCCTGTCTGCCTGGGAGTCGCCGACGCCGGCTGATCTCTGACCGACGTCGGTTTCCTTCCTGCCCTGTCCTGCCGACGTCGGTTGGCCTGACCGACGCCGGTGTCTCTGACACTCAGCAACTCCCCTGCAACCTCCTCTGTGTCTGCATCAGTGAAGCTTTTAGCTCCACAATCCTAACAGTTCAGACCTTCCGTACCTTCGACGAAGCCTTCACGATGGCCCGTAAACTTGAATTATGTGCCATCGAAGAGAATAAAGTCAAGTTGCAGAGCAAAAACCCCAACTCTAAGATTAATGACTCTTCTTATTCTAAACCTTCATCATCAAATCCTAAGTCTAAAGCTTTAGCTAACGCTGTGGTTGTTAGACCTTCGTCCTCTTCATCCAATCAACCTGAACCATCCACATCTCAGAGCGCCACCCGTCAATTCCAACAGAGATACGTACAAAGACAATATACTCCTCTTGGAGAATTTTACGCGTCTATACTAGAAAAAATTATTAAACAGGGGATTATCAACCTCCCCCAAATTCGACCACCACCACAATTTGATCCCTCACGCGCCATCCCTGCGTGGTATAGGGAAAATGACTTCTGTAATTTCTACCGTGTCAAAGGTCATGACACGGAAAACTGTAAAAATTTCAAAAACATAATCCAAGACATGCTTGAAAAGGGAGAGCTTGTTCTAGATAATCCCAATGCACCTCCAAACCAGGGCATCAATATTTTCAAGCAACCATTCCCCAATCATCCACCAACCCAAAATAATGTCCAGACCATGATTGACAACACACACGAACACGACATTCGAACGGTCAATACGGTCTCACCCTTCATCCCCAACCAATCTCAAGAGGTTAACCCATCTACCATTCCATCACGTGTGGACGAACCTCTTTCCCCGGTTAGTTCTCCACCAACCTCTCTCATCTTGGAAGACACCTCAACCTTACCGGCACCACCGGTCTCACCATCCTCCTTTCTTCTGCCTATGGAGGACCTGACCTTACCTATTCCTCGACTGCAAGTGGAGGGCACCATAATCCCTGCCTTTTACCCACTTGAGGAGTCACACTCTCCAGTTCTTTCTCCACCAAGAGAAGAACCTGACTCTCCATCTTCCTCAACCAACGACAATCCAGTTATACCTCCCACACACCTTGGGTCCGAAACTACTGCCACACCTAACACATCTTCTCAAAAATCCAAACCCCATCCAACATCCTCTCAACCATTTTCCCGACTAGTGGAGAAATTAGAACTTCTCCCTTCAAGAAAAGTGGAGCATCGGGGATTGTGGGAACATCTTAAAGTTCTTCAACATTCTTGTGCCCTCTTGTCTCATACTGCTAATCCTCCCAAGGCAGAATCGTCCAAGACTCCAAACAAAGACCAAACCCCTACTTCTAAACCTGCATCTACCCAATTTAAACCAATCAAGTCACTTGGCATTCGCCCTCTCTCTACCCTCACTCACCTGTAAGTGAAGGTGGACTTGGACCAAACCTCGACCGAAAGTAGTCTTCCAATCAAGTCGAAGAAGACTGTCAAACCACAAAAGCGAACCTCTCCTCCACCGTCAACTTTACCCTCCATCTTAGGTCCCCATCCTTCTACCTTAATCGGTGTCGTTCCTACTCCGACTCTTAACCAACACAAATTACCTCCATTACTTCCTTTGCCAACCACAAGTCAACCCCCTCTCAAAAATTCGGCACCTCTCACAAAGAAAGTGTCGTCTTCACCTATCACCACACCACCAACCCAAAAGGTGGTATGGAAACCTTCTTCAGCATCCCCCAAGCAGAAGTCACTAGCGTGTCATACATCAACAAGCACGGACCCCTTAGTAGGTTCATATACTTTGATATTACGCCAACTTTTGCAGACTTCTAGCATTACCCTTCCTTCTATCAAGCCATTCCAACCCCTCGGGTCAAAACCGTCTTGGTTTGATGATACAAAGATTTGTTTATACCATCGCATGCTAGGACACGATATCGAGACTTGTTGTGCCCTCAAGGCAGTCGTTCGCCGCTATATGGAGAAAGACACTCTTCTCCTTAAGGACACTCTTGACCAACCCTCGACACCTTCCCATCCAACCTCTTCAAACACATCAACATCTCACCAACAGACCATAACCCCTTCTTCACCTACTATATTTGAAATCAATGCTATCCATATAACCACTGGGTCACAAAAGGACAAGGTGAAAGAAAAAGCCGCTATTCCTTGGACCTATCCTTTTGTCCAGGCACCTCAACCACCGAAACCCAAGATTTCCATCTTAGGTGCGTCTCAACCCCCTTCTTCCAAGGCGATCACAGAATCTATGATAAAACAACTTCATCAAACGCCTGTGAAGATGACCCTATATGACCTTATCCAAAGCTCCCCCCAGCATCGCCAGGCTCTAATCAAAGCCCTACAGGCATCAGAAGTCCAACCTGAAGACCCTCAACCACTAGCTGCCTTAGTCCATTCTTTATCCCCCATCGCCTCCATCACTTTCAATAATTTTGAAATTCCTACCTCTACCGTGGAAGATCAGGACGCCGCCCTTTTCATCACAACCTACGTTGATCGAACACGTATTAAATGAGTTATGATTTACGGGGGCGCCAGCATTAATATCATTTCCTCCCATGCCTTTGACCAATTGGCCCTTCCCAAGAATTGTGTATCGAAAACCAATGCAATCCTTAGATCCTTTAATGACACCACCGCTAACACTATTGGCACTGTTGTCCTTCATATCCACATTGGTCCACGCACAATCCTGGAGCTCTTCTACATCATTGAGGGAGAATTCTAATATAACATGCTATTAGGGCGACCTTGGATCCGCGCTATGGCTTGTGTCCCTTCAACACTTCACCGTTGTGTCAAATTTGAACACAACAAACAAGTCCATGTCATTCCTGCCGACCCATCCCCTTTTAAGACTTGTAACACGACCTATAGCCCAAATGACGTTCTTATCCCGCTCAAGGCATCAACCCAAACATCGTCTCCATCTGCAGAAGCGTCAACTAGTACACAAACAACGGTTGCCACCACATCATCTTCTCAATTAACAACCAAGGACCCCATGGACATCTTCCAAAGACTTTCACTGGGGGAATATCGCCTCCTTACTCTAGACATGTTCCAGACTCCTCAAGAGTATGGACAGCTTCATCAAAACCCAAGCTATGACTGTCGGATCGGAATGGTCATTCCTTATGGTCCTCCTAGCCTTCGAACCAATCTCGTCTATGAGGGGCTGGATCAAGCTCCTACTGAATCAAATCCTTCCTCCTCGCCTCAAATATTCACATTCGATTTCTCCTTTCTTAGCAACCCCACCTTTGCACATACCTACCTTTATAGGTGTGCCTGGAAGGGTTTTGGCTTTAGACGTTACGAACAAGGCTCCCATCAGCCTATCGAAACACCCAATGACGATAATGCCAAGAAACGGTATGGACTAGGTTTTCAAGAACCCACTGACGCTTCCACAAACCTTTGCCCCAAACCAACCATCGACCAATTTCTTCTAGACTCGCCTATTCTTCCATGCTCACCTACGGAGTTGGTGGTTTCCATCCATCCTAGTTTTTTTTTGCATAAACACCATCCGCTTGGAACCCCTAACCTATCAGCTCAATGGGGTTCCCAAATCTCTCCCTCTCGTTTATCTTAGCATGATAGACGATGAATCGACAACCATTAATACAGTCCACTGCATAGACGACGATGCCATTCTTTCTTATATGGGTGTCGATGACTCTTTCATTTAGCGCTCCCTTCCTTCTGAAACACAAGTTATGTTAAATGAATCAACCATTGACATTAACCTTTCATCTTCTGATGTTCCTCAAGTCTTAAAGATTGGTCAATCTTTAGACACTCAGGAGCAGGCCGACTATACCACATTCCTCTCCGACAATCGCAAAGCCTTTGCCTAGACTTATGCCGACATGCCTGGCATTGACCCTAACATTGCCACTCATAACATTGTCACAAACCCAGAGGCTAAGCCTGTTAGGCAGAAGCTTCGCAAAATGCATCCTCGTGTTGCACTTCTTGTCAAAGAAGAGCTTCAGCGCCTTCTTTCAGTCTCCTTTATCCAACCCATCGATTATCTTTAGTGGGTCTCTAACATCGTTCCTGTCACCAAGGCGACTGGGGGGATTCGGATCTGCACAGACTATCGTGACCTCAACCTAACTTGTCCCAAAGACGACTTTCCTCTTCCAAACATTGACCAACTTGTTGATCTTACAGTTGGACATGAGATGTTATCACTCATGGACGGATTTTCAGGATATAACCAAATCTTGATTACATCAGAAGATCAACACAAAACCACCTTCATCACACCATGGGGAACTTTCTGCTATCGAGTCATGCCTTTTGGTCTGAAAAATGTAGGTGCCACATATCAGCGTGCCATGACTTATATCTTCACGATCTCCTCCATAAAATCATGGAGGACTATGTCGATGACCTGCTTGGCAAGTCTAAGCTTCGTCGCGACCATTTGACTATCCTCAAAATCATCTTCTCTCGCCTTCTTCAGTATCAGGTCCGTCTTAACCCCAAGAAATGTGTCTTTGGAGTCCTCTCAGGAAAGCTCTTGGGATTCATTGTCTCTTTTCGTGGCATCGAGATAGATCATGTCAAAATCCACGTTATCCTCGAAATGCCACCTCCAACTAATCTCAAGCAACTCCGTAGCCTATAAGGAAAGCTCCAATCCATCCGCCGCTTCGTTTCGCAGCTTTCTGACCGTTGCCAGCCCTTTCATCACCTCCTCAAGAAGGACGTCTCCTTTAAATGGGATAAAGATTGCCAAGAGGCTTTTAACACCCTCAAACGCTATTTGGTCTCTCCACCAGTCCTTATTCCACCGAAAGATGACCAACCCTTCTACCTCTACATCTCAGCAACCAATCATTCATTAGGTGCCATGATCGCGCATCGAGACGAGCAACACCGTGAGCAAGCAGTCTATTACATAAGCCGAACACTGGTTGACTATGAAACTTAGTATACTCATACCGAGAAACTCTGTTTGGCATTAGTCTTTGCCACTACCAAACTCCGTCACTATCTTCTCAATCACAAAACCTTTGTCGTCACCCACACTGATCCCCTCAAATACATGCATTCTAAACCATATCAAAACCAGCGTATGGCTCGTTGGCTCATGCTTCTTGCTGAATTTGACTTAGAATTTGTCCAAGAAAAATCTATAAAAGGGCAAACAATCGCTGACCAACTAGCGGATGCCCCTCTTCCCGACAATCAACCTTCTCAGTGCGAGTTTCCCGATGAATCTATCGCCACTCTCTCGACTGATGACACATTCTACCAAATGACGATGTTCTTCGACGGCTCTAAATGTCAACTCAGTGGGGGTGCGGGGGTCATCCTCATTCCATATGAAGGTGAACCCATGCCTCTGTCTTTTAAACTCGACTTTGAATGTACCAATAATATGGCCGAATACGAAGCCTTAATTTTGGGACTTCAAACTGCCCTTTCTTTAAACATCAAGACCATCAACATCTTCGGTGACTCACAACTTGTCATCAATCAAATCAATGGTTCATATCTTTGTAAAAATGAAATTTTACAAAGGTACAAGCACCGTGTTGACACTCTTTTAGCATCTTTCGACCATCACTTATTGCAGACTGTTCCTCTCGACGAATAAGTTCGCTGACACCATGGCTTCCCTCGCCTCGCATATTCCTTCTTCATATCATCCTCATCAAAAATTTATGTCATGGTACATCGTCTGCCATTGCCTTCATACATTTCCACTGACATCAATCTCGTCCACACCATAGACTCTAGTCCACAAGATGTATGGTATAAACAACTTGAGGACTACTTGGCTCATTCTCTTATTCCTCCCAACCTCTCTAGCAATGCGCAGCGGGCTTTCATCAAGCGCACCGCTCGCTATACCATGCTAGGGGCCCTTCTCTATAAAAGAGGTTTTGACGGCCTTCTTCTTCGCTGTTTAAACTCCACTGAAGCTTCTCATGCTGTTAAACAAGCCCATGACGGGATTTGTGGCGGCCACTTCAGTGGTAACTCGGTTGCCAAGCACATCCTTCGCCTGGGTTATTATTGGCCCACTCTTCATCAAGACTGTAGCGATTATGTTCGGCGTTGCATCAAGTGTTAGCAGCATGCTAACTTGCTTCATCTCCATAGTCACGCCTTATAAGTCGCTCAGGATTTCTGGCCTTTTTTACAATGGGGCTTAGATCTCATCGGCGAGATCAACCCTCATTCGTCTCTTTGTCATCAGTCCATCATCACTGCCACCGAGTATTTCACTAAATGGGTAGAAGCTATTCCTCTTATCTCCACAAAAGCCGACAAGATTGTCGACTTCATCAACACCCACATCATCTGTCATTTCGGTGTACCTCACAAAATCATCACCGATAATGGCAAGTCCTTTAAAAACAAGACTGTCTAAAAACTCTGTGATTCATTTGGCATCAAACTCAGCTTTTCTTCGCCTTACTACCCACAAGCAAATGGGCAGGCCGAGGCTTCTAACAAAATACTAACTAAAATTCTCATGAAGGTGGTCAATGACACTGGAAGGGATTGGCACATTCATATTCCCTTCGCTTTGTGGGCCTACCGCACTAGCATTCGAACCTCTACGGGTGCTACCCCTTTCTCTCTAGTGTACGGATCAGAGGCTGTCTTACCTCTCGAAGTACAAATCCCGTCTCTTCGCATTTCACTCCATGACATTCTTTCTAATGATGACTTTCGTCAAGATCGATTAGCTCAACTTGAGTTACTTGACGAACGTCGTCTCGCTGCCCTCAATCATCTCCATGTCTATCAAAATCGCATCAAGCGCGCCTATAATAAAACTCTGAGAATGAGATTTTAATATCAGAGACCTCGTCCTCAAAGAGAACCAACATGTGACCAATATGGAACGGAGTAAACGAGGCAAATTTGCTCCTAATTGGCTCGGACCTTATATCATCACGCACAAGTATGGATCAGGGGCTTATTGTCTGTCTTCTCTTGAAGGCCGACCAGAACCTGAGCCTCTTAATGCTTTGCATCTACGACCATTCTACTGTTAGTCGAGTACTCATCCACTTGACATTTAACTTGAGCTCATCCCTTGAGCAATCCTTGTCCTTTTAATCCTTAATCCATTTCACCCTTTTTCCCTTAACAAAATCCTCTATAACCTTTTTATGATGTACGGATGCTTCATACTAATAAAAGGGAGCTCTTGACCTTCTTTAAGTCTTGTCCATGACTCAATATTCTGTTAAAACTAAATCAAGATGTCAAAATATCCAAGGTCACAAAACCAAATCAAAAAGCAGACTGCTCCCTTGAAGGACAGCTGCACTATCATTGTTGTAGCTAATAGACTGCTCCCTCGAAGGACAGCTATTCAAAAGCCCTTAATTCTATAAAGCAAAATATAGACCACTCCCTCGAAGGATGGCTATGACTAAATCTTGCTACAAACAACACTTTTCTTAAAAGCTTCTCGCATCGATCAGCTTCACAAATGACCACCAAACAAATGACATCTTTATGTGGACTTCCCGTATTAATCAGTCCGCTCTTTAAAAAGAAAAAAAAATGGGTCATGGACTTGACTTATAGTTGTCTCAGGGTCTCCTATAAAAAGGAGCAAAGTTCTCCATACTCTAAAACAGGTTACCCTTTTCCTCCTATCATATCACCTACTCAAGGGACTTCGAGCTCACTTTAATGTCAAAAGTGATTCGATTACCGCTCTAACATAACTATGGTCAATAATGCAACGCATAAATGGGGCTCTTGGTTCTAACAACCCCTGTCTATGTTGTCTTTCTGGTCTTTGTCAATGAAAGAGCAACGCGCCTTTCACTTATCTTTCACATTTTGGTCACACTTAACCAAAATATTTTCAGACCAACAACAGAACATTATGTCATCATCCTAGTCCATTTCACATAGTTTCTATGGACACCAATACACATGAAAACTATCAACCACACAATTTATGTCAAGCATAAACCAATACTTGATGAAGCATAAATAGACCTCAATTCATTTTTAGCAAACATCCATCACGAATATGGATAGTTGCTAGGGATGAAAAACCCCGACTTATGTTACAGAATACACCATTTGGAAAAGGCTGTAGCATCATATTCTTATCATTTCAAGCATGCACCCTCAGACATATGGGAAATGCTATATCCTTATCATGACCAAAATCAACCACTTCGATCTTTTTCCTCCCTTCTTGGGAGAACTACATCGGCCTGAGGCCCTAACGACAGGGGCTATGTAGGCAGCACTCAGTTGACATGGGGTCTTTTGGGGTTAGCTCGGCCATTTTTTTTCGTCACTTTTTTCCATCTCCTTCTCTCGTCACCTGTCAATCACAGCACAGTCAATCACATATTCACATAATCATTAGTATACTCTCATTTTCATTATAACAACATAAGTCATTAGTCATAAATTTCATCCATCATAACTCATTTCACATCATATAATCCACAAGTTAAACATTAAATATCACATCTATCATCATCTAAAGTCATCATCATATAATCTATCATCCACAATCAATCAACATCATTATATAACCATTTCATAAACATTGTCATTATCACATTCATTTTCATCATAGCATCATATGCATAACACATAATATCAATACATGCATCACATCAAAATGTCATAAACATCAAAACACATCCATACATTTTCTTATTACACATGTCACTAAATAAAAAATGCTCATCATATATATATCACAAATAGTTTTTTACAATAAGACACAATCTGTGTCTGTCTCTCTCTCTCATCATACATCTCTCGTCTTCGGCTCGCAGGTCGATATATATATCAAAAAAATGAATCTCTAGGGCTGCCCTCAAGGCTGTGGCTGTGGTGGTGGTGGCGGTGGCCGAGAAGAGGCTGTATCCTCTCCCCCCTCTAATTTGTGCCATCTGTGAGACCCAAAAGCCATCGCTCGTGACATCGATCTCTATCGACTCTGCTCTACCCACATCTCTGAGTATCGTTGTATCTGAGGGAACCCCCTGATGGCCCTCTCATAATACGTGATCTCATCCAGCGCATCATTGTATCTAACCATAGATACAGTCTACGGTGGACCCATCTGCCCTGCTGCTGTGCCCTGTCCTGACCCCTGTGGCTGTGGCTGGCCTAGGTGCACTGATGCCGACGGTCCGGCCCCCTGTGAAAATGTCAGCTACTGTGATGGCTGCTACAATGGGCCCTGCCCTCCAAAGCTCTGACCTGCCATTGCCTGTGCCTGGGTTGCAGCCAGCTGTCCCTGTAATAGAGTGACCTGCCCTGTCAAAGCTGTCACCCGACTTGTCATCTCTGCCAGCTGTCCCTGCAAAACTGAGACTTGGGCCTGAGCCGCATCTCTCTCCTGCCATGTAGTGTCCCTCTCCTCACGGGCTGTATCTCGCTCCCTCATGATAGCCTATAGATCTCGTTGGGGACCCACCTGTATACCTCTATACTGCCCTGCCCACCATGCCATGTAGGTCTCTGTACAACCTGGGTCAGCTATCCCAGGTCCTGCCGGCAACTTCTCAAAATCGGGCTCCTCTGTCTCCTCTGGCAGTGCAAGTGGCACCTCTATATCATCTCATCTGTACGATGGAAATGCAGGAGGTATGTCCTGTAACAGCCCGTACTGGCACTGCACTCTCTTTGCTGGGATCCTCTCGAGCTCACCAGCGCGTCTGCCTCTGACCCATCACATGCTCTGAGTCTCGACCATCTGCTCACCCTGGTCTCTAAACGCTGGATACACCAAGTATGGTCTCCAGATGATATCCGCTGGAATCACGGCCTCCAGTATGCCTCGATAGTGATCAATATCCCTGACCACTCCATCCACCCACGTCTGTGCCATCACCTCGCGCCATCGCCTAAACCTGACCCTAAAGTCAGCCTAGATCGCCACTGGGAGGCTGAGAGGTTGAGTTACCACTATGTGTTCGTATGCCCAGCAGTGCAGCAGGTGGCCTACACACAGGCTGTATCGTCATCGCCAACTAATGCCCCATAGCTCTCTGTATACCTGGGCCAAAAAGATGGGTGCCCAGGCGAACACTGTCTACTACTCCAGCATATCCATCAAAACCCTAGTCATGGCCATCGGGAACCTGCCTCCCTCTGCATCTAGCAACGCATAGACTATGATGCCGATCATCATC
Organism: Torreya grandis; assembly: GCA_037957365.1. Taxonomy (NCBI): domain Eukaryota; kingdom Viridiplantae; phylum Streptophyta; class Pinopsida; order Cupressales; family Taxaceae; genus Torreya; species Torreya grandis. The sequence goes on from JARHVA010002770.1 coordinate 739,522, forward strand.
AAAATCGCCAGCCGATGTGCGTCCTCATCCACCGCGTATAAAGGCTCATATGCAAAACTGACTGAATGGTAGCTCGTCTCTGTGACGTGCTCCCCAAACAACGTGACCATGTGGATGTCGTGTGCCTCTCTCGAGCACGCATAGATATCAGCTCCGTGTACTGGCATCCACAAAATATGGTACACGTCCTCGATCGTAACCATCATCTCGCCTGTAGGCAGGTGGAAGGTGTTGGTAGCATGGTCCCACCGCTTGATCAATGCTACCATCAGGCTCACGTCCCTCGCCACTCTACAGTAGCGTCTCAACCCGCCTAGCCTGACTGCGCTCATCTGCGCCCACTCCTCGACTGACACACCTCTGCATCAGCAAGGTCGGGAGGTGATCCCGCAGCATAAGAATCTGCCTCGCCTGCATCCATCCACAGATAATTTCATGTTAAAACTATTCCTACTTTTCCTATTCTACCAACCATTCTGACCATCTATGCCTAACCCGATACCCAAGAAGCCCTTGGCGTAGCTTTGACCTTTTGATTAGACTATTTTTTACCACTCTTTCTGACTAGGTAACCACCAATATCAGTTAGCGTGTCAGCGACGGCACTCACCTAACCGACGTCGATCACTTAGTGATTGACGCCGGTAGGTTAGTGACTGACGCCGGTCGCTGGTCAGCCAACGCCAGTGGGATCGCCAACGTCGACGACTAGTTCGGCCCTAGGGCCGAATGGGGCGAGCCCTAATTTTTAGGGCTTCCCCATTTTTCACCCCAACACCCCCCAAACCCTCTACAAAGACTCATAGTCTTTCCTACCTACCCTTCCCACCCTCCTAGCTACCCCTCCCCCTTGATTTCTACCTAAAACAACAAAAAATTCAAAAACTAAATTCAAAACCAAAATGAACCAACCAGGGCTTAGAGACCCTCCTACCTCGTCCCGGCGTCGCTGACGTGGTGGCACGATGGGTGCCGCTAGTGGTGGACCTCCTGTGGGTCCTCTACTCCCCTCTGCCATCTCTGTTGTGTTTCTCTACTCTCACACTTCCTTGGGCCCACAAATGCCTCTGTAGCCTCTAATCAATCACCAACTCGATCTTTCTCTTCACCAATGCCTATCTGACACCTTGCACCTCTCCTCGGTCAACTTGAGTCACTTTCAAACACTAAACTCCAGAGCTCACTTTTTCACTTGAACAAATAGCAAATGACTTTTGGTGGGCTGCCAATCCAATTTTGTCAGATTTGGCAAACCGTCGACGTCGGCATAACCGTGCCCTAGGCCGCCGACGTCGGCCTCTTTTGGCCACCGACATCAGTTCTATAACTGACGTCGGCAGACTTAAAACTTCATCCCTCTTCAAAATGACCAAAATCATACCCTCAATCAGTCAATCCTCCAGACCATGTCATTTTGACCCCTTGGGGCACATTTAGATCACTTTTGTATCCATCCATCGACCACCAGACATTGGAGATCATGCCCATCTCCTAAAACCGCGACTCCTTCCAAAGCAATTTTGCCTTGGTTGATTTTGCATGTATGCTACCTCATGATTAGTTAGCAAAATTATGCGCACACTTTTTAACCTTCACAAGTATAAGATCGCAAGCCAGTTGATCCGCACTACTTGTGACTTTTTCATGTTTTCAGGAGCACTTCCTCAGCCTAGGATACCTGGAACATGATGACCATTGGAGCTTCAGCTTAGCTTGAATAACCCAATCAGTAGATGACTAAATGCTGGGGCCCAGTTATTTCAATTTTGGCACTCCTCGACCCTCGACCTGTGACAATTTGACCTGACCATTCTCGTGAAGTGGTGTACGCACAATCACAACTTTTGCAGCATTCTCCCTCTATCTTCACCCTTTTCATTCACTCTCTGTCAAATCAGCACCCGATACTAGGTTCCCTTCTCTCGACTCCTGCTTTAAGGGGGGATACCTCATCCATAATCGGGGCAACCAACCCTCGCCTATTTTTGTCTTGCAGTTCACTTGAACAACCAACAAGATGAAATCAACCTTATCCCATACTGGGGCAACCGACACCTGTTTTTGTCTTGCAGTTCATTTAGAGCAACCAACAAGACAAAAAGGGGCAAATGTAGACACCTAAATAGTGTCTAACCCTTGGTCACTTTCCCCCTTAGTCCATTCCTAACCCATTCCTAACAATTATTAATTTAAAATAATTAACTTATTTTGAATTAACCCCCCTCCTTGGACACATCACCCATGACACCTCACCTAGGACACCTCGCCTTAGACTAATTCCCATCCTATGACTCACCCAAGACCTATTCCTACTTTTCTCTAATTGCCTAACAAACTCTCATGCGTATTTAGCCCAACCCTCGACATTCTCTAACGGATAGGGCACTTGGCAGATGAAAAACAGGCTTAGTGGCTCTTTTTGCCCGTTCTAACCCCGCCGACGTCGGTCAAGTGTAGGCCGACGCCGGTGGAATCGCTGACGTCGGTTATACTTAACCAATTTTTTAGACTCTTTTCGGATCCCAATCAGAAATTGACTAATCTCTGGAAGCAACTCACGAATCCTTTGAATCCTTCAGTCGTCGACCATCTGTCAATCTACAAAATCTCTCAATCAAGCCTCTCAATCTCTTCCTCAGGTGCAGTAACAGCTTCAGGTTCTCCATCAGCAACAAGTTCTCCACACAAGCTACATCAACAACAGGTATGGGAATCATCAGTAGCACACCTTCCACAAGGCACATGTAAGTAAACTGTCTGTGTTTTTATTCTCTTTTCAGTTATTGCTTTCAAACAATATCTCCCTAGACCAGACTGTTAACCAAGCCAGACCCGAACCTCGACTTATCCACCTCCCTGTTTCTTTCGTCCTCTATCAGACCATACACTGTGCCCATTCAACCAGACTCTCAGACCCAGACCCCAGACCATTCAACCAAGCCCAAAACTTTGTCTCAAAACTGTTAACAAACCCAGACCCTTCCTTGGCCTTGTTCACAGACCAAAACCCTGACCAGACTCTGTCTACAGACCACAGCGCTGCCCAGACCCCGTCCAAGCTAACTGCCCCGACCGACGCCGGTCACTACCCCAACCGACATCGACAGTCTAACTGACGTCGGCACCTTGACCAACCGACGCCGGTAGGCTTACCGATGCCAGCAACTGTCATCAATTCGACAGCTTCTTTCAAGTAAGTCTTTGCTTCCCTTTTTCATTCTATTTTTTTATCATTTCAGTTCTTCATCATTTAGCTATTTATCAGACACTTCTTTCCATTGATTAGTGGGTTTATATCCCTTAAGGAAGTTTTCATACTTCTGGGATCAAGCTTTCGCTTGACAACCCACTATCTGTCCATTTAACGCCTTCTCTTGTCCAAGTTTCTTTTCTTTGCAGGTGTCATTCCTCCACAACCAAAGAGGAGTACTCACAGCATCTGGATTACGGTGCGCAGACTATATCCAGGTACACATCAAGCCTTGACCATTCCTTCTTAAGTTTCTTTAATTCTCTCCTTTGAAATTGAAAACAAAATTTGAATAGAAACACAACTAGATTTATACACACATTTATGTTTGAGGATGAGAAACTAATGGTACATCTATCTTTACAAAATTTTAAAATATTTTTATGCCATGGATGTGAGGAGGACATTATCATTGCACATAATCAAAGTTTGCATGAAGAATCAACTATGAAACTACATAAAACTATCAAAAATTACTGGGATCATAAGGAATCAGAGTTTATATTAAAATCCTATAATAAAATCTTTGACAAGGAAAAATAGGCAAATTCCTTTGACAACAAAGAGGATCTAGACCTAAAAGTATTATTTTAACCATAGCGAGAGATGGAGGAGCCTAAAAGCAACATCATAGAAAATACAGAAGATAAACAACTAAAAAAATAAATATTTAGGAGTAGGAAGGGGAGAGGAAACTACGAGAATATATCCCAAAAGGGCCCAATAAAATATAGTAGGTACCTGTCAAGAAGGTAATTGAAAACATTGGTATAGATTTGGTATCAAAACTTACAACCATAGGAGATTACTAGATACAATAGCAGATTTTAGAGGCAGTGAAATTGATTCAAGATTATACAAATGTATTTCCCACAAAATTTTCATATTCAAGGGTGTATACCCTTCATTTCATGATATGCATATTGAGCTAAAAGAATGTGAAAGGCCCATTAAGAAGTACCCATACAAACTAAATCTAATCATGAAGCTAAAATTCAACGCATAAATTAACAATATGTAGGAGACAAGAATTATATATCTAGTCAATAAATATGATTGGGTAAGTCCCATGGTGGTACAACCCAATAAATTAGGAGAAATTAGAGTTTATGGTGATTACAAAGTATTGAATGGAGCCTGTGTAAATGATCCCTTTCCAATTCCATCTGGAATCAGTTGCAATACTTGAAGCTTACTCATTCATAGATGGTATCAGTGGCTATAATCAAATACCTATTACAATAAAATATCAAATTAAAACCACCTTTATGACAATGTGGGGATCGTTTGCATACAAGGTAATGTCGTTTGGTCTAAAAAATGCTCTTATTGTATTTTTTAGAGCTTTGGTCACTAGATTTAAAGACTTCATACATTAATTTATAGAGGTTTACCTAAATGATTGAGTTGTGTTATCTTTATTCAAAATCATATTTTAAGGCTATGACTTATGTTAGAAAGATGTATAGCTTTGTGCATTCCACTGAATTTGAAGAAATGTTTGCTCTTTACACCTTTGCAGTTATGTAAGAACATGTGGTTTGCAGTGATGGAATACTTATGGATCAAGAAAAAATCATAGTAATTGTGGAATTGAAACCTCTTGTAAATTATTCAGAGGTGCTATCATTCCTGGGTCATACTAGGTACTATCACAAGTTTATACGGGGATATGTTGCGATATTAGCACCATGAGAGAATTTTTTGGACAAGAATATAAAGTTTGAATGAACTAAAAAATATCAATAAACTTTTATTGACTTAAATAAAATATTAGTTATAACTCTAGTCTTAGTATTCCTTGATTGGAAGAAGTCATTTTATGTCCATGTGGATGCATCTGGTATCGCAGAGGCTGCAGTAGTAGCTCAATCGAGGGATGGTGGACTGGATCACCCTATCCATTTTGAAAGCCATGAGCTTTTAGCAGCAAAAAATAATTATACCACCACATAATGGGAAGCTTTGGCCATGGCGTTCATGCTCAAAAAATTTAGACATTATCTATTGGCTATACCATTTGAGTTCTTCATAGATCAAGCGCTCTAATACTTGGTGAATATGCATATGTTATGTGGATGAATATCTAGGTGGTTGATGTTATTATGGGAATTTAAATTTAATATCAATGTGAATTTAGGCACAAATAATGTTGAAATCGATCATCTAAGCCACATATAGAATGGTGAAGATCTAGGAGTCACTAGATGTGCCCTTATTTAGAGTTGTTGCAATTCCAAAAAACATGGAGGACATAGAAAAATTTATGGATCAAGGTGTTTTCCCTTCGCACTATGGAGAAAAGGATAAAAATTAATTAGTTGCATGATCCCTACCATTAAAAATTATCAATGGATTCCTTTATAAGATGGGTAAATATGATGTTTAATGAAGAGTGACTTTGGATCATGAAAGGCTACAGTTGCTTGAAGAAGTGCACTAAGGAGTTGCAGGAGGGCATTTCATAGGAGAATATATCTCCTAAGGAAAATACTACAAAGTGGTTTGTGGTGTCCTACACTATTTCAAGATACACATAGGGTCACTAAGTACTATGATGTATGTCAAAGAATAGGCAAACCTAATTAGTGTGATGAAATGCCTTTAAATCCAATGCTAGTTGTACAACTATTTGAACAATGGGAAATATATTTTATAAGGCTTATTAACCCACCTAGTAAGTGTAGTAATGCTAGATACATTCCTATAAAATATATCACAAAAGTGGAGGAAGTTGCTACAACACCAAGTTGTAGTGCCAAATACATTGCTAAATTATTGCATGAAAATATCATAATCAGGTTTGGGTGTCTTATCAAGTTGATCAACAATAGAGGAACAATTTTTTTGAATAATACCATAAAATATTTGATAGAATAATTTTGAGCTACTTTAATTTTTTAGACATGTCAGTGATATTTATCATGATTTATACAATGTTACATGTAAATGTTAATTTAGTATGCTATGTATGGCATTTACATATTTGGAGGGTGTAGACTACTTTGTATGTTTTATGCTTCTTCGATGTTTTTTACATTTATAATAGGTTGGTAATTTCTTGACTATTGTAGGTGGCCCCTTAGCATTGTTTGTGGCTCTTTGGCCTTGTTTGTGCAACATTTATCACTATTTGTTTGAGACTCCTTAGCTTTTTAAATTGCAACATTTATTGCCTCTTGATTTTGGCTCCTTAGCCTTGTTTTTGCAACATTCATTATCCCTTGTATGCGGCCACTTGGCCTTATGTGTGGATTTTTTTTGCTACTATGTATACTTATATTGTGTAACATTTTTTTGAGCTTGTTGGGATTGTTAAGTTTTCAAATGTCATGATCTATATCACACACCTTCTCCTTTTGTGTGGTGTCATGATCCATATCATGCACTTTTCTTGTATAGACTTAGTACAATTATAAGTGATGCTTCTTACACATTCCTCATTGCTATATACATCTTTTCATTGACACTTATATAACCTTGCATTACATATGTTTCATACATTCTTTAATAACATATTCTCTGCATGTTGACATGATTACATTTTATACATAACATGATATAGTTAACTTGTTCTTTTGAGATGAGTGATATACAAGCTACATCTCTCACCTCAAAAAGGGGGCATATTAGTGAGCTTGTCATAAGCACTCAAGCCTCTAGGAGCACAAGTTAAATTTTTTGGAATAGATTATATAGATCTTACAAAGGTGTCATAGTGGTTTAGATATTGGATTTGGATATGCCCCGAAATATATTTCATACATACATACATACATACATACATACATACATATATATATGTATGTATGTATGTATCAAATATATTTGGGGGCATATGCACTCATTCATAGGGCACCAGTCACATAATTTCCACATATGCACATATTTAAATACGTTTGCAGGCATAAGTAAGGCATATGCACTCATTTTATAGGGTACAAGTTATAAATTCTTAAAATTTTGAAATATGATTTACACATTTTTAGATTCTACCAATATTAGCATTGAGCAATTTACATATGGGGAATAACATTGTTCATGCACATTTATAATATGTAAATTTATAATTTCAAGTGCATTTCATGGTACTAAGTAGTGAGCAACCTTGAATTTATGAGTCCGTCTACAATTATTTATTCATGTTTAAATGAATAGTGCAATTGAGGTTATCCATCACTTAATGGCATAAAATTACTTTGCAAGCCCAATATGTGGCTCCCACCTTTCATCTTGGGGTTACAAGATCAATGCAAATCAATTACATGGGCTACTATAGTTGATGTTTTATGTCATTCAATGTCCTAGCACTATTCCATTTGTTTCTCTTCAGTGATGGTTGGGACTATGTTGCCTTCGAAATCCATGACACTTGCCTTAGTTACACAAATTGGAGATTGATAACCTCTGATTCTAAAAACTAGTTCAATAAGAAGAACCATTCTCAAATGCTTCAATAAGGAAACATCATCTTCAAAAAATTTCCAGGGAAAAATGGTCCACCCACACATAGGGGCATTCTTTCCTTTTTATTCAATTCAAAATTCATTTATGCACTTTCTAATTTATTTTTGTGTGACATTGACTACTACATTTTCATTGTATGTTTTTTTGGATTAGATTGAACTATTGGATAATTATCCCAAATATAAAATGTGTTTACACACTCATGTACATATTTATCATTTTACTCTAGTATTTGTATTACATTTCAACACTAAAATAAAAGAGGGGTAGTTTTAGCCATTAAAATCTAGTAATTGATACTTGACAATGTCAATTTTGAGTTGCATTCATCCTACATGACTTATACATAAAGACATGAATCTCACTCACCACTCTCTCACATTCACATGCCTTCTATGAGATTTAACCTCCCAAATTTTATCTCGATCACGTGCAATAAACCCCATAGTCTATGTCAACCAGTTGTTTATCTTACTCAGACATCTCCAAATCATCAAATCAGTGTTCTTGTCTTCTAGATAATAACATATAACTTAGAACATATTATTTGAGAGTTTTGTCCCATCTCCAAAAATAGTCAAAATTCTAATTTAAATCATTCCTATGGTTTGGCCTACACATATCGCATGTCGATGTTGTGAGAATGCACCCAAAGAGTCTACTAGAGAAACTACCTAGAGAGTCTCCTATAAATACAAAATAAGTATAGACCTATTATCTATATGTAAATCACTTATCAAGCATACTAAAAAACTTACAAATTTAGGAGGATTGTTGTATTTTTCCAAAATCCCAATCAGTCACTAAAATTAAGTCCTTACCGAATTTGAAGCACTTAAGAGCCAAGTAAAAGTTGTCAATTGTCAAGTATCAAGAGCTAGATCATATATTAAATAAATTAAATGAGCACAATTACACACAATCACCTAATTGTGAGAACACAATGTGGTTTTAATTTCTTCTTCAGATTATTGGATATGTATGCAACACTCAAACATTCAACAAGGAGTGGTTGGTGTCATCACAACCCATATTTATTTCCCTTTTGAAGGCTTTATTCATCATTTAAAGTGGACCTATGGTTTTAAGTGAAGGATAAAGATTAATGTGAGTCATGTGCATAATCGAACCTCAAGATTACACATAGAGCCAAAAAATAATCAGGTGCATATTCTATAGGCAAGGTATAATAATAACTTTTCTTGGTTTATAAATTGAAGGTATTTCAACTGATGGTAAAGTAATATATGATATTTTTGACAATTTTAGAATAAAGACTTAATAAATCATATCAAGAGAGTGAATATATTGTAAAAATAATTAGAACAAATGTAAATCATTATAGTGATATGCAAAACCTAAGTCCTGGGCCAAGATTTCTCCACACATAATATTAACTTCAATATATTTAATCATTATTTTATCTCTTCTAAAATCTTTACAAGTTATATATAGATTATCTATGAATTATTTTTGAATACTATTTGTATAAATGAATTAAAATAAATATCTAGATATAAATGATATTTTATCTCAAATTAAGTATTATGAACACCGATACCAACTACCAACTACTATGATCTAAAAAGGGGGAAAGAGGGTAATGTAGATACATAGCTTAGAAGGGATCTAAATCAATAAATAATATAAAGATAAGAAAATGGTGACTTGCATAAGGTTTATCAAGAAGTGTTTCACAAGCATTCTCTAAGTACAAATATAAATAAAGGAAATATCAAATTCATACCTAAGTAGGGAGATCCTGAGTTGATCTGCAACTGATGGTCCATCACCCTCCTGAATGTTTCTTATAAGATCATTTATATGGATTTGTAAATCCATCTGTGTAATATGTTGCCTCTCATTGTGCATCAAGAAAAAATGAGCTTCATCAGAAGATGTTATATTTTGGATAACATGATTGCCATCTAGGAAGGCATGGATTAGGCCAAATGATCTAAGAAACAAGCTATGCTCATCAAAATTGATTTTGAGAAATCCTATGATCACATCAAATGGCCATTCATTCTATCCATGCTTCAAGCCCTGGGCTTTAGGCCCATATTCATCCAAACCATTCAGATGCTTTTCTCAGATGCCTCAATTGTCCTCTCCATTAATGGGATCACCTCTAAGAAATTTTGTCTTGTTTCATTCTATTCATCAAGGGTGCCCCTTGGATTCCACCCTATATGTGATTGTAGCTGAGGGTTTTGGATATGTTCTTAGTAATACCCAAGCTATGGGCTTTGCTAATGGAATTTATCTCCCTCCTGATGCCATAAACCCACATGAAGATATGCAACTACTTAATGGTCACTTTACGAATGACTCATTCCTTACTCTCATTGAGGATGAAACCAATGTGGACAATGCCTTGCAGTGTCTCGACACCTTCTACCTGGCCTCTGACTCTAGCATCTAATGGTAGAAAAATCATTGCTACAAATAATCTTACCTCCTTCCACCAGAGTGGGCTGCTAAGTTTAGTTAGAAATGGATCCAACATGATAAAATATTTGCTTTTGATGTCTTGCCACCTTTGTTGTGGCAATATGTTGTTGATAAAGTTGCTATGAAGATATAATTTTGGGTGACCAAGTCTCTTTCATTAGCAATAAAATTTCAAATTTGATAAAAAATTCTTGCATCCACCCATGTGTACTACTTATCATGTTGGGTGCCTTCCAAAAAATCTTACCAGAAGTTAGAGAAATTACTCAAAATTTTCCTTTGGGCCAATTCCCCATAGGGTAAAGGATTCCACACGATGGTAAAGGAATATATTTTCCTCGCACTTGATGTTGGAGGGATGGAGCTCATCAATATAGCCTGATAAGGAACTGCCTTATGTGCCAAATGGATTATGCAGTCCATTGAGGGCCAAGAAGCTTGGAAGGTGTTATTTAGACACTATATCTCCTCAAGCTTGCCCAAAGGCAAGAAGGCTTGAAAAGGGCTCAACTTCCCCTATTTAATCTTCATTCAGTCTCCTATCTGAATCACAAGGTCCTTTGTGGCCAAAATCATATGGAAAGCTTGGGAAAAGATTAAACCATGGATTCTCTGAATGGCTTCGATTTTCAGACTGGGCTTTCTGCTAACTCCCATTCTCTTTGGTGGTCACTCATTTTCTCTCACAATGAGATGCCCCTGACAGAGGTCCCTTGGGTCAACACTCTTAAGCTTTACCACAGAGGAATTCATACCATCTAGGATATATTCTATATGTGCTCTCGCTCTTGGCTATCTTGGGAGGAGGCAAAAGCTAAATTTAGGCTAGCCAATGTAGACTAAAAATCCTATCAAGAGATCTTCAATGTTGTCCTAGCTTCTATACTCCATAAAATCTTGGTCTATTCCACTTAGTCATGGTGGAAGGACTGGAAATGGTATGTTAAGACCCCTTTTCATAATTACACCCCTCGAATTGGCTATGCATGGCTCACCCCCCACTTTCCCATGGTTGATAAGCTTAGCACCCACTGGGGGCTACAATCATCTATTAAAATGTGGAGCTTTCACTTCAACACTGCTTGGGGGACTTGTGTGGAGCCCAAGCTTACTCATTTTACTTGGTGTATACTGCACCATAGTTTTCCTATTGACAAAAGACTCATCTAGTTTGGAGTCCCCCTGCCTACTTGCCCCTTCTATGGCCACCTTGAGACACTTCCTCATCTCTTCTAGTTCTATTCCAAAGCTCAAAGGATTTGGACTTAGATTCATGATTTTTTTAGGCCTTTCCATCTTGAATTCTTCCTTTAGTAGCATATCCTCCCTAGAGACAAACCTGTAATGCCATTCAAATACACGCAAGTTTGGCATACTTTTAAAGTGGAGATTCTCTTCTAGATTTGGAAAGAAAGAAATAGTTTTGTGTTTAAACATGCTTTTGTTGATTGTAATGTTTTTGCTTTACACAAATATTCTATTATCTCTATGTTATTTTGTAGATTCAAGTCCAAGCTAATAAAGTGGCTATGGAGCTTGAGTATCTTCAAGATCTCTTCTCCCATTAGGCAGATGTTCCATGTACTATAGCTCGGGTTCTACTTTCTTTGCCTAGGGATCCCAAATTGGATGATAGAGTACCTCAACCACCTCATGGGGGCATCATCATAGTTGTTCCAGGTGTTGCTCTCACAATGATACCCCGTATTAACATGTTTCCCCTCTTGGGTAGTTGCAAGGGTGGCAACCACCACCTCCTTCCCCTATTGGGTCAGATGGCTAGGGTGTTCCTCCTCCTCCACACCTAGATACTTGTGGGGCACCACCTGGAGGCTGAATGGAGATGTTGGATAAGTTTCACAGGCTTTCTTTGGCCATTTTGACCACTCAAACACAAGTGAAAGATGATGACACAAACACTACCCAAGTTACTGGCTGGGAGCCTATTCCAAATGACAATGACTTACCAAGTTCAAGCTGGGATCCTGATGATATGGATCCTCTGCCTTCTAGCCTTGCTCTTACTGCTTAAAAGTTATCATTTTTAATGACTTTGTGACTTGTTTCTAGGCTCTGTCTAGATTATGATACTTGTGATTTTGCTCCTAGGCTTTGCTTAATGTGACGTGGTGTGCTTTCATACTGCCTTTATTTTTTTGTGAATTATTTGTATATTTTTGTTTAGTTAATATATGGATATATTTCATTAAAAAAAAATAAAAAAAAAGAAAAGAAAATGGTTTCATAACAAATAATAGGAGGGAAGGAGGAGTGGGAGGGATTTCAGCAAGATGGAAATTAATAAGAAGGCCCATATTTCTTAATTAAAATAAAATCAACTAACATAAATAAGTGTACTGAATTAATTATAAAAATAACATGAAATAATGTTATCATTGAAATTACTCTCTTTATTATTTTATTATTTATATATACATAAACTATAAGTTTACTATGATTTTTTTTAATAACTTTTATTATTTATGCTATGTATAAAACAATATTTAATTATTTAAAAATCTTATTGTAATAGATTTGAGTCACTCTAATAATAATTATAATTATCCCAATTTTTTATAATTAGGGGCCTTAGACTTAATTTACCCTATTCTAAAATATATTTTACCTTTGATAAAATAAATATCATTTTTTTTTTAATAATTAAATGTTATTTTATAAGTAGTCTCTAAGTTATATGTTTATTTAGTTGCTTAGTATCATAAATGAACTATCTTTAATTATGCAACCACAATGCATGTAAAGTATACTAAATAATGCTTAGTTAAATTTTCCATAAAAATATGGAAAGTAAAAGGTTCTTATCTTATTCATATTTTGTCTTAAATTTAATTCCAATTCCTTTCCCTAAATTTGTGTAATATGGCTATTGTTTTCTTATAATGAGCTAAATATACTTGATCTAGATTGTCAAGGAATTTGGGACTTGTATAGAATGTTTTTCCGATTTATAAAGCTCTTAGGATTGAAACAAAGATATTAATAAACAAATATTGTATAATAGAAATAACTTCAATTTGTGGGTAAAACTGTTCCATAATAGAATATTAGCTTTGATGATGATACATGCGTTAATTATTATCTCTTCCATTGGCACTCACACTAACTTTCAATGGCTATGATGAAAAAAGGGGGAAGGTGGAGACGAGTGCACTTGACGTAAAGGGCACCTAAAGAGTAGGATAATCATGAGATAAGATAGGGGAAGAGAAGTTTGACAAGCTTGAAGTTGACAAGAGGACCAATATTGCCCGATTTTGACCAAATTACCCATACATTTATAAATGCACAAACTTTCATAAAATAATGCTAAATAATGGCCAAGACATAATGTCTCACATTGAGGTGTATGCTTAACCACAAAGTATGTGGCATAAATGCATAGTTTAAAGAAATAGACACATAAAAGGATACAAAAAGGATACTACACATCTGGGTCTTCAAGCCTTGTGCCACCAAGAATTATAACTTACAAAATCAGTTATTCTTCCTATACAACCATGGGTAAACATTAAAAAAAATTGAATACAATCTTAATTAATATCAAAATACCTCCTTTGTCCTTGGTATACAATGGAGGTCACATGGGTTCATTATACTATTAAAGGAAATAGAGAGATAGTGTCCTATCTTCGATTTATAGTTAGACTATATTTCACTTTATATTTATAATAAATGGCATTTATGCCATATAAATCTAAACTTACAGATTTGATTACGTGTTTTTATATTATTTTTCTGCTAAAAACAATAGATTAACATTTGTTAGGTAGTTGTGTGATTTACTTCATTAATATAATGTTGAAATTATAAGTTGTCATCGATATTTAACTTAGTTTAAGCATTTTAATATTATATCATGTTGATTTGATATCTTCTTTTGATTAACTCTTTGTCCATTGTTATGGGGTAGTAAAAAGATAAACTATTATTGGATCGAAGAGAGAGAATCATTAGAGAGGAGAATAAATGTAGAATACGGATATCAAAGAGATGGAAACTGATGTGAACTAGTAAAAAATACTAGGATATATGACCTAGATTCCTTGCTTAGGGTGAATGTCCTAAGAAGGATATATGTTCTACAATAATTTCATTTACTTTATTTTGACATAACGACAAGTTTTTTATATTTAACATATTGCTTTGTGCTCATCAAATTTATTCATGATAGTTAATTGGGTCAGAGACCCAATAGACTTTGTTGGTAAAATTTATGTCACTTTTGATTTTTTGTTTATGACTCGCCCAACGGGTAGTGACACAAATTTTGCAATAAAAAAATAAGTCACCATTAAGTTGGTGATTATATTTTTTTCTTCAGTCGAGCAAATCTCTCATATAATTATGGATTTTGGAGATTTATGTGTAATTTTAACTGGAAAGCAAAAAAATAAAATAAACTAGGAAATGGTGGAAGTTGAAAATGGAAGTAGAATGAAGGAGGAAGGAAGTGAAGGTGAGAAACCTACATTGGAATAAATACAGAGAACTATTGGAATAACCTAAAATTAAATAAAATAGCTAAAAAATATTTCTCTTGCATAAAAATGAAAATATAATAGTAGATGTAATGGAAACAAAAGGTTTGCTTGGAAGCACAGTCTCCTCAAAACTCAAATTAGATATAGTTAATACAAAGTCCATACATAGGGTTTTCAACACAAAGTCTGGAAACAATGTGAGTTGCACACAACCAAGAAAAATCTAGAATTAAATAGTTTCTTTGTCTATGAACAACATTACAGAGTTTACAAACAAAAAAATTAAAACCAACAAATCCAAAGATTGATCACATCTGCTCATGTATATTCCATTGCTCAAATTTAGAAAAGTACAAAGCTCATACACAAAGCTACAGTCGCATTTTCTCTGAGAGCTTAAAATAAATAAGAACCCCCTTCTCAATTATTTATATTTTCTCCTTTGTATCATCTTTTCACCTAGAAAGGACGTTGGAAATCCATCCATTGCAATAACTCAACCTAGAGCTAATTTTCCTCTAGCAAGAATTTGCCAATGCTTAATTTTATTATTTGAGCATTTTTTACAATATTAAATACAATTATGATTTTACATTTGAAATTCAATATTAATTCTAAAAAATAAACAATATACTCTTGATAACTATAAATACATAGCTCTCTCAAGGTGTTCTTCCTTTTTAACGTTTTTTTACGACTTTAAATAAATAAATTCTAAAATAATTAATAATTTAGTTGAGTCTTTTAATTTGTATCTCAAAACCACAAATATCATATTCACAATTCATTCCATGTGAACTTTCCTGTAGTGATACCATGCTCATTAAGTTTTGGAGTCAAATATTATATTACAGAAGATTGAATGATTAAAATCAATAAAAATTTATCAAATGGGTAGTGAAATTTGAGTTAAAAATTTTTAATAAAATAATTGGATCTGATTATGAGCCCACATTCCCTAGAAAAATTTAAAAAAGGTCCAAAACTCATTTGTGACTGGGGCCTTATCTACATTTTAGATAGTTTGTAGTGCACTCTCATATC
This sequence comes from Torreya grandis, assembly GCA_037957365.1. Lineage (NCBI taxonomy): Eukaryota > Viridiplantae > Streptophyta > Pinopsida > Cupressales > Taxaceae > Torreya > Torreya grandis. The sequence continues at coordinate 755,239 of JARHVA010002770.1, forward strand.
TGGATCTAACCAATAGATTGTTAGTTCACCTATCCCAATCGTATGAGAATGAACATACATTGTTAATCTAAATCATTGTTTTGTAAGTTTTACCTATTTTTTTATTAAAACTTCTTGTTTACAACATGTGTTCTATTCTCATATCTTGATTTAGCCAAATGATAGTCAATTCACCTATTCCAATTATATAAGAAAAAACACGCATTATTCGACCCAAATCATTTCTTCAAAACTTCTACCCATTACATTCATCTATTAAAACCATTTTCCTAAATTTTCATATATCCTCCTTTGAATTTTCTACATAAGACATCATAGCTTCTATCCACATATGTGGTTTTGATGTAAAATTAGGATGTGTCCTTAATGGGAAAGTGTCATTTCTATTCCCAACACCTAGACGACACTTTCTCGGGGACTGGGGGGAAGCACATATCACCACACTTAATAAGACACCCATGAGTATAATCAGTACTCCTAAACAAAATAAGTCCAATGACCCAAGAAGAAATCCCCTAGTTGAATCCCATGAACAGATTGGGTTTCCATCCATAACTACAAACCAAACCCTTGAAGATAATTTTTGTGCATCAAAATGATGATACTGAAGTCTCTTTCATTAGAACTTTCTTGGACTCAATAATTCCAAAGGGATACTAATTATTTTAAATTTTCCTTGGTGAGAATTTTTACTCTAAATGCATGTATGGAGTGACCATGAGTGTCCCCACAATCTTGACCTACTTTTGTACAACTGACCATCAAACATAAAAGGCCTTCCTCTATTCCTTGCATCTAATATTTTATTAGAGATATGCATAGGATTCCCTTTATGTTGTTTCCATGTACCTTGTAGTGAATCAATATTTCAAACTCATGTCACAACATCCAACACCACCCAAAGTATGACACATGGCACCTCCTCCTAACTATTGGGCATGTATGAAAATGACAATTTTTTACTAATATGCTAATCAAATTCATGTACTGAGTGATTGCCTTAATACCTATGAATTCAAGTAACCTCTTTTTGGATTCAAGTGCTTAATTATTGGCTATTTTGTTAGCTTCTAGTGCTCTTTTGTGAACACAGACATGAAGACAAACACTTTCCCTTGATGTAACATATACATATGAATGCATACAATTATCTTATACATAAATAATACATCCATTCCAGTAGGAAAATGGTATACCTTTTTTTACTTTTGAAACAATGCTTTTTGGGATAGTCAGGTTCGTTGTCAAAACATTAATGTAACATTCATTGGCATAGCATGAGTTTGAGAAACCTGTAATTTGTCTTCATTTCAATATTTTTCAATGACTTCCATATTGTGGCATTACACCCAATTTTATTAGCCCATTCAATGACCTCTTTCAAATTCAAAATCATTATGTTACTTACACGAATAAATATCACAAGGCGGGACTTATTGCCTACCTATGTAATTTTATCAAGATCAGACTAGTGAGGTGTATAATCTTGATTATTTAAGGCTCTGAATGCCAAAAAATCTATGAAAATATTTATTTCGATCTAAAACTAATGATTTTTGTCACTATTCTTATACTATTTTTATCCTCATATCCTAACATAAAATTGAAACTAGGATCTGTTGTACTATTCTTCAGGCCTTTCAAAAGTGTTGGGCTTGTCACTCCTACAGTAATTGCATTCTTCAAAGACCTATCTCCACAATAATTTTAGGTTTTTGAACATGGGAGCAATGTATAAAAGAGAAAATGTGTATCCATCATCATCATTGCTTGGCCATGACATAGATGAAGTTACAGAAGGCCTACATGTGGTTTCATTTCTATTTAGCCCACTCTTCTAAAGCCATCTATGCATTGTCTTAAATGTTTTTTAACCTTAGGGAGTGAAGTTATGTAGGTCTCTAGCTTTTTTTACCAAGCCACGTCAGTATTGCCTTATGGACAAAAGGGTGAAACTTGAAAACTCTCCTTGGAAATAATGATTTTCTTAATGGCCTGATAAAAATGTATTCAAATTTTTATGTTGAATAACATGCTTGTGGTTGGAAATATCTATGTTTGACTCACTACCAAGTCTCTTAAAGCATGTATCACATTTGCATATGAATTTATACATATCTTTGTTCTTTTGATTTTAAGAATACACAAAAATACCAAAATGTATCACTCCAAAGCAAGTATATATGCAAATTCTTATCACAATTTCACCAAAATAGTAGGTAATCCAAAAAATAACACAACCAACCAAACATTTTATGGGCACCAAAAATCTAATAGGGAAAGGAAACACACCAAAAAAAAATGAATTTATTGAAAAAAAATATACACACAATAGGAAAAATGAAAGGGAAATACACAAGTCAAAACTAAACAGAAAATTAAGTTACTTGTAATGGAAAAGGAAATACAACAAAACTAAACATGGTCAATCATGGATTGGGTAAAATATGAGCCCATGCAGGATAATTTTCATCAAGACAAAGACAACTCTTTCAAGGGAATGAGAAAAAACCATAGCACCCTGTTAACATAGGTTCTTAGATTTCTTCATCGCAACATACTAATGTTTTAGAGTCTGGAATGTTAGAATAGAGTCACACAGAAGGCCATATGTTTCACTCATTATGGTTTTACTTCATATTAGACTCAGTCAAACTTTGTATTTGTTCATTTTATAAGTCATTTTATTTAATCAACTCAGACATCATGAAATAAACCAGATACGTAGATTCGCACAAAATAAATAATAAATAATTAAGGAAAATTGATATGCATAGAAATCACATAACATAAAAACACGCAAGGTAACCATGATCACTATATCATTATGTTTATCAAATATAGATCAATCCTTTCTTTTATGAATCATATTTATAGAGCTACGAGGAGGCTCTATCGCTTCACATTCTTGACCTTTCACTTCCATTATGAAGGAGTCTTTTTATCTTCTATAATATTTTGATATTAAATCACATATTGAATTACATCAATAATATTATACATCACACACTTATCACTTATACAAAACTCTAAGATTTTACACTTCATAATCTACTACCAACACTTTCCTAAACTTAAACAACCATTTTATCCCAAGACAAAGTCATAGGAAGTGTGTCAAAGTCTAGAGTTGGTGGAGTTGCTTGCACTGAGATGTAGGGTTGGTCAAAAAATAATGATTATGTTTATCGCTCAAAGTGCCATTTACATGTTTTCACCACTTGCACACTACTTAGTCACCCTTTTGGGTTATCAAATAAGAAGCGTACCAATCTACCACCCTTTGTGGGGTTTTAATAGATTGACGTAACCAGGAGGCCACCCTTTATGGATTTTTTTTCTTCCTAGCCTTGCTCACAAAGATTTTTGATATCCCAAAATTTAGAATCTTTAAAATTATCCAAATTTTGTATTAGCTATACCTCATTGTGATGGTGTCAACATATATTATAATACTAGTGTTGAGTAAGGTTGCATCAATGAAGGATCTACTAGAGCCATTATAATGATGTTGTTGTTATGAGTCAAATGTTGGAGGCATTGGCTTAGGTAGAGGTGTTTGTTGCAGTTTTAAATGCATTTTATTCATTTACAAGGCTTGTATCAACTGAAAAGGTGGGATGAATGGTGGTTCATCAATGATGTCTTGAATGGAACTATCAAAAATTAATAAATCTTGCTTAAATTGTCTCCAATCAGCCAAAATGTCATGTACCCTAGCGATCAATGTGCACATGGGGGGTTTGGCTCTATAGGATTGTCTGAATGTCTCCATCCTCTATAACTACAATGATAGGCTTGTGCTACAAGACCTTGAGTTAGATGTCCTATGATATCAACTTCATTTTATCTACATATCTCTATTTCTACATGCATGAAAATGTGTTACATAGCATCTCATTCCCCCACACATGCATCCTCTGCATGACATTATCTCTAAGATCCAGAGATTCTTTAAGAACAGTTTCCATCTCAATTAGTCCAGACATCTGACTCTCCATAACTACTATGGATTTATTGGCCTTGGATAGTTCTCACTTGATTTTGCTTCATGTATCCTACATTTGGTTCTTCTAGTTGAGCATACTATGAGAAATTTAGATTTCATGATGCATTGTAGTGTCAACAACTTATTTATAATCTTCAAACAACTTGAAGATAACTTTAGATTCAGCTCATAGTAGTTAACCCTGAGCTCGAAGCTGTATCTTTTGTGTGATAACCTAATCTTGTGTGAGTTGAGTAAGTAGGCTTATTAATTTCTTTTCCTTAGACATCACATGATTGCCCAAAACATGTACAAATAACATTGGAAAGGTATTTTCAATTAGTTTGCTTGTCTTGGTTAGTCTATCATGGATCTCTATGTTTTCCTCTGATAGTTTAATGTTGTCCTACTCTATATGTCACAATGAACTCTTGGAAAAAAGTATTTCCTTCAATTTATCTAGACAAGTTTAATTTTGTAACATCTAGTGATACCTCTTAGCTTGTCATCGCCAATTCAAGTGAATTTGTAACAATTTTTGATGATGACAGTTGATGTTGAATATGTCTAACATGGAGTGTGAATGTTTTTCAATGAAAAGTTGAAACTCGAACATCCCATATCTAGTGATTTTTATACCATGGTTTATCTTACAATGCTTCTTCCTAAGCTCCTCCCTAGGATGATCCTAATCCCATTGATGTAATTAAAGTTTTTCAAATCTCATTGATTGGATAATTCTTTTATTTAGTTGTTTGATGTGTAGTTTGCTCTTGGCCATTGACTTCTTTGATTTTTGCTTCTACTTCAACCTTGTGCTTCATCTCTAGCTCCTCTTTTTCTTTGGCAGCTTGCTTTGCATGTGCCTTTTTCTATTTCTATGATTTCTCCTTTGGTGTTTGTTTAGTCATTGCAGCTTGTTCTGTATCATCCTTAATTGTTTAATATTTTGTAGCTTTCTTATATAGTTCTTTATACTTTCATAAATATTTCTTTTTCTCTTTAGTTTCTTATGCTATTGCATCAGCCTTAGCTTTATTCCTTTGGTCTTCTTGTCTTCACATATCCTCCTTTTTTTCCTTCAATGACCCTAGATGCCTGTTAAGCCTCTACTTTCTTCTTTTACACCTCTTACACATCTTTATATTCTTGTTTATTTTTTGTTTTATATTTTTCCTCCTTTTTGTTATTTTCTTCTTCTTCTTCTTCTTCTTCTTCTTTTTTGGCCTAGTCCTCTTTGGCCTTTTATTTCACTTCTTGTTATTTTCCATTGCAACTTCAGTTTCATATGTCTGTTGGTTTGGGATGTCATCTTGTGATTGACTTGATCAAGGTGTTTTTATTGTTTTTGTGTGATGGTAGCGTAACTTTTTGAGGTTGTGTACCCATTGCCAAAGACTCCACTCGATGATGTTGGGGAATATGGAGACAATGGGGGTGAAGATGGTGGCAAAGGAGATGGAGTTACTACCACTTGGCATTTTCACACAAATGATTTTGATTGATAATTCAAGAACCAAACCTTCTTAATTTTTATGGTGTGGGTTTAAACAATGACTTAATCTTCTCATTCTTGTTCAGAACCTTCCTCCACATCTTCTACTATGATAAATGTTCCCATTCATTTTGTGATTGTTGGAGAGGCTTCACAATGCTTTAAGTATGATTTTTATGTGTTAACAACCTTATGATACCTTTTTGATATGCCCCTGCTTGTTCCATAAATTTTTATATGGTTGACTTTGTTGGTGAAGTTATAGTTACTGATGGGCCTAGGCCTGATGCCCTTCCTTGAAAAATAGCCTCTATTCTAAACACATTTTAGCTTCTTCTATGAATATATCTAAAATTATAGACTCTAGAGGTGTGGGTATATTCACTAAAAATACAACTAGAATATTGTTTTACAGTTGGCAGTTGTGAACTTCCTTTTAACATAAAAATTCCTTCTCCTGGTCATCATATATATCATTTTTGATATCTTACAGCATTGAATTTAAATTTATTCCAATGTAACCCCTAATTTTTTCCATTTGTATTCAGTTATGATGATCGACATTCATTTATTAATGAGACAAGGGGCAGTGTTGTGGGTCTTCTTTTGTGGTGGTGAAGATATATGAGCAGGATCTTTGATTTGTCCTACAACTGCTAGAGATGAAGAAGTGGAGGTTTGTGATTTTAGTTTAGTCTACATGTGTGCACTCACCTAAGGTTGCATGTGCTCCATGGATTTTATTTATGCTAGTTTTAGTGATTGTTGTGCTCTCGGAGGCATAGATTACAATGGTTGCACCAATATTTCAACCTTGGTTTTCTATCTCTTTATTTATGCCCATTATTTCATTGATTTCATTAAAAAATTAGAGAGGCATGACTGAAAATTTGGTTAGCTCATGGATATGAATTTAGGATCCACCATACATTTTTGTCACTATTATGATTAGCCACAAATATTTAAGAACATCCTACAACACCCACATGTGGGAGGAAATCAACTCCTAAATATTAGTCCACCATTGATTAAAACACTTGAGTTATGCATAATGTTATCCATTTCTTGTCCAAACTATGTTTAGAAAGGCATTTGTGAGTAATTAGTCAATACTTGGTGTGATAGGGTTGTTATATGTTCCATTGGGTGAAATAAAGTAGTAGTACCAAGAACTAATATTGAAAGGACTGTAATGTGCCCAAGTTGACCTTCTCTATGTTGGTGAAAAGTTTGGATACTATGAAATCCATCCATTTGAAGTCTTTTCCCAGTCTAATAATTTGATGTGTTATGTCAATGACTCCTTTGGTGGCTTGTCACACACTCCTTGGGGTCTACTAGTACCTCTTATTGATACAGTCTATCAACACTTTCAAAGGGGCATCATTCACTTTATCAATGGGAATCCCTCTAGAAGATTGTGCATGTACCTCCTTTATGTCAGAGTGGATAAAAGGACTCTTTTTTTAGGTTACTAATGATTTTATTCTTGATTTTAAGCCAATATCCTATTCCATGGTGGTGGCATTAATATATGTTATGACATCCTTCAACAAATGGATATCCTCTTAATTATACCAACTCAGGAGAGTCACCACTACTTCATCTAACTGGCCAAAAATAGGCAACCTTACTAGGCATTATGCATATGATTCATGTAGCATATATGGTAGGGATAGGGCTCCTAACTATGACCTCATTGCTTGTGCTTGGGGGAACCATTTGAAATGAGCTACATCAATGAATTCAAAGGGATCAAGATTATGATATCTCACGTGCCTCAGTGTTAACCCAACACCCATATATTCCTTTTTTGAATTTGACATGGGTGATAGAATTTGATGAGTTAGCATTTATCTTTGTTCTATGTCAAGTGCATGTCAAAAAATATTTTCTCAATTGGATAGCTAAAGCTTAGATTACAAAATACTCTTGTTTTCTTTGGATTGCAATTACATTTCTTCTCTTTGCCATGCCTTATATAGATTTTCTTCATAAAATATATTCTCCCACTTTGCATTTGTCATCCTCTTTGTTTTGAATTTAGATGGCTATTGTGATGTGACCTTACCTTTTCTATGCATAAATTCAATGTTTCCTCTAATGATATTTGGGGATGTGACACACCATATTTTATCTTCTAAAGAATTTATTTTATTGTGCATTAATTCAGCCTGACGCAATCATTTGTGTTGTAAATGTTGTAATCTTTGAAGTGTTTTGTCATTAACTAACTTGGTAGTTATTTTTTTCATACTATTCCACCGTATGTTTTATCCCCTACCTCATTCATGGACTTATTTCTTTGACCCATGTGTTGACCAATTTGTGTTTCTCCAATGATCTATTGTTTATTCAATGCTCAATTGTTTCTTTTCCTGTTTTGACTTTGAATTTTACTATGGTACATTCTCTAAATATTTAAGATATAGAGATTACACTAACTAACATTTATAATAGAACTTGTAAAATACAAAGAAAACTATAAAATAAAATAAAAACCTTAACTACATAGTGTTAATCAACACACACTCATTTTATACATGTTTTCGCAAGAGATCATTGGCGGTATGGCTTAAGCCTACAATCATTTACTTTCCCCAAAATAATGGTTATTTGAAGGTTTCTGATTATTATATTACTTTTTAGTGACTCTCCATGGATAATAAATGGACCTTTCTATCTAATGTTTAGTTTCCTTGGGTACGTTTTGAATATATTGTTATATAAAAAGACTTATTGATCTGATTGAAATTATTTTAGTCACAGGCTACGATCATGCCAATATTTCTAACATTGTTTATTGATATCATGTTTCTAACTTGCATTTTTGTCTATTTTCCTCCATTCTAGTTGATTCCATCAACTGTGCTTTGAGAGAATCTTGATCACCTAATCACATTATTAGTGTGATTTATAGGCTTGGTACTATATATTCCTTTGGCATGACTACTTCCATTCCATAGACCAAATGGAATGATGTGAACCCCATCACATGTTTTTATTTTTTTCTATAGGCCCATTGGATCACATGTATACAATCCTCTTAGTTGTCCTTGTAAACATTACAGATCTTTATGAGTACATTTTCTAACACCTTATTTGATGTTTCCACTTGTCCATCTACCTAAGGATAATAAGTAGTGTTTTTATGGTGTGATATCATTGGTAAATTAAAATGTCATAGAAATATATAACATGTAATAGTCTAACCTATGGAAGAAGATGTGCCCAATATTGGCATGGCCCCTAGGTGTAGGAATAATCCAACATCTATACATCGATATATCATGTGTATCTATATGCCTTACGTATTACTCATGTACCCCATGAGAAACATGTGTGTATATAATGATATTTAATCTATCAAACCTTTGATAAATAACATATGTAAATGATGTAAACTAGCAATCATGTCATACTCATGTCCTGATTTTTATTTTTTTGAAATATTTGACATTTCTCATATTTTATGATTTTTGGTATATGTGCTCAAGTTTAATATCGATGCAAGTGCAAGATGTTCATAGGGTTCCTCATGGGGTTCCCTTAAAGTGTATCCAAATGGTAGGCTCATGTACTCACCTTTTCCATTATCATAAATGGGACCAACCGATTGGGCTTTATTTTTTCTCTATGTGCCTTATATGCATTAATATTCTTTTGGTTCTCCTTTCATACTAAGTCACACAATTGAAATTCTTTATTTCAGACCTTTTTCAATAAGTTCTCTTGATATGATCTTGATAAACCTTGAGGTGTTCAATAGCATATTTGTATTTTTCATCCAACATCTCTAACTCATGCAACTATTTTTTCCAATATTATTTATCCTTGATAATGTATTTTAAGGAGACATGGATAGATGGTATCTCAAACTCTAGAGAAAAGATTGATTATATCCCATAAACCAAATATTAATATGTAGATTCCGTAGTAGTGCAAAGACTTGTGTGATATGTTCATAACACTTAGATAATATGATTATGCCACTCTTTGCCACATTTATCAACTATCTTTCTTAATATCTTAGCAATTGTTTTTTTGGTTGCCTAGGATTTTCTATTTCCTTATAGATAATAATGAAAGGAGAAAGTATAACTAATTTTATACTTAAAACATAATATCTTAACTATTTTATTTTTGAAATATGATCCATTATTTGTCACAATGGTTGAGGGTAATCCAAACCGTGAAATGATGTTTATCATTAAAAATTTGCATATGTCCTCACCTATAATTGATTGTAGTGGTATGGAATCTACCCATATGGTAAAATATTATGTAGCTATAATAATCAACTTGTGGTCATCTGATGATTATGGATTTACCTTTCCAATCAAATCAAATCTTGAAAGAGAAAATGGCAATGGAAAAATAGGAGGTTATAATTCTTATTATGGCAAACGATTTAAATTATTGTGTTTTTAACATTGTGAACATATTTTTATGTATTCATGACATTATTGATCCATTGTGGGCCAAGAATAACCTTGTCAAAATATATTGTAAGACATTCTTTTTCCACTAAATGACCTCCACACTCACTATTACTTACCTCAAATAATGTTGTCTTAGCCTCATCCCAGTCGAGGCATCAGAGTAATTGTCCATCAAGTGACCATTTGAATAAATATACCCCAATTACCACATTATCCATTGTTTCATATTACAATTTATTTCTATAAGTTTGTTTAAATCATATAGAAGAGAAACCCTATATAAAAAATTATATATGCCACTACAACTTTAAGTCGTTCCATCTATACAACTTCTCTAGCCAACACAAAGTAGAAGAAATCAATATGTGAAGGCCAAGGAATGTAGTCAAAACAATACTAAAGAAATAATTCCCCAATCAAAAGGAACAATTAAAATCATAAAAGACATGAATCCACTTAGTGGACTTATGATGATGTCACTGGATGATGAGAGAGTATCCATTCATCACAGTCATAACTAAGTGCTAACAAATAAAAACCTATTCCCAAACCAAGGGAACGTATGGAATATCAATCAATTAATAAACTCCTTACGTATAGAAATTCATTAAAAAATCAAAATACATTCCTATATTATGAGGAGGATTCCCACCACTTAAGGGTGGTGCCAATCCCATAGGGGTCTTTTGAGATCCCCTCCCATAGGATTTACGTTAGCACGGCGCAAAACTCCATCTACATATGCACACTTACTTAGGTGAGAAGCATCACATGACTGTACCACACCCACTATAAAATGCATAACTGGCTCATATTGACTATACATACAAAATAAAAGGTCAAACCATCACTAAGGGTGTTTGATCTAAGGTGATCGAAAAGGATCTAGGAACCTTTGTTCATGAAACTCATGAACTATGTTAGGTACTCACCTACCCAACATGGTACACAACAAGCACTCACATAACTCAATTGAACTAACTGTTTAACAAATCTAAGAAGGTACAAGTGTTCACTTAAGGACATACACTCATTATACCACAACCCTAACTCAAAAAGTGTCCACAAACAATATCCCAACTTTCAAGGCTTATGTAGCATATCCATTACGATGCCATGGAACTCAACTCCTCTAGGTTAAATATAAAACACGGTCAATTACATTCTAGGAAACTCATACCATAATTGGTGACAACCATGCGAAGAAGGGAAAACAACATCATACAGGGAGTTAATGTATAAATGATGTAGACACCTAAAACTGACCACAACTAGCTTTTGACTAGACTTCAGACCGATTCCTACCAACCATTACAAATTAAACCTAGTAATCACTGAACATCCCAAATTTGTTTGCACATCATTCATCAAAAATCAAAATCATGTTGAGACATCCCTAATTGGGGTATTCTATTGTATACAGCAATAACCTTTCACATATTCATCCTTAATCACCTTGCAACATCACAATTGTCAATTTGGTCTATGAACCTATTAAGTGGGGTGCTTGCACACTTAAATCAAATCTTGAAAGAGCTAAAAATCTAATCAGAATCAATTAAAAAAATAAACTAGAATAAAAGCTTAGTTGGATTATCCATTTGAAATTAATGAATATCTAAAAAAAGAAATTCAAAATATCCTAGCCTTTCCTCATTGCCTTTATGAATTATCAAGCTCTTTGAAAATATCTTAAAATATCTAATTTGAGAGCCATGCTTAGTAATTACAAATCATAATTACCTGACAATTATTAACTCAACTGGAGTTAGTTTTAACTCACATAGGTTTATTTTGAACCCATTCCAAGCCTAAACTCAACCTTAACTCACCTTGGGTGAGAGTTAATTCTTAAGGCTATAAATACAAGGCCTTACCTATTGAACCATAAACTATTTTGGGCGCAAAGTTAATATGCACAAATATCTTTAATAAGATTTGAAGGTAAGGTTTTCATGCCCAAATATTAAGCCAAGCATACATCATAAGCCAAGGTGCTAAGGAGAGAAGGAGCCAAGCAATCTCCATTGATGAACAATTATTGATGCATAAGCCGAGCAAGCCATTCAACAAAGCCATTTGGAGCTCCAAGAAAGGTAAAAGAGTATGTATTTTATGTTTTTATTTTACTTTCATTTAGTTTTTTCAACCTAATCTCTCCCTAGTGTCTAGGCTAGAGGTGTTAGGATCTTAGTGTGTTCATTTCATTGGTTTTATAAGACTAGCATAAGACTAACCTCCCCTCTATATCAAATTCCTAGCTCACATGTTGGCACATCCTGTGGGATCAATGGAATCCCATACAACCAAGGATATTAATATGTTACTCTTAGTTTT